>OY856412.1:1113662243-1114262243 GCA_963693085.1 Alisma plantago-aquatica
AAACCTCACATCAGCAAGAGTCCTAATTTTAACACCCCACACTAGGCTAAGAAGAACAAAATCTGAGGAAGTCAGAAGGAAACACAGTAGCACATGCACATGAACAATAATCAAACCATACAACACATGTTCACCATTCAACATATAATTACATAATGAATTGTTGCAACATTTCATATTACATATTGAACAACAAACTATTACATATACATGTACTACTACTAAATAGTAGGATCTTAAGACAACAAGTCCACCTATACATCAACTCGCCACACAACCCTCAACTATCTTGATTCTTCAAGATCACATGTCCACAACCTAAACAAAAGATTACATGCGGTACATGTTAGCAAAATATTCAATAATATTCTACTGAGTACGCCTACATGTCTTTTATATACCTCTCATTACTAAGACTTGGCAATAAGATAAAACTAGTACTTGATAGTTATAAAGAAATATAAGAAAAAGCATATACTTGCACAAAGATATTCATTAACAAAAGAGAACACATATTTTAAGCTCATTTCCCATTATATATCCATGAATTGATCATTGAAGGTTTGATGCATTATGTTGACTTTCAAGGAGGTCAAGATTTAGGTCTTTATGATCTCCTGCCAAAGAGTTAGATCATATGTACAATGTGACCGGCTACCAAAGAGTTAAGTCACTTCCAGGTACTGTACTACCAAAGAGTTTAGTGCTTTCATATAATGGAATAGATATATTATGTTTCATGTGTTCATAGCTATAAGTATGGAAAGCTCAAGAAACATAGGATACAAGAACAATCATTTCATCCAATATCATATGCCAAGTATTTTACTACACATATAATACAACCATACTGAATAGTAGGCCAAGTAAGAGTTAAGGGTGTACCTTGATAAAGAAAGACAAACCTAATCACATTCTCTATATCCTATATATCCTCATGTCAACTATATCCTGGTCAAACCCCTGGTTAACACAAGATCACATATCATCATCAGGTTCTCATTATCATTAACTTTAGGTATGTCCATTAGGGTTTAGATTTGTTCATTAGGATATATGTATCATTACTTGCATTCTTGTCTTATAATTATCTTGCTGATGTCATTTTCCAGATTATGGTTCATTATATGAACATTAGGTTCCATATCCTTTTTTGTGCACATATTAACCCTAGTTTATATACATTATTCAAATTAGGGTTACAACCCATGTATTAAGGGTCATCTTCATATGACATGAATTATATGCATCTAACTGATATCAAAGTTTCTTATTAAGTTCCAGTTACAGATATAAGGGTGTTCCATGAATTTCATCATTTATTGAGCATGTATGTATTTATTGCATTTTATTTAGGGATATAAGTCCTAATTATCCATTTGGAGCAAATTACAAGATTTTGTGCATCAACATTATAATCACATACCTTAAATGTATTACAGACATGAATATGGATTTGCTGACATTTTATCCAAAATTTCGGCCATTGTTTGATATTTATTACCCATGAAACAAGTATATAAAATATTACATAAAATTATTAACATTCAAGCTTCAAAAGACTGATATCATGGTTTCGTGCTATTCTACTCAATTTTCTAAACATTTTGGTAGTTTGTTTGTATTTTTTTTATTATCGAGCTAATTACTATGATTCATTGAAGGTATGAGCATTTACTAAATTATTTACCTTTTTCGGCCAATGCCCTTCTGACACATGGCACTCTTTGTGGTATGGCCCTCCGCTGAGCCAGTCGGTTGTTTGCGGTTTAATTGCTCTGGACCGGTCTGATCTGGGTGGATATGTTGGGCTGGTATTCGGCCAGTTTACAAATATTTGACATGTTCTTCTCTTTCTCCATCTTTCCTCGTGTAACGTGGACTATGCATTGCTGCTCAGTAGGGAGATGCCGCTAGATCTGACAACGGTGAGGAATCATCCACCTCAAGGTCTTCCTCATGAGCTCCTCATGACGCCAGTAGCTTGGAGGTTCCCTCCAGAACCTCCACGACTCCTCCATTGCTCGCACTCATCTCCATACCCATCTACCCACACCCTCACCATCGTGAGGGTCTTCCATGGTGGATAAAAGAGGGATCTCACCTTTGGGTCCCTATCTTGGCCCAACTCTGAATTGGGTAGCTTTGAGAGGCCAACTCGCACTGTTGAGGATTCCAAGATTTTGATGCAAGTCCTCGGAGTTCAGCAACCAACTCCAAGCTCCTCTTTGGTCCACCTTGGCTTCAGAGGCCAGGATTACTATGATGGGAAGAAAGTACAGGCATGTCTGTAGCTTCATCTAATCCTGGGAATGTTTTCTACTCTTCATCTTTCTCAAAAACCCCTTCTATCCCTTCTCCCTTCTACTTCAATCTTCCTCCTCCGACCTACTTTGTCTGTGTTTTGAAAAGGAGACGATAGGGAACCAGGGGACTTGTTCTTCCTAGACTTGTTACTTTGAGAGGCCTAAGCAGGATTAGATGAATCATGTTGATTTGGTGATTGGTTCTATGATCACCCATGAATTGGCGATCAAAGCTTCCGACTCCAATCACCCAGGCTGCCTCGTCTAACTGTTCATGAAGATAAGGTTCTAAGCATTTGATCTTACCCATCTAATGGTCATAACAAGGCCACGTTGTGAATCCATGGCTCCTCATCCAGGTGGGGCATGTGACACTGATTAAATCCATGACTTTGGTCTAGAAATCATCAACCATGTACATTATTTCACCAATTTTAAACCTAAATAACTCCCTCTAGAATACTCCAATTGCCACCAAATTTTAACCATATCTTTTCTAACCCTCAAGATATATTATACTCAAATTCATTGAAAAATCTTAGCTATTTGATCATCCAATTAAATACTTCACATTGGTATAAAGTTAGGGATCTTAATCATGATATCAACATCAATAAACACATCAATCGTGATATCAAGATCAACCAAGACACTTGGAACTCTCAAGATAACTCAACACATGAATTCACTTATGTTACTGGACATTTAAGGATTCTAAAAGTCCACTCCATCACATCCTACACACCTTAAGAGAAAAAAATTTTCTCAAAATTAAGCAAAAAAATCCAGTCCTTTACATCATATACATCTTAAAAGAAATTTTATCCTCAAAATTAAGTCATACTTGTATTCCAAGGAAAAACTAACATATCTCCATCCACATCAAGGGCACTATTCTATGTGTGACATATCCAAAAACAAAGCTTCACAACCATATCTTAACCACTCCTAGGAGGGTAATAAAACATCTAGGGTGAATCATCCCTCAACATATAACATGATGTAGATGCTTAGGCTGAGTCACATTTCCAATTAGGATTTTTGTACTAATTTCACCCAAGCATATGATTCAAACAATAGATTATACATGATATTTTTTTATATTTTAATATTTACATCCTCATTCTATCTAAACTTTAAGTTCTAACATAATGTCCTCATTTTGAGAAGAGTTGTTTATAAATGAACTCAACTTATCCATATAGATCATAATGAGGTGTCATCATCATTATGTTGTTCAAAATTGTTAGAACATGTTCACCATTAACATATGCCTTTTAGGAGGGAGTTAACTATAGTTAACCCACTTTATCCATCTAGATCATATCAGGTTGTCATCCTCATTATGTTGTGCTAGCTGTCAAACTATACTTTTCATCTTTTATTAAGCACTAATATTAACACCTCATGTAACATGTTTCATTCAAATGATCTTATTTCATTGCTTATTATAAATTGCAACATTTACTAGTGATTTCATCACAAGATTCACCAATGAAATCACATTATCATCATGATTCATGTATATGGTTAGCCATTTGTGCATTGATATCTATTAAACCATCTCTAGGTTTCCATCATATCATGTCTATATATCACGTCTTGAGATTAGATCACATCCTTACCTATATTATATCATGGTTGTTCTAAACAAACTCATACAAGTGGCTTGTTAAACATATATAAGAACTTCATCTAGTCCAACTGAGGTTCTATTGACCCATATCATGAGGGTAGTTACATGATCAGTCTCTCTGAGATAACTCAACTCTATGAGTATCTCATATGCATATACTTTATCTTCCCTCTGTTTTTCTAGGGTTCTCAGATTACCTCATTGGCACTGGTGATATCCTTACAAGCTCTACCCACATACACAAAACAAAGCATGATATGACATACTCTTCATAGATCTCTACCCATAAAATACCATTTCCCAACTCTCCCTCATACAGATGCCACTAGAGTCATATATAGGGAACCACTAACCCAAGCATGAGGATTTATAGAAACTAAAACACATTTTTCTCCTCTATGGTCTTGGGACTCTCTCTCCCTCACCCAGATGCTAGGTTCTCATATTCATGCTCACATATACAAGGAAGCCTCCCTCAACTCTAGTGTTTGATCCTCCCAAGGACATCTAGGATTCGACGGGACTATAGGAATCATTAATACAACCACTACTACAGAAACAACATTCAATGTCGCTTTTATGGGCGTCAGTTATTTAACAAAACTGACGCCTATAATATTCAACGTCGGATATTTAGGAACCCCGACGTCTATATTCGAAGACCAGCCAGACATGGGTACCGCTTTGTATTTAGCGTCGGCTGGGTAAAACAAACTGACACCTAAAATAGCCTGTGAAATCCAATTTTCGAGCGAAATTTTTTTTACCCCAAAGTATCACATATAGAGTCGGTTTTTTAACTACTAACTGACGCCGATATAAGATGGAAATTTGCAAGAAAAGTTCCAATTTAGGATCATGGTACCTGCCAAATAATTTAGGGCAAAGAATGTCTAATTGGACGTTGGTTTTTTAATATCGACCGATGCTTAAAGGTAAAAGGCGTCAGTTTTCCAAATAACCGACGTTGTTGACAAACTTAATAGACCCGTATCACCTGGCTCTTCCCCGTCCTTCCTGTTTCATCACAATAGTTTTCTGATGTGATCACCGCTAATCTAAAATCACCCGACGATCGCCTGACGACCCCCGTTGTTGCTCGCCGCCGCCACTGCTGGTGTGGCACTGCTCGTCGCTGCTGCCTCCACTGTCGCATCCTCTTTCTCCTGCTGCCGCCTCCACTGCTGCTAGTCGGTCTGCTATGCTCTTTTCCTAGTGCCACTGTTGCTCACTGCTCTGCTCTGGTCTTCGCCTCCTTGCCACCACTGTTTTTGTCAGTCACCGCCGCTCTTCTCCATGCTAGCTCCAGGTAGCCCTAGCCTCTTTGCTTCTTTCTCTATATATTTCCTTCTCCATAGCTCCTTACCAACAGCAAGCACAGTCATGGCTGTGTTGGCCTACCACGACCGTGCTGTCCAGCGCGGCTGTGGTAGGCCAACACATCCACGGCCGTGCTTGTTGTTGGTAAGGATATGAACAAATCTTTATGTAATGCTTTATGTAAATCCTAGGATACGAACAAATCTTTTGCTTGCATATATTTTTGTTTCTAATCCTAATGTTTGACCTAATTCAGTAAATTTTGATGCATGTTGAAATAAGATTTAAACTTGTCCATTCTAGCATCCTAATTTGATTTGATTAAACCCTAACATTGTTGAAACCCTAACATCAATTGTGATGAAACCCTAACATTAATTGTGATTAAAACCTAACATGTACCTATCTATTATTGTGTTTTTTGGCCTAGAAACCCGTCCAAGATTTACTCATTAGGAGTAAATTTTTGATAGTCCCCGGTTTGGGACTATTCTTGAACACCTAATCTCACTTAGGATGTAAGTGTATAATGTGTATTGGGTTTTCGAGAAAATTTCAGTAGCATGTCCCTATTTGTTGTCTAAGTACATATGTACTTAGAGAATTGTGGGGAAATTCTGTTGAAATTTTCTTGAAAACCCAATACACATTATACACTTACTAGTGAGATTAGGTGTTCAAGGATGGGATAGGTGGTACACATTTATTATATATCAGAATGATGACTTATATATGCGTGGAGATCACAATGAAGGATTATAAATTGATAAAAGATCACAATTTTAGAGGCATGCACGTTTATATTTTTTTATTGAAGCTAAATGTTTTCTTTTTTAATATCAATATCATTTTCAGATTTGATGTTTCATTATCTTATAGTTAATACAAATGCTAAATGTTTGCCTTTTTAATGACATTTTCAGATGGCTGACCATGATGAGCATGATGTCCATGATGATCATGAAGTCCATGATGAGCATGTTGTCCATGATGAGCATGGCGAGGATACCAATGTAAGTTCTAAAAACATATCATGTATTTCTATAAAATTCATTATCTTCTAGTTATGTCATATATCCCATATTTCTATATTGGGCTAATTTAGTGTGTTTATTTTTGTCAAATTTTAGGTTGATGATGCACATGTACCCACTGAAGCACTGGAGGAACTTGATGCGCATCACCAAAAACTTAACAAGAAAAGGGGCATCACTCTGTTGAAGAAGTTAATAGCACTAAGTGGTAGTGGATCTAGATTGGTTGTGGAGTTTGATAATGGAGGAAATGCAATTGGAGTGAACCGCAATAATTTTGTAAACTATCTTGGAGTTGTCACTCAAAGCCATTGTGGTGTTAACTATGACAATTGGCATAAAGTTCCTCAGGCGAAGAAAGACATGATATGGAAGCAGTTATGCATGAGTTATTATTATTTGCAATTCTAGTTTGTAGATTACAAGTTCTATTATTTGCAATTCTATTTTTGGATACTAGTTAATAACAATTCTATTTTACAGAATCTATTTGCATTGGATGAGAAGTTGCATCGTAAAAGCGTGATGCAACACGCTGGAAAAATGCTAAGGAACTATAGGAAAAATCTCAACAGAGAATACATAAAAGATGGTGATAAGAAGAAGAAGTCAGCCCTTGAATAGTGGAACTTCTTGACAAAGAAGATTGGGACACATTTGTTGCATCAAGAAAATCTAAAGAATTCAAGGTATTAGGCGTCACTCCCAATTTAATTAATATATGTTGTATTCACCTATTCAAGATTAGCATTTAGTGCTACTAACCAAATCATTAATGTACATACTAACTAGGCCCTCAGTGAGGCGCAAAAAGCAAGGCGTGCACTGAATGTGCATGACCACACTATGGGTCCAAAGGGCTATGCAAGCGTTCGCCAAAGACTACAGGTGGAGTCTGCTGCTACTCAGGAGTCCTCTACTACATGTGCCACACCCATGCCTCGCCATGATGTATGGATAGCTGGGAGGAAAAACAAGAAGGGTGAAATAAAGAAGCCTGTAACTGCTGAGGCGGCTGCAAAAATGGTAAAATACAACTCTTAGAGAAATCGTTTGAATATTGATTATTTATGGTGTCAACTTTCCAATTTCTGTTGATGGTGATTAGCGGGAGCTACACGAGCAGAGGAAACAAGGCATGTTCATCCCTCAGGGCACAAGGGATGAATTGACAGTTGCTCTGGGTAACCCAGAGCATCCTAGACGTGTTAGGGGTGCATGCGTTGGTGTGGGCATGAAAGCATTCTTTGGGCCATCCCAGCGCAAACCCAGAGCGGGACTTTCACAACAAGAGGTAACCTATTCTTTTTTTAGAATGTTACTGCAAAGGGGAATTCAATAATAAGAAGCTAATGTTTCTTTTATCCATGTATAGGAGAATAAGAGAGTCAAGGATATAGTTTCTAAGAAGGTCAATGATATAGTTGCTGAGAAAGTCAAGGAAGAAATGGTGCGGTGGCAGGTATCTCAGGCTTCCAATCAGCCTATTGCGACCCACTCTTCTCCTGATGCACAGACTGAGAGTAATCCTGTAGACCCACCGCCTAACACGTCTGCTGTAAGTATTGTTTATGACATTGTAGCTAGTCTTTTCAAGATGATATGTTTTCAAGATGATATGTATATATGTATAATATTCTTTACGTAAATTTGTAGGCGTTGAAGCCATGCCGCTTAAGAATACAAGACTATGTTGTTGCAGAGGCTCAAGCTTACCCATCCCTTCCTGGGGCAACGTTTCACGGGACTCCAATGTCACAGGGCTACGTTCGTGTGAGCCCAATATGTGTATTACCCGATTGGAAGGAAGCTACATTGCCATATGCCCACCCGAATATTGATACACTTGTTGAGGCAAAAGGTGGGGTGATATTGTGTCCCAAAGCAGATGTCATATACACTACTGAAATTGTAAGATAAATTTACATTACTTTAGATTGTTAATGTGTATATATGAGGTCAATTGATCTGAAATTATATATATAGGTTAAAAAGAAGACACCCGGAGCACCTAGGCCTCCACCTCCACTTCCTGCATTACCAACTTGGGTTCCAATTGACCTAAAATACCTGTTAGGTCCTGCTTGTAGGGGAATGGCATGTTGGCTACGGGCACATAATATACATTGCCCTATAATTATTTCTTTAGAAGGAAATTATGCAGGTCAATCATACGAAAGCTCTTTATTTATACAAGATATTATTGAGCTGTTTATATATGATTGGTTGAATACATCAGTGATAGAGACATGGATAAGGTGAGATCTTGTTTATACATCCATATAATTTGTGTAAGATCCGTTGATCTGGTTTCCTATATATTAATGCATACATAATACATGTTTTGCAGCTACTTAGTCGAAAATCAATGCAAATAATTTGCATTTGACCATGTGGGATTTTTGATTCCATCATTGATTAGTATGGTAGCTAAAGACCCTGATAGTGTTCAACAATATTGTATAGATGCTTTTACAATTTTCATTCAGCAAAAGAAGACGATAATAATAGCTCCATTCAATGTTAAGTAAGTGTACTTTACTTATAATTTGGACTTAAGAAAATTACATTTTTATTGTGGATTTTGAGTTATTAATTTTTAACTTTTTTTACCTCTAGCGCTAGGCATTGGGAGTTACTAGTTATTCTCCCCGGGACATTCACTATTTATTATCTAGATCCTGCGGGGAGTACATTGAATACTAAAATTGGACACATAATGAGATTGCCATTATTCTGGTGAGAAATATTTCATTTTTATATCTGTTAACATCTGTTATTACATTACTATTTAATTATGCAATTTACTGTGTTACATTAACATGTAGGGGTTTAGATGCATTCAAAAATGCTGGAGGAAAGGTCCCAAGGAAAAAGAACCAGCCAATAATTTGTGAGAACATAAAAGTAAGTTCCCGACTCCAATGTATATATTATTTATGTGAATTGTGCTTAGTTGTATTTTTTAATAGTTTGTATGTTTCAATTTATAGTGCGCTACACAAGACAACGGCTGGGCATGCACATACTATGTGATGCGATTTATGTAGATGATTATCCAATATGCTGCATTGGACATCGATACCATACATGAGGTATTATATATAGTCTCATTGGTTAGTATGAAATATATCAATCTTATTTTTATATTATTACTTATATATACATCATTCTCTTTGCAGGTGTTTAAAACTGGCCACACTATAGGTAAATGCTTAAAAGATGTACATGCTCCATATACGATGGAAGTATTAAATGAAATAAGAGAAGAATGGGCAAGAGCCATACAAGTAGTGGCGATTGTAAGATATAATTGGGATGTTGATAGCGATGTTGAATGATATTTTGTAAATGAATATTTTTGAATGTTTATACATGTCTGAATGTTTCAACATGTATTTGAATGTTTCTACATGTGTGAATGTGAGAATTGAATTGATGTATGAATGTATCTACTTGTGTGAAAAGTATATTTGTTGATTTTGCAGGTTTGTGGCCTGTTTGTAGGCTGATATCAATGCATGTCGTAAACCTGTAGTTCAGAAAATTGAACTGCAGGTTCTCATCCTGCTGACCAGCCACAGCAGGCCTACAAACTGATAAGAAAAAAAAACATAGGTGTCAGTTATTTATAGAACATCGTCATCAAAGGCTTACAACGTCGGTTATTCGATAAAAGTTGCCGCCTAATGTGACAAACAACCCGACCGTGCAGGAAAGCACGACTCTGGCGGGAAATGGCATCGGTTATTAGTATAACACCGACGCCTATAGTACTAAACACGGCCATGCAGGGAAACATGGCAGTGGCGTCTAGAAATATGGCATCGATTATTTAGTTACAAACCGACGCAGAATGTGTCCTAGATGGCGCCCTTTTTGTGGCGCCAACCCTTTTGGCGTCGGCTTACTATACATAACCGACACCTATAGGTGCCCTGCTGGCACATTTTCGGTGGTGTGAAGCCTTTTGGCATCTGTTATAAAACCGACGCCGAAGAGTTCGCCCTTCAGCGGCGCCCACATAGGCGTCGCTTGAGAACCGTTGCTAAAAGGGGTTAAACAACCGACACCAAAGACATGTTCTGTAGTAGTGAGCGACTTGGCTCAATCACTCAAGAGTAGTTTAGTTTAGGACATATCATATCACATATTTCTCATAATTCTCATATCTTAGAGTTTAGGTTCTCTGACCTTCTCCCAATGGGTCTCACTCTCTCAGGAATTAACCCTATAACTGGTCCCAACACTAAAGGTCCTCCTTTGAAAAAGATCTTGAGGCTCATGTTGATTCACAACCTTGTCTTAACTTAACATATATTTTCTCATAAAAGCATAGTTACTTGCATCATCAAAACTTATTTCAAATCATCAAAATTGAACTTAAGTCTTCAAATACAAACAAATATCATCATAAACCATCTTATGTCATGTATATAAGACTTAGATCATCATCTAAACATATTTCATCTACTCCATCTATCACATATTCCAACAAGGCTCTAGACATCTAATCTAGAACTACTCTCTCTTCTAGACTGATGTCATTCACTTTCACTTAGGTTGCATGACCACCTCCTATTGTACTTGTGTAGGGACACATTTTTGTAATTCTTACATATATAATAAAATATTATATAGTTTTTCTCTGATAAAACAAGCATTAGTGAAAAATAAAGAGTCTCAATCCGATTGGAATCAAAAACCAACTCCACAAAATGAGTGTCCCGCACATAGTAGAAAGTTTGGTGTCATGTCACCTAATGAAAAGGGTGAGAACATGGTGTAGACTGGTGTAGCTACCCAAAACATAGATGCATCATATGCCAAAGGTTTCTCTTCCCGTGATGTATGTTATTTCTAAATAATGCAACGTCCCATACTGGTGCACTATAAGGAAAGAACAACATCTAAGGACTTTCTATACAACAAGCACCAGTCTAGACCTAGACCTCAAACATTGAGGTGCTAACCTAGAGGCTAGGTCAGATCTAGTATCTAAAAGATGACTAATCTAACCCTAAAGATTATTAATTTCAAGGTTTTCTTTAGTTTGAGTTCGATAATGAGAAAATGTCAGGCTTTGCTATTGGTCATGCTCTGATACCACATGTGACATCCCTAGATTTTCTAAAACTTAATCTGATTTTTGACGTCCAAATTGAAACCTCACCTCAGTGAGAGTCCCAATTTAAACACCCCACACTAGTCTAAGAAGAAGAAAATTAGAGGAAGCCAGAAGGAAACATAGTGGCACATGCACATGAACAATAATAAAACCATACAACACATGTTCACCATTCAACATATAATTACATATTGAATAGTTACAACGTTTGATATTACATATTGAACAACAAACTAATACATGTACATGTACATGTACATGTACAGCTACTAAACAGTAGGATCTTAAGACAACAGGTCCACCTATACATAAACTCACCACATAACCCTCAACTATCATGATTCATCAAAATCACATGTCCACAACCTGAACAAAAGATTGCATGTGGTACACGTCAGCACAATATTCAAGAATATTGTATTGCGTATGCCTACGTGTCTTTTATATACCTCTCATTACTAAGAGTTGGCAATAAGATAAAACTATTACTTGGTAGTTATAAAGAAATATAAGAAAAAACATATACTAGAGCAAAGATGTTCATTAACAAAAGAGAACACACATTTTAAGATCATTTTTCATTATATATCCATGCATTGACTGCCAAAGGTTTTGATGCATTCTCTTGACTCTCAAGGAGGTCAAGATTAAGGCTATTATGATCTCCTACCAAAGAGTTAGATCATATGTACACTGTGATCGACTACCAAAGAGTTAAGTTTCTTCCGAGCATTGTACTACCATAGAGTTTAGTGCATTCATATAATGGAACATAATTATTGTGTTTCATCTATTCATAGCCATAAGTATGGAAAGCTCAAGCAACATCTCATACAAGAACAATCATTTCAAACAATATCATATGCCAAGTATTTTAGTAAACATATAATACAACCATACTGAATAGTAGGCTAAGTAAGAGTTAATGGCATACCTTGATCAAGAAAGACAAACCTAATCACATTTCTGATATCAGATATATCCTCATGTCAACTATATCCTAGTCAAACCCCTAGTTAAGACAAGATCAAATATCACCATCAGGTTCTCATCATCATTAACCCTAGTTATTTACATTAGGGTTTAGCTTAGTTCACTAGGATATGTGCATCATTACTTGCATTTTTGTCTTACAATTATCTTACTGATGTCATTTTCCATATTATGGTTCATTATATGAACATTAAGTTCCATATCCCTTTTGTGCACATATTAACCCTAGTTTATACCCATTATTCAAATTAGGGTTACAACCCATGTATTAAGGGTCATCTTCATATAACACGAATTCTATGCATCTAACATATATTAAAGTTTCATATTAAGTTCTAGTTATAGGTATAAGGGTGTTCCATAAATTCCATCATTTATTGATCATGTATGTATTTATTGCATTTTATTTAGGGTTGCTAGCCCTAATTAGCCATATGGAGCAAATTACATGATTTCATGCATCAACATTATAATCATAGACCCTAAATGGATTATAGACATGAACATGGATTTACTAAAATTTTATTATACTTGTAGGCCATCATTTGATATTTATTGTCCATGAAAAAAGTATATAACATATTAGATCAAATTACTAGCATTTAAGCTTCAAAAGACTGATATCATGGTTTCATGTTGTTCTACTCAATTTTCTAAACATTTTGGTAGTTTGTTTGTATTTTTTTATGCTCGAGCTAATTACTTTGATTTATTGATGATATGAGCATTTATTAAATATTTACCTTTTTCATCCATTGCCTTGCCGACACATGGCACTCTCGGTGGTGTGGCCCTCTGTTAGCCTGCCGGTTGTCCACAGTTTAATTTATCTGGACCCGGTCTGATCTAGGTTGATGTGTTGGGATGGTATTCGACCGGTTTACAAGTATTGGACCCCGTCTTCATTTTCTCTGTCTTTCCTCACGTGACGAGGATTTCACGTTGCTATTCAGTAGGTCTCCGCTGCTGGATCCGACCACGGTGAGGAATCATCCACCTCAATGTCTTCCTGATGAGCTCCTCATGATGCCAATAGCTTTGAGGTTCCCTCTAGAACCTCCACGACTCCTCCATTGCTCTCCCTCGGCTCCATACCCTATCACCCACAAACTCGCCATTGTGCGGGTATTCTATGGTAGATAAGAGAGGGATCTCACCTCTGGGTCCCTGTCTTGTCCCAACTCTAAATTGGGTAGCTTCGAGAGGCCAACTAGAACTGTTGAGCACTCCAAGATTTTGATGCATGTCCCTATAGTTCGGAAACCAACTCCAGGCTTGGAAGGAAGTACATGCATTTCTATATCTTTGTCTAATTTTGTGAGTGTTTTCTACTCCTCAACTTCCTCAAAATCCCATTATGTCCCTTCTCCCTTCCGCTTCAATCTTCCTCCTCCGACCTGCTTTATTTATATACTGAAAAGGAGATGAGAGGGAACCAGGGGACTTGTCCTTCCTAGTCTCATAACTCTAAGAAGCCTAAGAAGGGTCAGACGAATCGTGTTGACCTGGTGAGAGAAACTACTTAGTTAGTTTCCTCTTTGGTTCCACGAACACCCATAAACAAGTGATCAAAGCTTCCTCCTACAGTCACCCAGGATGCCTCGTCTAAATGTTGGAGAAGATAAGGTTTTGAGCATTAGTTCTTACCCATCCCATGGTTAGAACAGGGCCATGTTGTGAATCTGTGGCTCCTCATCCTGGTGGGGCGTGTTACACTGATTAAATACATGACTTAGGTCTATAAATCATCAACCATTTACATTATTTCACCAATTTCAAACCTAAATAAATCCCTCTAGGATACTCCAATTGCCACCAAATTTTAACCATAGCTTTACTACCCATCAATATACATTATACTTAAATTTGGTGATGAAAATCAGCTATTTGATCATCCAATTAAATACTTCATAGAGGTATAAACTTAGGGATCCTAACCATGGTATCAACATCCATCAACACACAAATTGTACCAAGACACTTGGAACTCTCAAGATAACTCAACACATGAATTCACTTATGTCATTGGACATTTAAGGATTCTAAAAGTCCACTCCATCACATCCTACACACCTTCAGAGAATATTTTGTCCTCAAAATTAAGTGAAAAACCCAGTCCTTCACATCATATACATCTTAAAAGAAATTTCATCCTCAAAATTAAGTCATACTTGTATTCTAAGGAAAACTAACATGTCTTCATCCACATCAAGGACACTATTCTAGGTACAACATATCTAAAAACAAAGCTCCAAAACCATATCTTAACCACTCCTAGGAGTTTATTAAAATATCTAGGGTGAATCACCCCTCAACATATAACATGATGGAGATGTTTAGGTTGTGCCACATTTCCAATTGGGATTTTTGTACTAAATTCACCCAAGCATAAGATTCAAATAATAGATTATACATGACATTTTTTTACATTTTAGGATTTACATCCTCATTTTATCCGAACTTTAGGTTCTAACATTATGTCCTCATTTTGAGAAGAGTTATTTGTAAATTAACTCAAGTTATCCATATAGATCATAAAGAGGTGTCATCATCATTATGTTGTAAAAAATTGTTAGAACATGTTCAACATTTACATATGCCTTTTAGGAGGGATTTAATTATAGTTAACCTAGTTTATCCACCTAGATCATATCAGGGTGTCATTCGCATTATGTTGTGCTAGCTGTCAAACTATATTTTTCATCTTTATTAAGCACTAAGATTAACACCTTATGTATCATGTTTCATTCATATGATCTTCTTTCATTGCTCATAATAAATTGCAACATTTACTAGCGATTTCATCACAAGATTAGCCAATGATATCACATTATCATCGTTATTCATGTATATGGTTAACCATTTATGCATTGATATCTATTAAACCATCTCTAGGTTTCCATCATATCTTGTCAACATATCACGTCTTGAGATTAGATCACATACTTACATATATTATACCATTGTTGTTCTAAATAAACTATTACAAGTGCCTTGTTAAACATATATCAAAACATCATCTAGTCCAACTGAGGTTCTTCTAACCCACATCATGAGGGTAGTTGCATGCTCAGTCTCTCTGAGCTAACTCAACTCTATGAGTATCTCATATGCATATACTTTATCTTCCCTCTCTTAGTCTAGGGTTCCCAGATTGCCTCATTGGCACTAGTGATACCCTTATAAGATCTAGCTACATACACACAAAACAAAGCATGATATAACATACTCTTCATAGATCTCTACCCATGAAATATTATTTCCCAACTCTGCCTCATACATATGCCAGTAGAGTCATATATAGGGAACCACCAACCCGAGCATGAGGCTTCATAGAAACTAAAACACATTTACCTCCTCTAGAGTCTTGGGACTCTCTCTCCCTCACCCAGATGGTAGGTTCTCATATTCATGCTGACCTGTACAAGGAAGCATCCCTCAAATCTAGGGTTTGGTCCTCCCAAGGACATCTAGGATTTGAAGAGACTATAGAAATCATGCATACAATGACTCAATTAAATCACTCAGGAGTAGTCTAGTTTAGGACATATCATATCACATATTTCTCATAATTCTCATATCTTATAATTTACGTTCTCTGACCTTCTCCCAATGGGTCTCACTCTATCTGGAGTTAACCCTGTAACTTGTCCCAACACTAAAGGTCCTCCTTTGTAAAAGATCTTGAGGCTCATGCTGATTCACAACCTTGTCTTGACTTAACATATTTTATCTCATAAAAGCCTAGTTACTTGCATCATCAAAACTTATTTCAAATCCCCAAAATTGAACTTAAGTCCTCAAAGACAAACATATATCATCATAAACCATCTTATATCATCTATATAAGACTTAGATCATCATCTAAACATATTTTATCTATTCCATCTATCACAGATTCCAACAAGTCTCTAGACATCTAATCTAGAACTACTCTCTCTTCTAGATTCATGTCATTCACTTTCACTTAGGTTTCATGACCACCTCCTACTCGTACATGTGTGGGGACACATTTTTGTAATACTTACATATATAACAAAATATTATATAGTTTTTCTCTGATAAAACAAGCGCTAGAGAAAACTATGGAGTCTCGATTTGATTGGAATCAAAAATCAAATCCACAAAATGAGTGTCCCACTCATAGTAGAAAGTCTGGTGTCATGTCACCTAATGAAATGGGTGAGAATAGGGTGTAGAATGGTGTAGCTACCCAAAACATAGATGCAAAATATGTTAAAGGTTTCTCTTCTCGTGATGTACTTCATTTCCAAATAATGCAATGTCCCATACCGCTGCACTATAAGGAAACAATGACATTTAAAGACTTTCTATACAACAAGAACCAGTCTAGACCTAGTTCTCAGAAATCTAGTTGCTAACCTAAAGGCTAGGTAAGATCTAGTCTATAAAATATGACTAATCTAACCCTAAAGATTATTAAGTTCAATTTTTCTTTAGTTTGAGTTCCATAATGAGCAAATGTCAAACTTTGCGATTGTTCATGCTCTAATACCACATGTGATGTCCCTGAATTTTCTAAAAATTAATCTGATGTGTGACATCCAAATCAAAACCTCGCCTCGGTGAGAGTCCCAATTGAAACACCCCACACTAGGATAAGAAGAAGAAAATTAGAGGAAGACAGAAGGAAGCACAGTAGCACATGCACATGAACAATAATAAAACCATACAACACATGTTCACCATTCAACATATAATTACATAATGAATTGTTACAACATTTGATATTACATATTGAACAACAAACTATTACATATACATGTAACACTACTAAACAATAGGATCTTAAGACAATAGGTCCACCTGTACATCAACACGCCACACAACCCTCAACTATCCTGATTCTTCAAAATCACATGTCACAACCTAAATAAAAGATTACATGTGATACACATCAGCACAATATTCAAGAATATTATGTTGAGTATGCCTACGTGTCTTTTGTATACCTCTCATTAGTAAAACTTGGAAATAAGATAAAACTATTACTTGGTAGTTATAAATAAATATAAGAAAAAGCATATACTTGCACAAAGATGTTCATTAACAAAAGAGAGCACATATTTTAAGAACATTTTCCATTATATATCCATGCATTGACCATCAAAGGTTTTGATGCATTCTCTTGACTCTCAAAGAGGTCAATATTAAGGCCTTTATGATCTCCTGCCAAAGGTTTACATCATATGTACATTGTGACCAACTACCAAAGAGTTAAGTCACTTCCGAGCACTGTAGTACCAAAGAGTTTAGTGCTTACATATAATGGATTAGATATATTATATTTCACATGTTCATAGCCATAAGTATGGAAATGTCAATAAACATATCATACAAGAAAAATCATTTCATCCAATACCATATGCCAAGTATTTTACTACACATATAATGGAACCATAATAGTAGGCCAAGTAAGAGGAAAGGGCATACCTTGATAAAGAAAGACAAACTTAATCACTTTCCTGATATCATATATATCCTCATGTCAACTATATCCTAGTCAAACCCCTGGTTAAGACAAGATCACATATCACCATCAGGTTCTCATCATCATTAACCCTAGTTATGTCCATTAGGATTTAGCTTAGTTCATTAGGATATGTGCATCATTACTTGCATTCTTGTCTTAGAATTATCTTACTGATGTCGTTTCCTATTATATGGTTCATTATATGAACATTAGGTTCCATATCCTTTTTTGTGCAAATATTAACCCTAGTTGATGTACATTATTCAAATTAGGGTTACAACCCATGTATTAAGGGTCATCTTCATGTAACATGAATTATATGCATCTATCTGATATCAAAGTTTCATATTAACTTCCAATTATAGGTCTAAGGGTGTTCCATAAATTCCATTATTTATTGATCATGTATGTATTAATTGCATTTTATTTGGGGTTATTAGCCCTAATTAGCCATATGGAGCAAACTACATGATTTCATGCATCAACATTATAATCATAGACCTTAATTGGATTATAGACATGAATATGGATTTACTAACATTTTATCATACTTTTAGGCAATCATTTGATATTTATTATCTATGAAAAAGTATATAATTTATTACTTAAAATTACTGATATTTAAGCTTCAAAAGACTGATATCATAGTTTCATGTTATTCTACTCAATTTTCTAAAAATTTTGGCAGTTTGTTTATATTTTTTGATGCTCGAGCTAATTACTATGATTTATTGAAGATATGAGCATTTACTAAATTATTTACCTTTTTTGGCCAATACCCTGTAGACATGCGACACTCTCTATGGCACGACCCTCTGCTAAGCTGGTCAGTTGTTCATGGTTTAATTTCTCTAGACCTAATCTGATCTGGGTTGATGTGTTGGGCTGGTATTCGACCAGTTTACAAGTATTGGACCAAGTCTTCTCTTTCTCCCTCTTTCCTCGCATAACACAGACTTCGCGTTGCTACTCTACAGGGTGATGTCGTTGGATCCAACAATGGCGAGGAATCCTCCACCTCAAGGTCTTCGTCGCGAGCTCCTCACGACTCCAGTAGCTTCGAGGTTCCCTCCAAAACCTCCAGGAATCCTTCATTGATTTCCCTCAGATCCATACCCTGCCGCCCACAACCTCACCATTGTGACGGTCTTCCACGATGGATAAGAGAGGGATCTCACCTCTGGGTCCCTTTCTTGGCCCAACTCTGAATTAGGTAGCTTTGAGAGGCCAACTAGCTCTACTGAGGAATCCAAGATTTCGATGCAAGTCCCTAGAGTTCAACATCCAACTCCAAGCTCCTTTTCGGTCAACCTTGGCTTCAAAGTCCATGATTACTGTGATGGGAAGGAAGTAGAGGTATGTCTATAGCTTTGTCTAATGTCGGGAGTGTTTTCTACTCTTCATTTTCCTCAAAAATCCAATATTTCCCTTCTCCCTTCTGCTTAAATCTTCCTCCTCTGGCCTGCTTTGTCTGTGTTCTGAAAAGGATATGAGAGTGAATGAGAGGACTTGGTCTTCCTTGTCCCATTACTCTGAGAGGCCTAAGAAGGGTCAGATGAATTGTATTGACTTGCTGAGAGAAACTTGTAACATCCATGACATGGGTTATGCTTTAACCCTAGATGTTTTGTTTAAGAAAGATAATTATATGCTTGTTCTTATCTTTTGAAAAGTAATTAAGGATCAAGAGGAACTTATGTTTCAATTTTAGTCCTTTTTGAATAATGTTGAAAACAATGTTTTGCCTGTTTTGGACTAAATTGCAAATTACCCAAGTTGAGGGGTTAACTTGCAAATGTTACATGATAAATGTTCCTCAAGTTTTGAAGCATCATAAGAATTGAAATGATGCAAAGGTATGGCTTGTGGCAGCCTGAGCATCAAGAAAGAGTTTATAAGCAATGTTTGTGCATTAAAACCTAGTTTTGGTGTAATGTGCAATTTACCCAAAACCTAGGGTTCAATATGCAAAATACCACTTCTTGAGAGTCCCTAATGTTTCTTGGTATCAATTAGAGACAATAAAATCATAGGGGTGTCTCATTTGAATATCTTTGGAAGAGAGAGAATCTTGATATTAAAATAATCAAGATTTAAGCATAATTGAAACCCTAATTCAATTTAATGCAAAAATAAATTTATTAATGGTAGTGACTTTCAACCAAAAATGTGATGATTCAATTTGTATAAGTATGGACGTCCTTGTGCCTTGAAAAGGCACCGAAATATCTAAAGTAAGTGTTGAGCCCACTCACAATAGTTAAAGAAAAAGTAATATCCACTCATTTTTGGATATTATTATTATATTGATTAAGGTGCTTAATTTGTTTTCTTTAATTCATGGATAAATAAGAATATTTTTATAGAAACGATGATGGCTTCGTATTCAAGGAAGTGAGGGGGATAAGTGGCACCAATTTTGGGAATTAAAGGATATTTATAACACTTTCTCTCTATTAAAATTCCCTTAGATATATCCCATTTTCCACCCACATGAAAGACTCTTTTCGACTCCTCTTTCTTTCCTTGCTTTGGACATGCACAAGGGAGATTAGGAGCAATAGGAGGACGTGCCCCAACCTGTAGGTAAGCTCCATAGTCATCTTCAACCTTGATTTCATGGTGGAAATTGAAATTCAATCACTATAACAAACATAATCATTAGTGGCATTTCACAAATGCCACTACAAAAAAATAAATGCCACTAAAAATTTGTTGACATTAAATAAATGCCTCTAGTACCAATTCCACTAGAGATATAGTGGGATAAGATATAAATGCCACTAAATGTTCAGTTTTAATGGCCTTCAATAAATGCCACTAAAACATCATTTGGCTTTTGTTAAATTGCCACTACTACATCAATTAGCTTTTGTAAAAATGCCACTATTATGTACAAGGATGTTGTAGGAAAGTGTTCTTACTGAGTATAGTGGCGTATAAAATATGCCACTAATAGCATACTTCGTGCCTATAATGCCATTTTCATGGCTTCTATTCATTTGTTTTTCAGTTCATTACCAATATTTCCAAATGAATGCCAATTGCAATGTGAACCCACATCTTCAAAAGTACATAATCTGATTATCAATATTTTTTTATTTATAATCAAATGAAGATTACATGGGGAGGACATTTTACCTTACCCCATTTATAAAATACAACACCCATGAGACACTCTTTCTACAACATTTCCCAATCAATATAATAATTTCTACATCCTTTTACCATCTTTTCCTTGATATAAGGAAAAGGCATACACATGTGAATTAGATGTTCTTGGATTTTCTATATTTTATATCATGAACTTGACGACAAGAACTTGTGCATGGTAGGAATAATCTTCATAAGTCCCATATCACCTTTCTTCAAGAACTTGGGCTCCTTCTCGACAAAACTGGAAAAAGACCAAAGCATGCTCTATTTCTTTAGAGCATCAAACCTACTCATCAGTTGACTAATAAATAAAAGGTTTCATGTATTCTAGTATACAAATAAACAAGATGAACCATTCAGTTAATATGTGGAGACATAGAAAAAAGCATACATTTTATATAGTATGAGAAACACAATCAGGTTTAATATTACAAAATATATTCTTCATAACTAATGAGGTACAACTTCAAGAAAATTCAGCCTCATCAACTCTTGGTCCTATCATGGAGGGTGGACTCATGTCTTAGAGATGCTTAAAAATTTATGTTGCATTTGTAAATTAAGATACAAACAAAAAATATCAAATCAACCAAGCAACTATTTATAAGAAAGTTAGTAGGATATATGATAAGTACAATAGAATATATCAAATGTATTGTGGATAACTGTGTATGAATTGGTTCTATTAGGAAGAAGGGAGTAGCACATACTAAATATCTAGTAACAATAATGTATAATTTTGTAGGAGCTTCATTTGAAAAGACAACATCTTGTTTTGGAGGAAAGTAGTCAGCTATTATCTCTGAAACCTAGCAACCAGGAAAGGCACAAAGGAACAATAGGTGAATATTTCATACTTAAGAAGAATAAGACTACAATAGCTACTTATCACATACAAACTCCCACACTTGCTCCCTCATCACCCTGTCTGGTGGGTGATAGTCGATTAAGGCTCTATTTGCCAAGACGACCTACCATTATGATGCCAATGCTAACTAATGGGTGGGTTGGAAGACAAAATAACAAACAAATGTCAAGCTCTTCATATTCAGTTAGATCAGCATGTCTAGATATTGATCCATTTGAAGTGAACTTGATATTTCATCATGTGAGAAATATGATAAGTGAATTTCCCTACATTCGCAAGACAGCCAGCTCATTAAAATAATCAAGTTAAGATATTGAAACAGAGAGCATAATGGGATTAAACAAAGTTTTCAACCTATTGTGCAAGACAAACAAGAGGTCCATATAATGGACTAAAGTAGTAGATACCTCTAGAGAATCAAATGAAGGTAGGAACTCTCTACTTCCTTTGGTATTATCAAGCAACACTCTCACCTGTATGTATCTAAGGAAGATGGTTAGATAAAAGTTAATATATGTGAAATAAATTTAATACAAGTTCATGTACCATCCTCGTGGTGCCCTAATTAGATGAAGCGATGTAGGAGGGGTGGGGGTATGTGAAGGCCTTCTCTCCTTATTTGTTAACAAAATTGTCAACTATTTTTTTATCTATATCACTCCCATACTAATCAAGGTCCATCTTCCTAATGTTTCTACCATACTGATCAATGACTACCTTTCTCTCCATGTTTCATCCACTATGATCAAGGACCACTTTCCTCTTCTTGTTGTTGTCCTTGTATTCCAACATCTCTATATTGATCACCTTGGACACTTGGGGACACTTGTTGGCATTTTCAAAACCGCAATCTGGTACTCTTTCATCCTCTTGATCCCTCTATCACTCACATACCTACATGATGAAGTTTTTCTATAAGTTCAACCTACCAAGCCAATTAGTAAATTAAAAAACCATCAAGGTAGTAACACGATCAAGATAAGAGAGTGGTCTTTAATATATTACCACACGCCTCAAAGAACACATTTTGAGACCTCTAGTGGCATAAAATCAGTGATTTTCCACCCATCAATAGCAGAGTTCAAGGGAGCCAAAATTTGCTACTTGCTAATTTTGAGATAATAGTTTAAGAGGCTTGTGAAAAATTACTATATTAACATAGTTTCACTACCATGAATAATTGATGAAGAACAAACATATCCATACTATTGGAAGATCACAGTGTCCATCTAAAAGTTAGGTTATATGGGGAACTGCTAGTACATATTTATGATTTTGCAATAACACAAGATAAAAAAGGGGAGGTGATTTACTAGTAAACAGTCCAAAGTGAACATGTCAACACCTTTGCAGTGGTCCATTGAGGTCTTTAGTAATTCACCAAAATGTGAGAGGGTTGAAGATGCCTTGATGGATTGTAGCTAACTAGACAGAGGAGTAGGAGTCTAGATGTTATTAAGAACCTGAATGAGCAACCCATATTCAATGTACCTAATAAATTAGACATGTTTTCTTATAAATATAAACATAGGCATGGAAATAAATATCTACTCTTTACTTATACTAGAGATTTTCAAGGATCTCCTTTTCCATAGTTGCTTAAATGAGCCCTCAACTGCATAATATAAATTAGAGGAATATCCAAGAATGTAGTAAGTTGAAATTATCAACATGGTTGTTATCGTCTATCTAAAGACAGACAATTCTTGATAAGCTTATGTCATTTATGACCTTCCCCCATTCATGCTCACTATCCACAAAAGACAAATGAAACATTCCATGTTTTGTTGACACCTACAACATTAAGATGTTGCTCCTCAAGACAAAGAAATTGAACAAATGAAACATGTATAATATTCCTCATTGCCCATGACTTTAAGAGTCATTAAAATTGAAAAGCATTCCACATTATCACAACATATATTTTAAAACACCAGAGCCACTAAACCTATACTAGTACTTTTTCGTTTTTTAACACTATTACAACCATCTATATGTTCTTCCAATTTTGATGCACTTTTGTAGGCATCTAAAATTTTATTTAATTAAATAGATGTAATGGACTTCATGGTTCTTGTTCTTATGAAAATTTTACCACTTCAATCAATCATGAACTATTTCCTTATATAAGCATATTTGGACGAACATATATATTTACTCAACACTTTGACAAATGGCTAAATGTTGCTACTTTTATGTATCAACATAGCATATGTATGCTTATTGAATTATTGTTTGCTATTATTCTTGAATATTTATTGTAATTTATATAGTGATGATAAACATGTATGTAATTAGAAGAAATTTTGTTTGTAAACCTAAGGGTTTATAATATATTTGTTTTTTTTATATATATAACAAATATCACTTTGTAGTGATCATTCATTTTTATTTTTATTTTGTAAGACCTTCTAGTGCTCATTACTTTATTATCTTTCATTTATACATTTAAAATTTTTCATTCTAGCATTGGTATTGGTTGTGTAGAATGAGACAAATGAATCCCAACAAATGTAAAACTATGCATCTCCAGTTGTAGATTGTAATATTAAATATCATATTATATATTAAGTTTTCTTCTACCTACTATGTTTAATGATTTATTGTTAGTTGATATTAGTCTATAATATCCAAAGTTTTTTAAATTTTTCTATGATTTTGTATATTGATATTTATTGTTACTATTTTATTGCTTACTATTTAATATATGTTAGATCATTAATAACGAATAATAAGTAATACTAAATACTAACATTTAAGCATTGGTTGCTAATATCCTAGATAATAGAGTACAAAATATTGAATCTAAGTAAATTTTTTAGTCTACATACCGTCTTGTATACAAATGTTCTATTATCCTATTGAATTTACTGTCGTTAATAAATATAATAATCATTAAATCAAATGGATAAGAGTAATAGAGAGCCTATTCCTAAAACTCCAACATATGTTTAGGAGATGAGATGAATTATAGGTAGACCTGATAAAACCTTGATGACACATGAGACATGTTGGGGGAAATGTAGTTGGATATTCATCAATAAGACTTGTAGTTCTAGGCTATGGATTTTGATATAGTTTCAAGTGTCTTCGAAAGACTTGTATTTCCACAAACTACAATCATCATCATTCACCATATTTTTTAGTGTGGACAAAAATGGACCAAATTTACCCATAGATTCCCATGTAAAGTATATCCTTTTCTAACACCATGCTAACCAAACAACAAACAACAATCTATCCACTATTCCCCACCCCACATTTCACCATGTACCAAATACAACCTTAGGGAAACTTTTTCCTACCCACCTTTCTTCATGGAGTAAATCTAGTGCTATATATAGACTTAGCTACAACTTTATCATAAATCTTTGTTCATTATCAACTTTAGTACTAAATAGAAGAACTTGAACTAGGTGTACATACATACAAGGATCACCAAAAAATCAAACTTCTTTAATAAATATATTGAACATCACGGTTGCTCAAAAATCCATATGAGAACATATTCATCAGTGATGATAAGAATTGTAACTGATACAGATTTCAAAGAATTGTGCTCCAGTATACGCAAAAAGATCTTTTTGTCAAATAAAAATTCAATAAAGCAATGATTGATTGTTATTTAACCTACAAAGTGGAATGAAGAATTGAATTTGAGCATGATTATAATTTTCATTACCTTTAAGGTAACTTGGGTGGTACGAAGAACCAAAACCAAAGGGTCTGTGGCTGGGATTTCACACAAAAGAGATGTTTGAATCTTGATTCTCATAAAAAAGCTTTCCCTTGCCAGTAGTGAGTGTGAGAGAAGGATCCAAAATATGGGACATGGATCACACATATAGAGAGACCTATTTCACTACTTGCCCGCAACAAGTCAGAGCACTGCATTGAAATCCAATTCTTCATCACATAACTTCTACTACGGATCAGCGTCCAGAGGTCCATTCATCCATTCATGCCAATCATGTCAGTAGAAGCAACGAACAAGGCGTGAGCTCTCTAGAAATTTATTATGTATGCTTCATCATGATTTGTTATGCGTAGTGAGCAGCGAGTAATCCCCAAGAGGAAAAAAGATAAGGGAGACTCTTGTCTTGCCATGTATAAAAAGTAACAATAGATCATATCATACAGTAATAAAGAACATGCGGACATATGATATCCACTCCGTGCTTTCCTTTTGCTAGCTGATTAAAATAAGAAGAAATGAAACCACGTAAGACAGCAAGCAAAGTCAGTTCCACTGAAAAGAAAGGGGTAATGGGTCAATGGTGTTTCCAAGATCATTATATATACTGGTAAACCGGCCCAACAATCATTCTTCATTTAAGAAACCACCCTGGTAGGGTTGCGCAAATTTTGATCTTGCGTATTAATAGAAAATGCTAATTAAAGACAACCATTGTAGGCGGCAAGGTGGGGAGGTACCGATGATGGCGTGAGGTAAGGAATGACTTTGACTTTCAGGCTCCTCGTCGCCCCATGGCTTCAATTTTCCCGTATGCCAACACCAATATGAAAAACACTAGATTCTCCTCCTTTTCGAACGAGACGAAGGAAGTGTGATGGTGTGGCTGAAGGATTGGGGTTAGGGCACTAACGCCGCAATGGATTCCATATTGCCGATTGGGAAGGTAGGGCATGGAGTGGTTTCTGCGGATGATGTCAGAGATCGTGGGTGTGGGGTTAGTGTCCTTTCTAATCAGTCAAAAGTGTAATTGACTGGTTAAAAATAGAACTAGATAGAAAAAGCATTCATAATATATAAAGGCCACTATGGACATGTATAAAAGCTAGTATTATGACTTCAGTTTTGTAATGCCTAGAGTAGTGCATTTAGAGGCATTTTACATAAAAATGCCCATAAGACTAGATATATAATGGATTTTAAAATAAATGCCAATAAACAAAATGCCACTAATGAACTTTTTTTTGTAGTGAATGCTTATTTTCTTCTTTTCTCCATTCAATACTCAACCTTGATCATTCTTTGCACTCAAAGACTTGAGAACAAACCTTGGACAGTTGAGAAAGCTTCATTCACCTTTGAGGACGTGAAGCTTGAAGCTTGGATTCAACTTTGAAGGCATGTTATATAACTTCAACCCTTAAATATCATTATTGATTCCATTTCTTCATCATGTGTTGATTCATTTTTCATTCACGATTTTCCTTTCGATTAATTGTTGAAATCACCATAAGAATCACAACAAATTTTGAAGGTTTGTAGCTTGAAGATGATGATGTCATCTTAACACACACCTCAATTAATATCTTGAGAAAATGGTTTGCATTGTTGATGACCAAACGGTCTCAAGACCGTTTGGTGATCAAACAGTCTCAAGACCATTTGAGGTTAAACAGTCTCAAGACCGTTTGAGGGAAAACTGTCTCAAGACCATTTGGGGTCAATTGTTGTTTTGGATGGATGAAGATCCAATGGTTCCAATTGATTTAATTACAATGGTTATAGTGATGGATGATCCATTGATTACAAACCCTAATCGATTGATTGAAGAAACTCTAATTGAATTGGATCAATTTCATGGTTTATGGTCCAAACGGTCTCAAGATTGTTTGGAGGCAAATGGTCTCAAGAACGTTTGAGGCCAAAACAGTCTCAAGACCGTTTGGAGTTCAAGGGCTATGATGGATGGTTGGAGATCTAAGGGATGCAATTTGATGTACTCTCAATGGTCTAATTGATAATTGATTCAATGAAGCAAACCCTAATTCATTGGTTGGAGGAAACCCTAATTGACCCATTCATTTTCAAGGTGGTTTGGACCAAACGGTCCTGAGACCATTTGAGTCCAAATGGTCTTGAGACTGTTTGGGATCAAACGGTCTTCAGACCATTTGGAGGGCAAACGATCTCAAACTGTTTGATGTTGAATCGATTTCAATGATGGGTTGTTCATTTGGTTTCAATGATAATTTGATCAAACGGTCTCAAACCATTTAGAGTTTTTTAAATCAAGACAGTTTGATGGTCTAACGGTCTTAAGACCGATTGAAGGTGTAGATCAAGATCGTTTCGAGGTCAAGCACCTCAAGACCATTTGGAGGTCAAAGTACCTCAAGACCGTTTGGAGATTTAATTGAACCAAGACCGTTTGAAGATATAGACCAAGACTGTTTAGGGTCTAAACGGTCTCAGACCGTTTGGAGGTTTGGTTCAAGACCATTTGGAGGTTAAAGCATCTCAAAACTGTTTGAAGGTTTAGAAGTATCAAAACCATTTGGAGACCTAATAGTCTCAAAGTATTGAAAGGTCAATTAACCCTAAGATTGATTAATGATGTTTATCAAAGATAATTACAATGGTTGTACCTTTAAGGTACTAGGGTGATCAATACCCTTTGAGGGGTTAACCTTTGATGCTTATGGAAACAATATCTCAACACACTATGCTAACCCTAAATGTGTGTACTTGAATGAAAGGTTGACCTAATCTAATCAAGCTTGAAGTAATCAACATCCTAGAGAGGATGAGAGAGAGAGAAATTCATACATGTATAATAATCATATAGTGATTAAACTTCAATACTCTCAACATGAATAGAATATGTATTTAGGGTATGATCCTTGGTAAAGAGATCATGAAACCCTAATCGAAAAAGTTGATGTGCCCTAACCTTAATTTAGGGCAATGCTAGGTGAAACCCTAATCCAGGGTAATGATGTAACCCTAATCTAGGGTGATGATATGAGAAATCCCAATTCAGGGTAATATAATGAAAAACCCTAATTCAAGAGGATGCTTCATGAAACCCTAATTTCAAGTAAAGTTACATGAAACCCTAATTTGGGGAAAAGTTATAATGAACCTTAATTCAAGGTAATGTGATGTGAAACCCTAATGCAATAATGCCATGTGAAACCCTAATACAGGGTGATGTGTTGTGAAACACTAATCAAGGGTGATGTTATGTGAAACCCTAATCATGGGTGATGTCATGTGAAACCCTAATGCAATGATGTAATGTGAAACCCTAATGCAATGATGTAATGTGAAACCCTAATCTAGGTTGATGTGATGTGAAATCCTAATGTAGTGAAGGGATGTGAAACCCATATGCAATGATGTGATGTGAAACTCTAATCCAGGGTGATGCTATGTAATGCTATATGAAACTCTGACCCTAATGTAGGGTGAAGGTATGTGAAACCCTAATTTTGGGTTATAGTGCATGAAACTCTAATCTTGGGCAATATGATGATAAATCATAACCTTAATTTTTGTAAATGGGATGAGTATCCCTAATTGACATGAATTTGGGAAACCCTAACCCTAATGAGTGAATAGTGATGCTACCATTACATTGCATAATGCTAATATGTAATTGATATAATTGTTATCATCTGTACTAATCATGCAGGTATCATGAGATGTTGGACATAGCTAGGTATGAGCTATGATGTTTTATTATTGAAATTGTTTTATGTGTCTTGTGAGCCATAATATGTTGTGTTGCCTAGTGAGAGGTAATAAGAGATTAATGGGCTTTAAGAGCCATGTGAGATGCATGTATGGCAAGTATCATGTTTACCTCGGTCAGATGAGCTGAAGGTATTAGTTACCTGATAAGTGGCAACAAGTGTTCTTTAATGAACTGAGGGTTTGAATACCCATATTCCATAATTATGATGATGAGATGTTAAGGTATGAGAATGCCCCTAATGTGACAAGGGATTGAGATCCCAATGTTTTATAAAGCTTTGAAAAGTACTTGATAGAAGTATTACTCATTCTCTGTAGCATTTATTATAATGATTTATGTTTGAAAACCTAGCTGATGCTAAAAAAATATGGTAATGTACTTAATTAATCAAGTGAAATCTTATCATGTAGAGCCCTGGCCATAGATCCATCATCGTCAATAGTTGGTGATGGTGAAACAGGTTTTCCTACGGGAACTCTTGGAGGGCATATTGTTGAGTATGTGGGGATTATGGACACGAATATCCTTACACCCTAATGGAGGATTTGATGTGAGATAAACATTAAATCTCTCAATCCTTCATTATATATGTCGGGATGGATGCATCACTAGTCTCCTGATGCCAGGATGGATGTATCACAAATCTCCCGATAATTTTAATACTAGATCGATGTGAGATAAACATGAAATCTCTTAATTGTGAAGAGAGTACAACTACCGCTATAACTCTATAACGAAGTTTCCAGGATACCCTGGAAAGCTATTTAGCAGTGATACAAGATGTCCTGCATTTTGTCCTCACACTGACTGAGGAGGATGAGGTCATGGGAATCCGGTTCTTCCTTGACCTATGTATGGTACCGATTATGATTTCGCAATGGTCAGTTGGAGTATGAGTGGTATACCTCATCTCCTCAGGGCTTAAGTATGATTGTAAAATGTAACCAGCCATGTAGCATATTTTCTTAAGGTTGAAATACGAGAATCACTGGTTGATGTTACCTTGCCTAGCATATCCTAGACAGATAAATGTTATACATGTTCTTCAATTCCTTATCAAATAAGTGACATGCTGCTTTATCAAGATATAGCTAAAATTCTTGGAATAATAATAATGTTCTAATCTATTTAGACATTGATTTATCTGTTGTTGAATACTTATGATTCTTCTGCTTAGTTTTATTCTATTAAACTACAATAATAATATTTCTATCAGAGAGTTATATCTCTCGCTGGGAAAATTTCCATTGTCTCACCCCATGGGATCCAATTTTTTAGGTAGACATAAAAGAAGAGGCAGAAACCCTACAGCAGGGGAAGAACAGTAGCAGCAGCAGCAACAGGGATAACACTGATATTCCAAGTGGAGGCACTAGCTGTCTTGTTTTGGTATAGAGAGTCATATGTGTCGTCTCTGTACTCTCAGGTCCTCGGAGTTAGTAGTCAGTACTTTTAATGAATCAATCTGAGATTTTGGCTTGATGTCTCAAGGATCTTATACTATCTGTGTGTAGTTTTAATAAGGCAATTGATGCTTGTAATCCTCGAGAAGAGATGGTATAGGATATGTACTTATGAACTAGGATGTAATTAAAATACATTGGTTCTTGATAAAAGAGTTTTCATGCATTTGGATCTCTTTGTAAATGGTTTTAATTTTTAATGATTTTCTGTAATCCGATGTTAATGACCGCTTCCACATTTGTCATTATCTGATGTTTGGGATTTGTCGCCACAATTTAGTGGTATCAGAGCTCTAGGTTCACTGAGTCTACAGAGACATAGGATTAAGGATGTTGAGTTTGTTCTAGTGTCTTTTGCTCATATAGGAGGAGAACAAGAACTTAAAGATGTCTGGATCACATGAAGAACATGCTACTAAGAGCAGCATTGCTGCACCAAGAAGAGGTGCAAGAGACTAGAATAGAGTAGAACCAGAACCTGAGCATCCCTAGCTTAACCAAGTTGCACTGGAAAACCCAGTCTTCCATGATCTATTTGGGCAGTTCATGGCAACCATGACGCATATGGCAGATAGGATGCCACCACCTGCACCTAGGGCACCAGCCCATAATGAAGGACATGGATCTGACAAGACTTTTGAATGACTTCGCCGGGTTGGAGCCACAGATTATGTTGGAACAACAGACCTAACAGACGTGAATATGTGGTTGACTGAACTCGAGAAGGCCTATAGAATCCTCAATATCCCTGAAGCAGAGAAGGTGAGGCATGTAGTATACCTTCTAAAAGGGAGTGTTGGCCATTGGTGGACAATAGAAGAGGGTAAGAGGCCAGATGTTGAAATTAGATGGGTAGAATTCTGACGAGAATTCGTCAATAGAAACTTCCCCAAGATGTATCTAGATGAGAAGATCTCTCAGTTTGAGAGGTTAAGGCAAGGACCAATGAACATTAGCGAGTATGAAGCTAAGTTCATGGAGCTTTTGCGGTTCTGCCCGCATATGGAAGCTACTAATGAAGAGAGAACTCGGCATTTTGAGAAGGGGCTAAACACAGATTTGACCACTCCTGTGTCTACCTTAGAGAACAGGGAGAGGTTCGCCACCTTTTTGGAGTCTATGAGACGGATAGAAAGGTTGGTGATTGAGAAGCATTGGACTAAGAGTAAGAAGGTGTATACTCAATTTCAAGGACAATGGTCCAAAAGTTTCAAGAAACTGAGATTTTCTGCACCAATAGCACCACCAAGATTTAATACCCAGACACAATGGACGTAAAATAGGGGTAGAGGCCATAGTTTACCACCAGAGGGAGCCCATAGCTCAACATAAGTGTCAGTAACAGGACCACCCAGGCCACAGAAGGAGACCATAGGTTATTTTATATGCAGAAAGATGGGGATCTGATGAAAGATTGTCGAGCTAGAGAAGCAAGTGTGACTCAATCTCAGAGGCAGAGTTTGCAAGGCTCTCAGAGGTGACAGTTTTCGAGTGGCGCTAGAGGACATGGACAAGCGTCCCAAGATGGTTTGTCAGCACCCAAGAACCGAGCACAGGGTCAATAGCAAGCAACGACAAGATTCTATGTGGTGAATCAACCCGAAGAAGTAGTCAACCCTTGAGTTGTGATAGGTCAGATGGAATTATTTCATTCTGATTTGTCTTCATCCTGTTTCGTATCTATTTTAATTGATCCAGGTTCTACGCATTCCTTCATCACTTGAAGAGTGATTCATGACTGCAACATGACTATCAGTCATAGAGCAGAAAGTTTGTTATTAGAAACCCCTTTGTTGGGATCTGCAGTGTTGCAGGAGGTGCGTTCTCCCTGCATTCTTTCCTTTTCTGAACATCGCATTCAGGTGGATCTTATACCACTTGAGATGCACGGGTTTGATATAATCCTTTGGATGGACACCCTAGAAAAGTATAAGGTTATCTTGGATTGTGATTCCAAGCAAGCTGTGTTCATAGATGACGGTAACACATGGATCTTTCAGGGAGATAGAAAAATTCTTCCAACCTATCTTGTATCAGCTATGGTAGCTGAGAAGCTGATGAGACAAGGATGTTTTGCATTCCTAGCACATGTGGTAGACACCATAATGGAGAGTTCTAATCTTTCTGGAGGTTTGATAGTTAGGGAGTTTGAATATATGTTCCCTGAGTAACTTCCAAGTGTTCCTCCGCCCTGAGAGATTTATTTTGAGATTAATCTAATCCCGGGAACACAACCAATAGCAAAAACACCGTATAGAATGGCACCTGTTGAGATGGCAGAGCTCAAGAAACAGTTGCAGGAGTTTCTTGAGAAAGATTTTATCTGACAGAGTACTTCACCATGGGGTGCTCTGGTTCTCTTTGTTAAGAAGAAGGACAGATCGGTGTGGTTATGCATTGAATATAGACAGTTGAATAAATTAACCATAAAGAAAAAGTATCCTTTGCTAAGGATCGACGACCTGTTTGATCAGTTGCATGGTGAAACTATCTTCTCTAAGATAGATCTGAGGTTGGGATATCATTAGTTGCATATCAAGGAGAGTGGCATACCTAAGTCTGCCATTAGTACAAGGTATGGTCACTATGAGTTCATAGTTATGTCATTTGGACTAACTAATGCACCAGCTGCATTTATAGAACTCATGAATAGAATCTTCCGGCCTTTTCTTGATCAGGTCATAGTAGTTTTCATAGATGACATCTTGATATACAGTAGAAATGCTCAACAACATGAGCAGTACCTCTGTCAGGCTTTAACTTTGCTAAGAGAGCATAAGTTGTATGCTAAGTTTAGCAAATGTGAGTTTTGGTTACCAGAATTTTCTTTCCTAGGACACGTAATATCTACCTCAGGCATCCGTGTTGATTCTAAGAAGGTAGAATCTATCCTGCAATGGGAACAGCCAAAGACACCAACGGAGATACGTAGTTTCCTAGGACTGGCAGGCTATTACAGGAGGTTCATTAAGAACTTCAGTTCTATAGCTTTACCCCTAACCAAGTTGACTAGGAAAGAGGTTCCTTTTGTCAAGAATGACAAGTGTCAACATTCTTTCCAGTTGTTGAAAGAAAGGTTAACAAGTGCACCTATGTTGGTGTTACCTGAGCAAGTGAAGGGGTATATAGTTTTCTATGATGCATGTAAGAATGTTCTAGGATGTGTGTTCATGAAGGATAATCAAGTAATTTCTTTTGCCTCTCGATAGCTTAAGAAACACGAGGAGAATTATCTGACACATGATCTAGAGCTAGTTGTTGTGGTCCATGATTTGAAGAACTGGAGACATTATCTCTATGGAGAAACATTTCAAATTTTCACAGACCTTAAGAATCAAGAACCTTCCTTCTATCCCTTACGTCAAGACTCTTCCTTGACGCGAGTTGCTTATTCTCTGGGTGCACAGAGGTTGGAGCTTTCTTCTTCTTTAGAAAGAGTCTGTCATGCATGAAAAGTGGACAAGGAATTAATGGCAGTTGCTAGAGCAGTAAAGACAAGGGACGTGGGAAAGTGGTAGGAATAGCTCCTAGAAAATCAGCAGTCGGGTCTAAAATATATCTTCTCACAACATGAGTTGAACATGAGACAAAGCCGCTGGATGGAGTTAATCAAGGACTACGATTGTACAATTAATTATCATCCAGGGAAGGCTAATGTAGTGACTGATGCACTAAGAAGGAAATCATCATCACCAACCCTAGATAAAACACAATTGAACTCCTTAGTTTGCTTTAAAAGAGATATGCTTATCTCCTTGAGGTAAAACAATATCCATCTTAAGGTATCATTGTTAGTCGGGCTGTTAGCTGAGATGTAAGTGAAATCTACTCTAAGACAGTAGATTAAAGAAGCACAGCAAGTTGATATTGTGGCTCAGAAGATCAAGTCAGAGTATGGTAGTGAGAAACAGGATGGCTTTCATGAGTCCGAGGATCAGGTAGTCTGTTACCATGGTAGGATAGTAGTACCTGATTCCCATGACTTAAGGAAGTTAATCTTGGAGGAAGCTCACTCATCCATGTATGCAATGCATCTAGGGAGCACCAAAATGTATCATAACTTGAAGTATATGTATTGGTGGCTAGGATTGAAGAAGGATGTAGCTAAGTTTGTTATACGGTGTCTTGTGTGTCAGCAAGTTAAAGATGAACATCAAAAGCCTACAGGAACAATGCAACATTTGCCTATACCAAAGTGGAAATGGGATCATGTGACCATGGACTTTATAGTCAGTTTGCCTAGAATAACCAAGGGTCATGATTCCATATGTATGATAGTTGCTAGGTGACCGTCCTAAATCACACGTCCAAAAGGAGTGGATTTGGAGAAGTCAGACTTTTAAATTACCCGACTCTTAGGCCCCCACAACGATGATGGGGTCCGAAGTAGCAATTGGGGTCGAACTATAGGAACAAGGGTGGTAGTATTAAAAACACAGAATCGACACTCTACACTCCGGTAAGGGTAAGGTGAGGATAAAGTTCCCAAAGGGAACAACAGGCGAAGATTGATAAAGTAAAAGAAAACTATCTCCAACTAGAGTTACAAGGAAAATTAAGGTTTTTGGCATTTATCGGTTTTTAGGGTTTTAGCGCAAAAGAACCAGAGGAGATAATACTATTTCTTTGCTAAGGAACGAAGGAGGAAAACTTCGGTATAACAAGCGGCAGTCGAAACGTCCTGTGCCCCTTCTCTCAAAGAGGGTACCTCTAACTAAGCACCAACACCCTCTCTCGAGATTGCTAGACTTGGGTTAGAGTGGAAATATTACTAAAGCAACTCCAATACTGGGTACTCTCGTACTCCCAGATCGGACCAAACACTAGAGCCACAACACCTCTCTCGAGGGAGTTGCAGCGGGAAACACGATTCTATAACTAGTCAAAACATGATCCAAGCGTACAAGCTAGAGTTCAGATGCTAAGAAAAGTAATCATCCAACAAAACAGAACCAAACATAAAGCAACAGACATTTCAAACTCATCTAATTCCATTAGCATAATCATTATATAAAAGGGGTTTGGTTACATTGCATAAATAAAGAAAGTTAATGACTGAAGAAGGAAAGATAAGTATCACCTCCTTGATTTAGGAGATCGACAAGCAGCAGCATATCCCTAAGGTCCCTCTAGCCTGATACCAGGCAGGAACCTTGCCCGATATGCCTGTGTCGAGCGGCGTCCCCTGTCGGGCCACACGCCATGACGGCAGACGTATTGATCATAGCGCTCCCGCCCGATACGGTCATGTTGGGATGCCACCCTCTCGGGAGACACACTGTGACGGTTGATTCGTATTGGACTCGATATCGTGTTAGGATAGAGACCACTTAGAGTATCGGGTTCCTCATATCGGGTGGCTTTTCTAGTCGATATCGGGGCTACTGCGGTGGCTAGGACGGATCCTAAGTGAACCATCCCCGCCCTCTCGGGTCAGGGAAGTGCTCACCTAGTATCGCTCGGTACACCTCTGGGACGCGACATGCTAGCTCTAGGTGCTTTCCAAAATTTGGTTTCACGAGATTCTGACCCATCCCATCGACGTCCTTTAGCTGTTATTTATAGGCAGCGGTTGGAAGAAGTTGCGGTTCTCTGGGCGCCACGTGTCCTCCATCGGCTCTATTAGCACAACTTCAGGGATGCTCGATGTGTGTGTCTCCCGGCACAATGGGTGGCGGGTAGCAAAGCTTATCGGGTATCGTGACGGGTGGGCACCTGACGGTCGGTGGCTTGTATCATGCGACATGCTTCAGTAGTCATGGCGAGTAGAGCTCCATGTCGGGTAAGTGGCGTGTCACCCGTCAAAGCCTTCTTGCGTGGCACACCCGTGTCATGCAGCATCTATATCGGGCTGTTGTATGGTGGGGAGTGAGTGTGTCAGCTGACTGGTAGGAGGGCCGATGCAGGTAGAACACGTTCATGGGTCGGGACAAGCCTTTTACTGATTTTTGAGTGGAAAAACGAGGAAAACCCTGCAAAAGATGATAAAAATGAGATAAGAGCATAGCGTGGCTTGTTTACTCAAAAACATGATAAAAAGGAGAGGAAAATAGTTTAAAAGGATAGATTTGACAACGAAATATGGGCCATAAACATCACAAAATTTGGTGTTATCAACTCCCCCAAACTTAGCATTTTGATTGTGCTCAATCAATTTTTAAAACTTTGTTTGTGATGCTTCTTCTTAACCGGTATAATTTTCAGACAAAGGGTTTGAGCAAGTATTGAGATGTCTTAAAGAGAATATTTCCCAACCACGAACAACAGACTTTACTTTTCCTGCCTTATTTGAACAAAATTTTTTCCACAGTTTCGGCGAGACTTGGGTGCATGATTTCGAAGTTAGCTTTCACACCAAATAGCTTTTGGGAACAGAGAGTTGTGTGTTTGGGTAGGCTTAAGGACTTTTGGGTTTTTCTTGTTTCCCATCAGTCTATCCAGGTACGGGTTCGTTAGCGGGCGAGTGGTCCGTACAGTCCAAGCCAGTTGGCTTTAGAGCAGTGATTTCACATCCTACGTACCACTGCCCCGGATCTACCATGCCTAAAGATGGGTACTTTTAGAAAACAAGTGTGTATATACATTTTTTTTTGGCACAACTCTTATGCTTTTATTCACTCTCATAAGGCTATTCTCTCTTTTTGGGATTTTTTTGGGTAAGGGAAAACAAGAGAAATTTTTGCTGTTTGGGCAGCTTTTTCCTTCTGCATACACGTCTCTTAGTTGTGCGAGATTATTTTTCAAAATTTTTGGCATGGAAAGTCATAGTCTTTTGTTGTTTGAGGCTGCATTTTCGAAAAGACATAACAAAACCTACATCTCTTTGGACACAGAGAAAACAAACTAGCAAGAAGTCGCATCAGGTTTTTACTAAAAGTGTCTTTGTACATATGTATAGAGACAAAATAAGCAATAATTTTGTATGAGGCATGTGTATATATATGTACACATGTTATATAAAAAAAAGAACAAAAGGGGTGAAGTTCTAAGGACTTTTAATACCTCCCTCACTGGTACATAGAATCCCCCCCCAAACTTACTCCACACTCTGTCCTAGAGTTGCAAAGTAGATCAGGTAGGGTAATGTTTACTCAGTGAGGTTTAGCTGGTGAGCGCGCCTTTTCCATATAGAAGCTCCCACACATATTCTCCGCATTTTCTGTGGTAGTCGATGTGGTGGAGCTGGTCAGGCATCTCTTTATTTGATATCCATTCCAGCACGAAGATGTCGCAGTCGTTGGATAAAGGAATTTGTTGTGGACTGCGGTGGCAGAACTGAAGCTCTTGCCATTTCCTAGCTGTTGTCTCCAGGAGTGGTTGTATCATTGCTGCCACCTCGTCGTAGTATTTTCGTACTAAGTGCTCGAGGGGTGTCAACGATGTCGATGTACACTGTACCGGATGATCTTTGTTGCTGCCCGAGCTATTGTAGAAGATTCATGCTCGTTGTCGAGTGTACATCGTCAGGAGCATCCAGTGGTTGTAGTGTAGGATAGGTAGGAAGATGATACGTGGAACTCTGCACTGCAACTCTGCTAGAAATGATTGTTTCGCTCCTGATTCATCGGCTAGGCAGATGTCATTGAACAACATTGGATGGGATATGTATGTGTGCTCAAACTTTTTCTGTATTATTTGGATGTAGGCGGCTACCGCTGATATCGCCAGACATCCTCCTTCTTTTACCATGTCCCTCAAATCGTCAACTGAGACTATGACATTGCCTACCTCATAAATGACATCTACGAGGGTAGAGTCGGCTAACTTCAGAAGAACTTCATTGCCATGTTCCTGTGTGAGCGTAGAACATGAGAAACGATCGAAGTTGTTGATCATTTCTTCTGATGTGTTAGGTGAAGTGGGGTCTTCGATTCTGCATACTTCTCACAGAATTTCTAACCGCTTGCCCGCCCCGTAGGCGTCTTCTTCTATCTCGGCTTCTACTTCTAGAGTGATGATGGGTTGTGATGATTCGTCTGCTTTGTCACTATCCAACAGCTTGTCTAGTACCCCTGCATCTTGGAAGTAGCGCTTGTCTTTGATCAGCAGCAGAGAGTAGGTGCTCCTGAGTTGAAAGAAGTCTTGGCCCTGGAGGTGCCTTATATTTCCAAATATGTTGAGCATCTCCATGGCACGCAAGACAACAAATGCACTATTCCCACTTCCTGATTCTTCTTGGATGGGGAAGTCTCTGATAGAGAAGAAGTTCCAAATGTCACTGTGATGTTGGACTCGTTGCTTGATAGCTCAGAGAAGATGCATCGGTAGAAGCCTGAGATGTTTATCTTCTGGGCGATTGAAGATAAGTCCTCAGCGTGGAACCTCCTCATTGCAACAGTTGAACAACTGGACATCATGGTTCTGGAGGTCTGCCACGCATAGGAACAAGTTGTTGTGGTGCTTGTATGGGGCCAACCTGAGGTTCGTGTTGTGTTCTTCAATATGCCGCAACATGTTGGCCACCACAATGGAGTCTGATACTCCCATCATCAATCTTCTCACCAAGCTCAAGGTGGCATTATATATCATTTTTTGACCTGTCCTGGTACTGACGTTCTCGATGATTGCACCCTCCAAGACCCTGAACAGCTTTTTCCCAACGACGGTTGGGGACTGGAATAAGCTTCTAAGTGTTCCCCGTTGTACTGAAGAGTAGTCATCGCTCCAGATTTCTTCTTCTTGGTCAACCTGTGACCTTAGGACCTTATTCAGCAGCTTTTGGTCCCTAATCGTCAGGTATCTGATAGCCCTTATGTTGAAGTATGCCATCTCAAAAGAATGTATCTTTGACGGCGTAAAGAATTCATTTACCGTCGAGCTTTTTCCTCTGGGGGTGTCTTTGGTTTGTAGCTTTAATGTCCCCCCCCCTGACTCATCAGAAGAATCCTCCCTGATGTTGACTGATTCGTCATCATCTTCTGCTTCATCAAAGGAGACGGAGGGAGCATAGTCATCTACGCCTCGGGAGCTCTCCTGTCTTGCTGGAGACCCGTCAGCAGAGTTGTGTGTCATCTCTTTGTCGGGCGTTGTAGAAGGTCCACTTGAAGAAGACGACGCACTAGAAGTTGAGGGTGCGGATGAGGAGGGTGCAGAGCCTGAGCCTGGGGGCGATGGAGACCTTCTCGGCTGCCTTGGGCGTGGATGGTCATCCCCCCTGTTCAGCCTCTCCTCAATCGCATCAAGGCACTGGAGGGCCTGTTGTAGTGTGGCGTTGAGTTCCTCTAGTTGGTCGGGAAGGCCAACTAGAGTGAGCAATTGCCGCTCCTGGCTATTCAGTCTCTGCTGGAAGATAGAAAACTTGCGGGTTAGCGAAGTAAAAGTAGTAGAGTGGCTTTCTGTTACCTCCCGCAAGTTATCGAGTTCGTGCCCCTGCATCTGTTCGAGTAATGGAGGGGCTCCTGTAGATCTCTCTCTCATCCTCATGACACTCCTCCCGCACAAAAATCTACCCGACGAGTGCGCAGCCTCACTCGGGGTAGTGTCAATCTGGATTGTTCGCGGGGTTATTGCTTCTGGGCGAGGTGTCAGCACTTTTGCGGTTGTCTCTGCCTCACCTTCTTGTGGTGGTGGAGAGGGTCGCGGTGTGGGTGGATGCTGCTCCACCTTTGTGTTGTCAGTGACCTCCTCTGCATCTACCACAAGAGACACCGGCGGTGGTGTCGACATAGGGTGTGCAGCTCCAAGCTCCATATCGAGGATCTTGGTGAATGCGCCATTACTGGCACCCGGCTGCGCTTCTTCTTCTGCCACTAAGGGCACCACAGAAGACTATGGAGTTGTGGTTGTCTCTTCCATGGCAGCTTCCCTCAGGGCTAGCGAGGTTGTCTCAGCCCCGGTTGCCTCAGCAACCTCCACGTTCACCGGTACTTCTTTAGCCGCGGCAGATGTTGTCGTGGTTGTAGCTGGTAAGGCAGGAGCGACGACATCTCTATTAATTGTTGCCGTCAGCGACTCTGGAGCAGTGGGTGGCTCGGAAGGAGTTGTGGAAGATGTGTCCTGCTGAGTTTCGAGTGGAATTGGTTCTCCTCTTGCAGCAGCCCTCTCTTGTATACTGGTGGTGGCGGCGTAAGCGGCTTTGACTGCCATCGCTTCAATATATGCGCTAGTAAAGACCAACTTTTCTGCGTCATAGTTGGCACAGCTAGGAAGCGGAAGGAGGGTGTTTGTTCTCACAAATTTGTAGAAATAGCTTCATCCCTTCTTCTTGATGATGCTGGCCCTCATGAGGAACATGAGGTTGATCTTCTCGTCGCCCCTTGTCCTCAAAAGACTGCGCGGTTCCTTTGGGTACCCTAACCCGACCGCAATCAGATTGATGATGCCACCCATTCAGTACTCCTTGGTGGCATCTTTTATGGGGTGCAACCTATTCAGCAAGAAGCATCCCAGGTTGACCACCTTGCCCTCCATCATGTGCCACATGAGATGGAGTTCTTTGGTGTAGATGTTGCTTGATTTGTTCTTGCTGAAGAGCAGGCACGCCACGAAATTGTGCACTATTCTCCAAAAGCATGAGTGTACCGCTTCCACCTTACTTCCTGACTTGAATGATGACTCACCGGTCAACTTTCTCCAGAGCTCCACAGGATTGAACCTGTCTCCTTTGGTGATCATTGCACTGTTGTTTAGAAGTTCCTTCTCTGCCTCGCTAGAAGAGAAGAGCTCATTGAGCAGCTTCTTGGAGATGACATGCTCGGCATTGTATAGCTGCCCCTGCAGTCTGTTTACTCTGCCATATTCTTTGATTTCCTCTGGTTTATTATGCACCCGATGGAGAGATGATGTGAACTCCCTGGTGAGTTTGGTTTAGGAGGCGAAGTGGCTGAAGCAGATCTTCCTTAGCCCTGCTGTAGATAGGACATTTTCCAGCCTGTCGAAAATGCCTAGTTGAAGGAAGGACAACTGGTGGCAGAATCTGCTCAGCCTGTAGATTTTTGTTGTCAGTTCTGAGTATCGATGCCCGTGCTCATTGTCTCTAGGCACAAAATTCTTGGTGTTTGATCCAAAGGTTCTGCCACCGCAGTTGAATCTATTGTTGGAGTTGTTACTTCTTTCGTCATTGGTCTCTTTTCAGTCATGGATGGCCTAGTTGCCTCAAGGTTTGGGTATTTCTGCCCGACCGCCGTAGCTCCTACTGTGGCCTCGGTTTCGATCGTCCGATCGTGTTCATCAACTTGAACAATGGTTTGCTTGGTACGGGCCATTTCTGTTATCATAAGGTGAGTTTAGTAAGCATTTAAATGTTTCACCTTACCCGTAAAGTCGATATCGGTGTCTAAAAGAAAATTGATTGTTCGGCCCGATACAAGAGCTGTCCGACACCACCGTATCAAGCTTCAAAACTAAGCGATATGATGCTCGCCCGATACGCTTGTGTCGGGCGATACGAAGTTTGGCTCAAAATTGCCATAGGTTCATCGTGAGACACCAGGCGTCATCACGAACAGATTTAATGCCTGATACGATCGTCCTGAAAAATTGAACGTCATAAATATTGCTCGATACATCTAAAGTTCAAAGTGTGTTGGGCGATAGAGTCACATGATGCGAAGCGCCCGATAAGGTTGCTCAGAAAGAAAAGGTGTCACCCAACAACAAAAGCATGCAAATTGATACAAGACTGGGTGACACGGGCATGCCCAATATAAGGTATCGGGCAAGCACGCGTTATAGATGTGTCGCATGACACGCTTCAAAAGGTACGCTGCCGACACAAGTGTGTGTCAGGTGATACAAGGAAACCAACTAAAGCCGTAAGTCTAATACAAAAAAGCGGAACATGAGGGTCGTGTCGGGCAAGCCAAATGATACAGTTGTCGAGTTATACCTTTGCGGTCTTAAGATAGCTTGCGCGACATGGGAGCGGAAGCTTGTTGGTCGATACTAGAGATAAAAGAGAAATTACTGCACGATACGGGAGTAGGCGAGGAGTAAATGTCGTTGTCTGGTACAGTTTAACCTCAGCTACTATATATAGCAATCCAGGTCGGGGGTAAAACAGGTAAAATAGGGGCACGTGTCGGCCGAGGAGACAAATCACTCCCGAGACGGGCAGTAAAATTAGTCCCATCCGTCAAATCAAGGGCTATTACTCATGCCTCCTGACATGAATGATCGTTGCTTGGCGTATCGCCCAACATGGCTTATTGCTAAGGTGAGATGCCCGATATGACGTCGCCTGATATGGGCGTGCTCTACGATGCGCTCGGGTTCTTGCCCGATATTAGCCAGGGAGTAATGCATCCTGGCCCGATACAAGCTCTTCGAACAAGATTCATGATGGAAGACTAAAAATAAAGTGGAGGAAAAAACAATTGATGGGTAAAACATCATTGGCCTAAGGTGAAGTTCCAGGCCTCAGATAGCATTACTCATCAATGCTCATAAAACCGAGCAGTGGCCCATAAAACAGAAGAGTCAGAGCATGTGACGCATGCGCTGACTCGGGCCTTATTACAATCATAATGTTCATAATGTTTTTCTTGCAAGAAAGGAAATAACATCCTATTCTAAGAAAAGTAAAAACTCAGGCTGCCTCCCGAGGAGCGCTGTAGTTAGCATCGTTAGCTTGACAGCTTCAGGTCCTTCACTTTGTGCCTTCAGCTGTTTCCACATCCTGCAAACTTATCTATGTCCTTCTCACGAACGCTTCATCTTCATAGAACCTTTTTACTCTGTGCCCTTTCACTGGAAAAACTTTGGATGGATCATCTTTATCATACATCTCCATCATTCTTGATCGATATATATTTTCTACGGTGAAGGGTCCACACCACCTTGTTTGCAGCTTACCTAGAAAAAGACGAATAGAAGATTTAAATAATAAAACTTTGTCACCTTCACTCACATCCTTCTTCCTCAGGTGGGCATCATGCCACACATTGGTCCTATGCTTATAGATCCTTGCATTCTCGTAGGCATGTATTCTCAGCTCTTCGAGTTCCTATAACTGTAGATATCTTTTCTCCCGTATCTTTTCCAGATCCATATTTAGGAACTTAATCGCCCAAAGAGCCTTGTGTTCAAGCTCTAAAGGTAGATGACAGGATTTCCCATAAATCAATTTGTAAGGGGTGGTTCCAATTTGTGCTTTATATGCAGTTTTGTAGGCCCAAAGGGCGTCATCAAGCTTCATTGACCAATCTTTCCTCATGCGGCTGACAGTCTTCTCTAAAATCTACTTAATCTGTCTATTCAAAACCTCCAGTTACCTAGAAGTTTGTGGGTGGTAGGGCATAGCGACCTTGTGTTTAATCTCATACTTCCGCAGGAGTGCTTCAAACTCTTTTTCCCCGAAATGCGATCCACCATCGCTTATCACAGTATGAGGTACTCCGAAGCGAGGGAAGATAGTCTTCTCAAACAACTTGATCACTGATTTGGAGTCGCAAGTTTGAGTGGCAACAGCTTCCACCCATTTAGACACATAATCTAACGCGACTAAGATGTATTGATATCTTTTTGATGGGGGAAATGGTCCCATGTAGTAAATTCCCCATACATCAAAGATCTCAACTTCAACCCAATTGGCCATAGGCATTCTTTACAAACTTTTACATAATTTGCAGCATCCTTGAACAAGGAGGGCCAGTAAAAATCTGATTGCAGCACCTTGGCGGAGGTCCTTTCGCTCCCCGGGTGTCCTCCATAAGGTGAGGCATGGCATTCTTTCAGGATGTTTTGAACTTCTTCTTCAGGGATACACCTTCTATACAGGTTATCTGCACATCTTCTAAAGAGAAGAGGATCATCCTAGTAGTATTTCTTTACATCTGAAAAGAGTTTCATCTTTTGATTGTACGTTATATTAGGAGGCAACTCTCTGCAAGAAAGATAATTACAAATATCTACAAACCAAGGCAAATTCTCGCCTTTAGTTTCAACCATCAGCATAGTTGTCATTAATAGATGGCTCTTTTTAGTCTTCGACTATGATTCTTGATAAGTGGTCGACGACTACATTTTCTGCACCCTTCTTATGAACGATCTCGTGGTCGAACTCCTGGAGTAACAAAGACCACCTTAACAGCCCGGGCTTGGTATCCTTCTTTTGCATAAGATATCTTATTGCCCCATGGTCTGTGTAGACCTTTACCTTTGTTCTGATAAGATAGGATCTGAACTTATCGAAAGAAAAAACAATCGCGAGCATCTCCTTCTCTGTAGTTGTGTAATTGCATGAGCCTCATCCAGAGTACGACTTGAATAGAAAATGACGTGGTGCCTGCTATCCTTTTTCTGTCACAAGATTGCTCCTACAGCATAGTCAGTGGCGTCGCACATAAGCTCAAAAGGTAGCTCCCAATCTGGAGCTTGAAGGATGGGTGATGAGATAAGAGCATCCTTTAAGGCCTAAAAAGCATTTAGACAATCATTAGAGAAGTCAAATTCAACATCCTTACCCAGAAGGTTTGACAACAGCTTTGAGATCTTCGAGAAGTCTTTTATGAATTTTCGATAATAGTCGGCGTGCCCGAGGAAACTCTGCACTCCAGATACAGACTTCGGTGGAGGAAGTTTATATATAGCTTCAACCTTGCTAACGTCTACCTCAATGCCACACCTCGAGACTTTATGCCCTAGCACGATGTCTTCTCGTACCATAAAATGGTACTTCTCCCAGTTCATGACTAAACTCTTTTCTTTGCAGCGTTGCAAAACCAGAGACAGGTTTTTTAGACAGGCATCAAAGTCCTTTCCATAGACAGAAAAGTCATCCATGAAAACTTCCACGATGTCTTCTAGAAAATCCGAAAACATCGATATCATGCAACGCTGAAACGTTGCAGGAGCATTGCACAATCTGAAAGGCATTCTTCGGAAGGCGTAGGTCCCATAAAGACAGGTAAAATTAGTTTTATCCTGGTCGTCTGGTAAGATGGGGACTTGATAAAACCCAGAAAAACCGTCCAAAAAGAAGAAATAGTCATGATGTGCTAATGTTTCCAGAACGTGATCAATGAAAGGAAGCAGATAATGATCTTTTTTCATGGCTTGGTTCAGTTTTCGATAGTCTATACACATCCTCCATCTGGTGACGGTCAGAACTGCCACTTCATCACCTTTGTCTCCTTTTACTACTGTTATACCTCCTTTCTTCGGTACCACTATGAATCAGACTCACCCATTTACTGTCACTGATTGGGTAAATGATCCCTACATCTCTCAGTTTGATTACTTATTTCTTCACAACTTCTTTTAGCATCTGGTTCAATTTTCTCTGCGGTTGAGCCAGAGGTTTAGCATATTCTTCAAAATTAATGTGATGCACACATAGCGCAGGGCTAAGGCCTTTGATATCCTCTACCGAATATCCTATAGCCTGCTTATGGAGCCTCAATGCCTCGAGGAGATTTTCCAATTGATCCTTCGTAAGATAGGCATTAACAATGATAGGATTTCTCTCTTCTTGATCTAGAAATTCATACCTTAATCCTTCAGGAAGCTGCTTCAGCTCGGGTTTAGCCTTGGGTGCCTTTTCTTCTGGTGCCTCCTCTAGAGAAGCAAACTTAACTGTTTCTATTACCTCCTCTTCGTCGTTTAGATCTTCATCAAGCTGATTTAGATAGTTGAGAAACTCGACAACCTCTGGATTTTTAGAATCAGAATCTTGATTACTTAACGCTCTCACAAGCAGATCCACCATTATGATATCTTCCTCCCTCTCTTCACAAAACTAGTTGTAGCTTTCTACGAAGTATGCAGATTCTAGTAGGGATGGTCCCTTCATAGCATCCTTTACTTTGAAATCTAAGTGGTCATTCCCGACCCTCAGAGTGATTATTCCTTCGATAACATCAATCAACTTTCTTCCTGTAGCCAAGAAGGGGCATCCAAAGATGATAGGACAGTTAGGGTCCTCCACAGTGTCAATGATAACAACGTCGCAAGGAATGAATAAACTTCCCACACGGATCAGTACATCTTCAACAAGTCCTACATGTCTTTTGAAAGAATGGTCTACGAATTCAATCCTCATGTTGGTCTTGACCATATCAGTCAAACCCAAACGTTGCGCCAGGCTTAGGGGCATAACACTGATGCTAGCCCCTAAATCAGCATGACCTTTCCGCTCGATGTTATCTCCAACGGCAAAAGGAATGGTGAAAGCCCCTGGATCCTTCTTCTTGTTGGGTAAATCCACTTTGACAAAAGCAGAAGACATACTAGCTAGATGCATGGTCTCAACCCTTCTGCCTCTTTTCTTCTTGGTTATCAGATCCTTGAAAAACTTGGCGTAGGTCGGCATTTCCTCTAAAGCATCCAGAAAAGGTAATTCAAGGTGAAGCTTCTAAACTGACTCCATAAACCTCTCGTAACGCTTTTTCAGATGTGCCTTTATCATTTTGTAAGGGAAAGGAAACTTAGGAGAGTAAGGAATTCTTTTACCAAACAGTTCCTCCATAGATCTTGGTTCTGGCTCCTTGACATGAGCTTGTTGGTTGTCTTCCTCTGCGGGATATTCTGTTGCAGTCCTTGATTCAGGTTCCTTGGGTCTGTCTTCTTCAGGGCGTTCTACTGTCTTCCCTGATCTCAACACCACCATTTTAGTAGATTCAATGTTGGAGGGTATCTTACCTGAGGGATTCTTTATTAACTCGTCCATCTGGGCCAGCTGCTGATCTATTTGGTGTTGGTGAGTTTGCATGTCCGCCATATGAACCTGCATCGTGTTTAGAACTCCTGAATTTGACAGTGTGCTTTGCGCCAGCTGGTTGTTGATAGTATCCTGCCTTTTGACAAAATCGAACAATTGACCCACCAAATCTGGTTGGTTTGAGTTCTTGTCCTGACTTTTCTCCTTAGCTTGACCCTGGCATTGACTAGGGTTAGCTGCTTGGTGACTTTGGTACTTTCCTTGCCCTTAGAAGTTTGCCTTGTTCGATTGGAAATTGGTAGTTCTTGTGAACTGACCTTGTCCCCACCTTTTCTCAAAACCTTGCGGTTGCTTGGTTGGGTTATTCATCTGATGTGAGTTTTTAGCTGCATCCTTGTTGCCATAGTTAAAACCAGGGTGATCCAGTCTCTTGAAGTTGATAAAAGAGACGTTCTCAACTTCCTCTGCTTCGGATTCACTTTCAGTTGACTTGTCATGTCGGGTGTAAATGCAGTTATCAATCCCGTGTCCACCTTCTCCGCCGGTGACACATTTCATAACTTTCTCAACCTATTTCTTCCCTTTTCCACCTGATTCTTTCAATTGTCTGCCATCAGTGGCTATCTTCTGGATTTGAGTGGTGATAGCTTCTAGAGCTTTGGATTCGACGGAGGGCTCTTCAATAGAGGCCTTCTTAGCATGTCCTCTATCAAATCTGTCGTAGTCAGTGTCGGCCTACAACTCAGCCATGTTTCGATGATCTTTTTTAATCTACTGGGCTTCTTCCCTAGAAAGTCACTTCCTATAGCTACATTCAATGATACCCTTTCTTCAGGGGTCAGACCATTGTAGAAGGTGGTTATCAAAAAACCCTTCTTGTAGTTGTGATGGGGGCAGTCCCTCTGATATTCTTGATACCTTTCCCAGGCTTCTTGAAGATTCTCATTCATCTTCTGCATGAACGACATGATCCTTTGTCTATTCCTGACAGTTTTCTCCGTAGGGTAAAACTTGTTCACAAAAGCGTCTGCCAACACATTCCATCTGTTTAGATCTTGATGTGGTAGCCCGAGGTACCAGGATAGAGCCTTGTCCTCTAAGGAAAAGATGAAGCCCTTGTAGTATATGACTTCTTATGGAACTCCCCGCATTTTAATGGTATCACAGATATTCTTAAAAGCATCTAGATGATGGTAAGGGTTATCATTCTTTGAATTCCCTCAGAAGCTCTTGTTCTAGATCATAGATATGACAGATGGTTTTAGCTCAAAGTTTGTTGCATTGAACCTTGGGATGACAATAGGACATCTTGAGTTATTGGCCTTTGTGGCAGCCAACTCCCTGAGGGTCTTTTCTTCTTCGTTAGAGTCTTCACTGTCACTGTCCCCCTGGTTCTTCTCCTGATTATGTTGATTTATTCTGCGTCTTCGGTGGTGACGATGCCTCTCGTGGCGATGGTCATCCTCGAATTGTTCTGTTTTAGGTTCTTCATGTTGCTGGTCGCCGTCATAACGGTCATTGGCCCCATGCGGAGGTGAGTGAGGTCTAACTCTAGCATGTCGCTCACCCTCTGAAAGAGGTGGTTTGATGCGAGGTGGCATGTCTAGCGGTGTCAGTGCTCAAATTGAGCAAAAATGCTTCTTTCCTGAGTACCTGAATAGAACGTATAATCAAGTTAGAAAACTTGTATCAATAAAACAAACTACTCTATACTCATTTTAGAAGATCAAAAAGGAAAAAGTGTTGTCAATCTCATTACTAAGCTTGAGGCATGGGAGTGTAGTTAGTGGATTCGGGTTCGTTAACAGTACCGTTTCGCCTTGTCCCCAGCAACGATGCCAAAAAATTGATCGGCCTAAATCGCACATCCAAAAGGAGCAGAGTTGGGGTAGTCGGACTTTTAAATTACCCGACTCTTAGGCCCCGGCAACGATGACGAAGTTTGAAGTAGCAATCGGGGTCTAACCACAGGGACAAGGGTGGTAGTGTTAAAAACACGAAGTCGACACTCTACACTCCGGTAAGGGTAAGGTGAGGATCAAGTTCACAAAGGGGACAACAGGCGAAGATTGATAAAGTAAAAGAAAACTATCTCCAACTGGAGTTATAAGGAAAATTAAGGTTTTTGGCATTTATCAATTTTTAGGGTTTTAGCACAACAGAACCAGAGGAGATAACATTATTTCTTTGGTAAGGAACGAAGGAAGAAAACTTCGGTATAACAAGCGGCAACAAGTACATCATGTGCCCCTTCTCTCAAAGAGGGTACCTCTAACTAAGCACCAACACCCTCTCTCGAGGTTGCTGGACTTAGGTTAGAGTGGAAAGATTACTAAAGCAACTCCGATCCTGGGTACTCTCGTACTCCCGGATCGGACCAAACACTATAGCCTCAACACCTCTCTCGAGGGAGTTGCAGTGGGAAACACGATTCGATAGCTAGTCAAAACATGATCCAAGCATACAAGCTAGATTTCAGATGCTATGCAAAGTAATCATCCAACAAAAAGGAACCAAACATAAAGCAACAAACATTTCAAACTCATCTAATTCCATTAGCATAATCATTATATAAAAGGGGTTTGGTTACATTGCATAAATAAAGAAAGTAAATGACTGAAGAAGGAAAGATAAGTATCGCCTCCTTGATTTAGGAGATCGACAACCAACAACAGATCCCTAAGGTCCCTCTAGCCTGATACCGGGCGGGAGCCTTGCCCGATACACCTATGTCGGGCGGCGTCCCCTGTCGGGCGACACGCCATGACAGGAAGATGTATCAATCTAAGCGCTCCCGCCCGATATGATCGTGTTGGGATACCACCCTCTCAGGCGACACACGGTGACGGTTGATTCATATCGTGCTCAATATCGTTTCGGACTAGAGACCACTTAGAGTATCGAGTTCCTCATATCGGGTGGCCTTTCTGGTCGATATCGGGGCTGCTGCGGCAACCGGGACGGATTCTAAGTGAACCATTCCCGCCCTCTCAGGTTGGGGAAGTGCTTACCTAGTATCGCCTGGTACACCTCTGGGACGCGACACGCTAGCTCCAGGTACTTTCTAAAGTTAGCTTTTGTGAGATTTCGACCCATCCCATCGAGGCCCTTTAGCTGCTATTTATCGGCAGTGGTTGGAAGAAGTTGCGGTTCTTTGGGCACCATGTGTCCTCCATCGGCTCTATTAGCATGGCTTCAGGGATGCTCGATGTGCGTGTCGCCCGGCACAACAGGTGGCGGGCAGCAAGCTTATTAGGTATCGTGATGGGTGGGCGCGTGTCGGTGGGTGGCTTTTATCGCGTGACACGCTTCAGTAGTCATGGTAAGTACAGCTCCCTATCAGGTAAGTGGTGTGTCGCCTGTCAGAGCCTTCTTGTGCGGCACACCTGTGTCGTGCAGCATCCGTATCAGGATGCTGTATGGCGGGGAGTGAGTGTGTCGGCCAACTGGTAGGAGGGCCGATGCAGGTAGAACACGTTCATGAGCCGGGACGGGCCTTTTTCTGATTTTTGAGTGGAAAAATGAGGAAAATCCTGCAAAAGATGATAAAAATGAGATAAGAGCGTAGCGTGGCTTGTTTATTCAAAAACATGATAAAAAGGAGAGGAAAATAGTTTAAAAGGGCAGATTTGACAATGAAATATGGGCCATAAACATCATAAAATTTGGTGTTATCAATAGGTTGACTAAGACAACACATTTCCTTTCTATCAAAACAACCTACACTGCTGAGAAGCTTGAACAAATATGTGTAGATGAGATAGTGCGGTTGCACGGGGTTCCCGCTACCATTGTTTCTGATAGAGGTCCCCGGTTCACGAGTCGTTTTTGGGAATGACTACATAAAGCTTTGGGTACGCAGTTAAGGTTTAGTACTACCTTTCACCCATAGACAGATGGACACTCTAAGAGAACCATACAGACCTTGGAGGGTTTTCTTAGGGCATGTGTCCTTTAGTTTGTAGGAAGTTGGGATCTCCACCTGAGCTTAATAGAATTTGCTTACAATAATAGCTATCAACACAGTATTGATATGGTACCATATGAAGCATTATATGGTAGACGTTGTAGATCTCCTTTATGTTGGTATGAAATAGGAGAATATCAACTTTTGGGTCTTGAGCTTGTGCAGCAGACAACTGAGAAGATTAAAGTAATACAACAACAATTAAAGACTGCACGGGATAGACAAAAGTCGTATGCCGATAAACGGAGAAGACCTTTAGAATTCCAAGTTGGAGACAGAGTATATCTCAAAGTCTCACCTTGGAAAGGTGTCCTTATATTTGGTAAGAAGGGAAAGTTGGCTCCTAGATTTATGGGGCCTTATCCAATCATTGAACATATTGGAAAGGTAGATTATAAGCTGGAATTGCCACCTGAGCTGCATAAGTTGCATCTAGTGTTCCATATCTCCATGCTGAGAAAGTGTCATCCTGACACAGAGTTAGTTTTGCAACCTATGGAGGTAGAATTAAATGATGATAGATCATATGTTGAAGGACCTGTGATGATCCTTGATAAAAGAATTAAAAAGCTAAAAAAAAAGACATATGTCTTGTGAAAGTTCTCTGGCATCATCATGGCATTGAAGAAGATACGGGGAGCTAGAGAAATAGATGAGGAGGAAGTACCCTTCTCTTTTCTCTTGAGGATTTTGGGGACGAAATCCCTGTTAGGGGTGGATAATTTGTAACATCCCTAACCTGGGATATGATTTAACCCTAGATGTTTTGTTTAAGAAAGATAATTATATTCTTGCTCTTATCTTTTGAAAATTAATTAAGTCTCAAGAGTAACTTATGTTTCAACTTTAGTCCTTTTTGAATAATGTTGAAAACAATGTTTTGCCTATTTTGGACTAAAGTGAAAATTACACAAGTTGAGGGGTTAACTTCCAAATGTTACATGATAAATGTTCCTCAAGTGTTGAAGCATCATAAGAATGAAAATAATGCAGAGGTATGGCTTGTGGCAGCCTGAGCACCAAGAAAGAGCTTATTAAGCAATGTTTGTGCATTAAAACCTAGTTTTGGTGTAATGTGCAATTTACCCAAAACCTAGGGTTCAATATGCAAAATACCACTTCTTGAGAGTCCCTAATGTTTCTTGGTATCAATTAGAGACAAGAAAATCATAGGGGCATCTCATTTCAATCTCTTTGGAAGAGAGAGAATCTTGATATTAAAATAATCAAGATTTAAGCATAATTGAAACCCTAATTCAATTTAATGCAAAAATAAATTTATTAATGGAAGTGCCTTTCAACCAAAAATGTGATGGTTGAATTTGTATAAGTATGGACTTCCTTTTTCCTTGAAAAGGCACCAAAATATCTAAAGTAAGTGGAGAGCCCACTCACATTAGTTAAAGAAAAAGTAATATCCACTCATTTTTGGATATTATTATTATATTGATTAAAGTGCTTAATTTGTTTTCTTTAATTCATGGATAAAAAAGAAGATTTTGAAGTAAAGGATTATGGCTTCATATGAAAGGAAGTTAGGGGCATAAGTGGCACCAATTTTGGGAATTAAAGGATTTTTATAACACTTTCTCTCTCTTGAAATTCCCTTACATATATCCCATTTTCCACCCACATGAAAGACTCTTTTTGACTCCTCTTTCTTTCCTTGCTTTGGCCGTGCACAAGGGAGCTTAGGAGCAACAGGAGGACGTGCCCCAACATGTAGGTAAACTCCATAGTCATCCTCAACCTTGATTTCATGGTGGAAATCGAAATTCAATGCTTATTTTCTTCTTTTCTCCATTCAATGCTCAACCTTGATCATTCTTTGCACTCAAAGGATTGAGAACGGACCTTGGACTATTGAGAAATCTTCATTCACCTTTGAGGACGTGATGCTTGAAGCTTGGATTCAACTTTGAAGGCGGGTTATATAACTTGAACCCTTAAATATCATTATTGATTCCATTTCTTCATCATGTGTTGATTCCTTTTTCATTCACGATTTTCCTTTCGATTAATTATTGAAATCACCATAAGAATCATAGAAAATTTTGAAGGTTTGTAGCTTGAAGATGATGATGTCATCTTATCACACACCTCAATTAATATCTTGAGCAAACGGTTTGCATTGTTGATGACCAAACAGTCTCAAGACCGTTTGGTGATCAAACGGTCTCAAGACCGTTTGAGGGCAAATGGTCTCAAGACCTTTTGAGGGCAAACGGTCTCAAGACCGTTTGGCGTCAATGAATATCCAATGGTTCCAATTGATTTAATTACAATGGTTATAGTGATCGATGATCCATTTATTACAAACCTTAATAGATTGATTGAAGAAACTCTAATTGAATTGGATAAATTTCATGGTTGATGGTCCAAACGGTCTCAAGACCATTTGAAGGCAAACGGTCTCAAGAACATTTGAGGCCAAAATGGTTTCAAGACTGTTTGGCGTTCAAGGGCTGTGATGGATGGTTGGAGATCCAAGGGCTATAATTTGATGTACTCTCAATGGTCTAATTGATGATTGATTCAATGAAGCAAAATCTAATTGATTGGTTGGACGAAACCCTAATTGATCCATTTGGTTTCAAGGTGGTTTGGAGTTTGGACCAAATGGTCCTGAGACCATTTGAGTCCAAATGGTCCTAAGACCGTTTGGAATCAAAAAGTCTTTAGACCGTTTGTGGGAAAATGGTCTCAAACCATTTGATGTTCAATCGGTTTCAATGATGGGTTGTTCATTTGGTTTCAATGATAATTTGATCAAACGATCTAAAACAATTTAGAGTTTTTGAAATCAAGACCGTTTGATGGTCTAACGGTCTTAAGACCGATTCAAGGTGTAGATCAAGACCGTTTGTAGGTCAAGCACCTCAAGACCGTTTGGAGGTCAAAGTACCTCCAGACCGTTTGGAGATTCAATTGAACCAAGATCGTTTGAAGATGTAGATCAAGACCGTTTAGGGTCTAACGGTCTTCAAAACCATTTGAGGTCTTTTGGCCAAGACCATTTAAGGTCTATACGGTCTCAAACCGTTTGGAGGTTTGGTTCAAGACCGTTTGGAGGTTAAAGCATCTCAAAACCGTTTGAAGGTTTAGAAGTATCAAAACCATTTGGAGACCTAATAGTATCAAAGTATTGAAAGATCAATTAACCCTATGATTGATTAATGATGTTTATTAAAGATAATTATAATAGTTTTACCTTTAAGGTACTAGGGTGATCAGTACCCTTTGAGGGGTTAACCTTTGATGCTTGTGGAAGCAATATCTCAACACACTATGCTAACCGTAAATGTGTGTACTTGAATGAAAGGTTGACCTAATCTAATCAAGCTTGAAGTAATCAACATCCTAGAGATGATGAGAGAGAGGAATTCATATATGTATAATAATCATGCAGTGATTAAGGCTCAATACTCTCAACATGAATAGAATATGTATTTAGGGTATGATCCTTGATAATGAGATCATGAAACCCTAATCAAAAAGGTTGATGTACCCTAACCTTAATTTAGGGCAATTCTAGGTGAAACCCTAATCCAGGGTAATGATGTAACCCTAATCTAGGGTGATGATATGAGAAATCCTAATTCAGGGTAATATAATGAAAAACCCTAATTCGAGAGGATGCTTCATGAAACCCTAATTTCGGGTAAAGTTACATGAAACCCTAATTTGGGGAAAAGTTATAATGAACCTTAATTCAAGGTAATGTGATGTGAAACCTAATGCAATAATGCCATGTGAAACCCTAATCTAGGGTGATGTGATGTGAAACCCTAATCAAGGGTGATGTTATGTGAAACCCTAATCAAGGGTGATGTCATGTGAAACCCTAATGCAATGATGTAATGTGAAACCCTAATCTAGGGTGATGTGATGTGAAATCCTGATGTAGTGGTGTGATGTGAAACCCTAATGTAGTGATGTGATGTGAAACTCTAATCCAAGGTGATGATATGTAATGTTATATGAAACTCTAACCCTAATATAGGGTGAAGGTATGTGAAATCCTAATTTTGGGTTATAGTGCATGAAACCCTAATCTTGGGCAATATGATGATAAATCATAACCTTAATTTTGGGAAATGGGATGAGTATCCCTAATTGACATGAATTTGGGAAACCGTAACCCTAATGAGTGAATAGTGATGCTACCATTACATTGCATAGTGATGATATGTAATTGATATAACTATTATCATCTGTACTAATCATGCAGGTATCATGAGATGTTGGACATAGCCAGGTATGAGCTATGATGTTTTATTATTGAAATTGTTTTATGGGCCTTGTGAGCCATAATATGGTGTGTTTCCTAGTAAAAGGTAACAAGAGATTAATGGGATTTAAGAGCCATGTGAGATGCCTATATTGCAAGTATCATGTTTACCTTGGTCAGATGACATGAAGGTATTAGTTACCTGATAAGTGGTAACAAATGTTATTTAATGAACTGAGGGTTTGAATATCCATATTCCATAATTATGATGATGAGATGTTAAGGGATGAGAATGCCCCTGATGTGATAAGGGATTGAGATCCTAATGTTTTATAAAGCTTTGAAAAGTACTTGATAGAAGTATTACTCATTCTTTGTAGCATTTATTATAATGATTTATGTTTGAAAACATGACTGATGCTAAAAGAATATGGTAATGTACTTAATTAATCAAGTGAAATCTTATCATGTAGAGCCATGGCCATAGATCCATCATCGTCAGTAGTTGGTGATGGTGAAACAGGTTTTCCTACGGGAACTCCTGAAGGCATTCTGTTGAGTATGTGGGGGTTATGGGCAGGAATATCCTTACACCCTAATGGAGGAATTGATGTGAGATAAACATTAAATCTCTCAATCCTTCATTATATATGTCGGGATGGATGTATCACTAATCTCCTGATGCCGGGATGGATGTATAACGAATCTCCCAATAATATTAATACTGGATCGATGTGAGATAAACATGAAATCTCTTAATAGTGAAGAGAGTACAGATGCCACTGTAACTCTATAGCAAAGTTGCCAGGATACCCTAGAAAGCTATTTAGCAGAGACACAAGATGTCCAGCATTTTGTCCTCACACTGACTGAGGAGGATGAGGTCGTGGGAATTTGGCTCTTCCTTGACCTATGTATGGTATCGATTACGATTTCGCAATGGTCGCTTGGAGTATGAGCGGTATACCTCGTCTCCTCAGGGCTTAAGTATGATTGTAAAATGTAACCAGCCATGTAGCGTATTTTCTTAAGGTTGAAATATGAGAATCACTGGTTGATGTTAGCTTGCTTAGCATATCCTAGACAGATAAATGTTATACATGTTCTTCAATTCCTTATCAGATAAGTGACATGTTGCTTTATCAAGATATAGCTGAAATGCTTTGAATAATAATAATGTTCTAATCTATTTAGACATTGATTTATCTGTTGTTGAATACTTATGATTCTTCTTCTCAATTTTATTCTATTAAACTACAATTATAATATTTCTGGAAGAGAGTTATATCTCTCACTAGGATAATTTCAATTGTCTCACCCCCGTGGGATCCAACTTTTTAGGTAGACGCAGAAGAAGAGGCAAAAACCCTACAGCAGGGGAAGAACAACAGCAACGGGGACAACAATGGTATTCCAAGTGGCAGCACTGACTATCATGCTTTGGTATAGAGAGTCCTATGTGTCATCTTTGTACTCTCATATCCTCGGAGTTAGTAGTCGGTACTTTTAATGAATCAATCTGAGATTTTGGCTTGATGCCTCGAGGTTCTTATACTATCTGTGTATAGTTTTAACAAGGCAATTGATGCTTGTAATCCTCGAGAAGAGATGGTATAGGATATGTACTTATGAACTAGGATGTAATTAAAATACATTCGTTCTTGATAAAAGAGTTTTCCTATGTTTAGATCTCTTTGTAAATGGATTTAATTTTTAGTGATTTTCTGTAATCCACTATTAATGACTGCTTCCGCATTTGTCATTATCCGATGTTTGGGATTTGTCACCACAAAACTGCTCAGTTAGTTTCCTCTCTGGGTCCACGATCACCCACGAACTGGCGATCAAAGCTTCCCGCTCCAGTAACCCAGGTTGCCTCGTCTAACTGTTCATGTAGATAAGGTTCTGAGCATTAGATCTTACCCATCAAATGGTCAGAACAAGGCCACGTTGTGAATCTATGGCTCTTCAGCCTGGTGGGGTGTGGGACACTGATTAAATCCATGACTTAGGTCTATAAATCATCAACCATGCACATTATTTTGCCAATTTCAAACCTAAATAACTCCCTCTAGGATATTCCAATTGCCACCAAAATTTAACCATAGCTTTGCTACCCCTCAAGATATGTTATACTTAAATTTGGTGACAAAACTCAGCTATTTGATCATCCAATTAAATACTTCACACATGTACAAACTTAGGGATCTTAATCATGATATCAACATCAATCAACACATATATTCTACCAAGACACTTGGAACTCTCAAGATAACTCAACACATGAATTCACTTACGTCACTAGACATTTAAGGATTCTAAAATTCCACTCCATCACATCCTACACACCTTAATAGAAAATTTTGTCCTTAAAATTAAGCAAAAAATCCAGTCCTTCACATCATATACATCTTAAAAGAAATTTTATCCTCAAACTAAAGTCATACTTGCATTCCAAGGAAAAACTAAAATGTCTTCATCCACATCAAGGGTACTATTCCAAGTGCAACATATCCAAAAACAAAGATCCACAACCATATCTTAACCACTCCTAGGAGGTTAATAAAACATCTAGGGTAAATTACCCCTCAACATATAACATGATGTAGATGCTTAGGCTTTGTCACATTTCCAATTAGGATTTTTGTACTAATTTCACCCAAGCATAAGATTCAAATAATAGATTATACATGACATTTTTTTTACATTTTAGGATTTACATCCTCATTTTGTCCAAACTTCAAGTTCTAACATTATGTGCTTATTTTGAGAAGAGTTATTCATAAATTAACTCAACTTATCCATATAGATCATAACGAGGTGTCATCATTATTATGTTGTGCAAAATTGTTAGAACATGTTCAACATTAATGTATGCCTTTTAGGAGGGAGTTAACTATAGTTAACCTAGTTTAACCATCTAGATCATATCAGGGTTTCATCCGCATTATGTTGTGCTACCTATCAAACTATATTTTTCATCTTTATTAAGCACTAAGATTAACATCTCATGTAACATGTTTAATTCATATGATCTTATTTCATTGCTCATAATAAATTGCAACAATTACTAGTGATTTCAACACAAGATTAGCCAATGATATCACATTATCATCATTATTCATGTATATGGTTAACCATTTATGCATTGATATCTATTAAACCATCTCTAGGTTTCCATCATATCATGTCTATATATCTCGTCTTGAGATTAGATCACATCCTTACATATATTATACCATGGTTGTTCTAAACAAACTTATACAATTGTCTTGTTAAACATATATCAAAACTTCATCTAGTCCAACTGAGGTTCTCCTGACTAATATCACGAGGGTAGTTACATGCTCAGTCTCTATGAGCTAACTCAATTCTATGAGTATCTCAAATGCATATACTTTATCTTCCCTCTCTTAGTCTAGGGTTCTCAGATTACCTCATTGGCATTGGTGATAGCCTTACAAGCTCTAGCCACATACACACAAAACAAAGCATGATATGACATACTCTTCATAGATCTCTACCCATAAAATACAATTTTCCAACTCTGCGGCGTACATATGCCACTAGAGTCATATATAGGGAACCAAAAACCCGAGCATGAGACTTCATAGAAACTAAAACACATTTACCTCCTCCAAGGTCTTGGGACTCTCTCTCCCTCACCCAGATGGTAGGTTCTCATATTCATGCTCACATGTACAAGGAATCCTCCCTCAACTCTAGGTTTTGGTCCTCCCTAGGACATCTAGGATTCGACGAGACTATAGGAATCATGCATACAATGACTCAGCTCAATCACTCAGGAGTAGTCTAGTTTAGGACATATTGTATCACATATTTCTCATAATTCTCATATCTTAGAGTTTAGGTTCTCTAACCTTCTCCCAACGAGTCTGACTCTCTCTGGAGTTAACCCTATAACTAGTCCCAACACTAAATGTCCTCATTTGTAAAAGATCTTGAGGCTCATGTTGATTCACAACCTTGTCATAAAAGTTTAGTTACTTGTATCATCAAAACTTATTTCAAATCCTCAAAATTGAACTTAAGTCCTCAAAGACAAACATATATCATCATAAACCATCTTATATCATCTATATAAGACATAAATCATCATCTAAACGTATTTCATGTATTCCATCTATCACATATTCTAACAAGGCTCTAGACATCTAATCTAGAACTACTCTCTCTTCTAGACTAATGTCATTCACTTTCACTAAGGTTGCATGACCACCTCCTACTCATACATGTGTGGGGATACATTTTTGTAATACTTACATATATAATAAAATATCAGATAGTTTTTCTCTGATAAAACAAGAGCCAGAGGAAACTATTGAGTCTTGACCCGATTGGAATCCAAAACCAAATCCACAAAACGAGTGATCCACACATAGTAGAAAGTCTGGTGTCATGTCACCTAATGAAAAGGGTGAGAATAGGGTGTAGATTGGTGTAGCTACCCAACACATAGATGCATCATATGTCAAAGGTTTCTCTTCCCATGATGTACGTCACTTCCAAATAATGCAATGTCCCAGACCATTGCACTATAAGGAAAGAATGACATCTAAGGACTTGCTATACAATCTAGACCTAGTTCTCATACATCTAGGTGCTAACCTAGAGGCTAAGTCTGATCTAGTCTCTAAAAGATGACTAATCTAACCCTAAAGATGATTAAGTTTAAGGTTTTCTTTAGTTTGAGTTCCATAATGAGCAAATGTCAGGCTTTTCCATAGTTCATGCTCTGATACCACCTGTGACATCCCCAGATTTTTTAAAACTTAATATGATGTGTGACGTCCAAATTGAAACCTTGCCTCAGTGAGAGTCCCAATTTAAACACCCCACACTAGGCTAAGAAGAAGAAAATCAAAGGAAGTCAGAAGAAAATATAGTAGCACGTGCACATGAAAAATAATAAAATCATACAACTCATGTTCACCATTCAACATATAATTACATAATGAATTGTTACAACATTTGATATTACATATTGAACAAAAAACTATTACATATACATGTACTACTACTAAACAACAAGATCTTAAGACTAGAAATCCACCTAACGCCACACAACTCTCAACTATCATGATTCTTCAAGATCACATGGCCATAACCTAAACAAAAGATTACATGTGGTACATGTCAGCATAATATTTAAGAATATTGTACTGAGTATGCCTACATGTCGTTTATATACCTTTCATTACTAAGACTTGGCAATAAGATAAAACTATTACTTGGTAGTTATAAAGAAATATAAGAAAAAACATATACTTGCACAAAGATGTTCATTAACAAAAGAGAACACATATTTTAAGCTAATTTTCCATTATATATCCATGCATTGACCACCGAAGGTTTTGATGCATTCTCTTGACTCTCAAGGAGGTCAAGATTAAGGCTTTTATGATCTCCTTCCAAAGAGTTATATCATATGTACAATGTGGCTGACTACCAAAGAGTTAAGTCACTTCCAAGCACTGTACTACCAAAGAGTTTAGTGCTTTTATATAATAGACTAGATATGTTATGTTTCATGTGTTGATATCCATAAGTATGGAAAACTCAAGAAAAATAGCATACAAGAATAATCATTTCATCCAATATCATATGCCAAGTATTTTACTACACATCTGAATATGCGCCCCAACATTGGATGTTTTTGACCGTGGATTATGCTGCAAAATTTGTAGGAAGAACAAAGTCACTGCCATCCCTTATAAAAGGAATCAAGAGGTAATCTATGAATATTTTGATGTCATAGAAGTGCACTTGAAAATCAATGGCATCAGAGGGGTGAGATCCAAGGTCAAACCGACCTCAACCTCCAATGTTTGTAACAGTTCAGACCATCCCCAAACTGTGAAGATTCGGAAAAGGTTGTCCCATAAGAAAATAATTTAACGTTATGTTTGGTATGTGGTAAATGAAGGAGATAAGAAGGGAGGGGAGGGGAAGGGAGTTAGTTTGGTTTTCATGGGGAGGGGAAGGAGAGAGAACATAATGAAGATAAATGAATATGTCATTTTTTAACAAACCGTATTATTCCAAAAGGTTACATACACCATAAACTTATGAGTGCATAAAAAATCAAGATAAATTCAACTCACGTGTCTCATGATCAAAACAAAATTACTTGTATAATTGTTTTATTAATGAAGAAGATACATTTCTTATGTCTAACCTGACATAAAACAATGTCGATGCAAAAGGGACTACCACTACTCTTTTTATAGTCATTGTGGTTATACATGCACTTCCCTCTATATGTGTAACTTTTTCTCCATTTATGTAAGTTTCTTCCATAACTTGAGAGTTCCCTCCACTTTCCTCCATAGTTTCATCACTTTTTCTATTTTTCCTTATGTTATTATGTTAAAAGAATTTATTTATCTCAAACTTTCCCTATTCTCTACCAATATTTTTTCTAGACATTCTAAGATTTTTTTTAAATTGTGCACTACATTTATTCTTGTTTCCTTTTAAATCTAATTTTTTCCTCCAACTTCCACCCAACATTTCATATTCCCTCGAGGTGAGGTGAGAGAATACATACTCTTTTTCTCATTGATTGTGATCTATACAAGTAGTTCCCGCCATATTGTTTATATTTTCCCTCCACATTCTATATTTCCCTCCATGGTTTATAATAAATTTCTTGTGAAGTATTTTCCCTTCCCCTTGTCTCACTCCAATTTCATGGGGAGAAAAGTAACTAAAAATACACTTGATTCTTTCCCCTCCATTCTCCTTCATTCACATCCCTTCCCCTTCACCATGTGCAACCAAACATTTTAATCTCTTTCCCCTCCCTTCCTTATCCCTCCATTCACCGTGTACCAATCACATTGTAAGTGTATTTCACCCCGAATAATTTTTGACGATGTACATAGCCCACCTGCCTGCCCACCCAGGTCTCGAGACAACGTGTTGTTGTACACTTGTCCAATATGCAATAATGAGTAGGGAAGTAATCAAGAGAGAAAAAAAGATAATATTCTTTTTTTCATAACATTCAATCCACAAAGAGCTTTCTGACAAAATAAAAAGCATTAAATTTTTTACAAAAAATACTTTCAAACAAGACTAATATTTATATATTTTGAAAAAATAATAATATGAGAAGTATTGGAAAAGGAGGAGAGAGAAAATTGTTTTTCTCATAACTCCCAATCCACAATGAATTTTTCTCCAAACTAAAAACTAATAGATTTCTTGTAGAAAATACTTTCTAACACGACTGATGTTGACATACCTCAAGGAAAACATAATATGCAATATATATGTATCTCTCATCTTTTGTAATGTACACATGTACTGTACCTCAAGGAAAACATAATATGTGGTATATATGTATCTCTCATCTTTTGTAATGTACACATGTACTGTACCTCTTGTATTTGTTTCTCATACATTAATAATGTATATTTCTCTCATCTCTATGTTCTACTTCTTTTCCTCTCTTGTACCATATGTCTCGTACCTATTTGTTTCTCATACAATATACTAATGTGTACTTCTCTCTTCTCCATTCCCTATTTATTTTCCTCTCTTATAATGTATGTCTCATACTATAAGTATTTATTTCTGGTACAACACTAGTGTGTACTTTTCTCTTCACTGTGTCCTACTTCTTTTCCTCTTCATATCACACGCCTCATAAAAACTATACACATTTATTTCTCATACAATACTAATGTATACTTCTCTCTTTTCAATGTCCTGTTTATTTTTCTCTCTCATCGTACTTTACATATTTGTTCTCATAGAGTACTAATATGTACTTCTTTCTTTTCTATGTCCTACTTTTTTCCTCTCATATACCGTATGTCTCGTACTTTTTTATTGTACGCATGTATAGAGAAAAGAAAAAATATGAGATATATGTATACATCTCTTATCTTTCATATTGTATGCATGTATTATACCTCTAGTATTGTATGTATTTGTTTCCGGTATAACACTAATGTGTACTTCTCTCTTCTCCATGTCCTACATTTTTTCTCTGTCGTACTGTACACCTCGTAAAAACTGTGTGTATTCGTCTCTCCTACAGTATTAACGTATACTTTTCTCTCTCTATGCTTTACTTCTTTTTCTTTCTCATACCATACATCTCGTACTTTAGAAAAAAAATAATATGATGTATATATATATATATATATATATATATATGACAAAATTAATATTGACATACTTTAGAGAAAGAGAGTTATAGTTGTCTCGTACAGTACTGATGTGTACTTTCTAAAATGATTAGTGTCGACATACTTTAAAAAAAATATGAGATATATATATATATATATATATGCATCTCTCATCTTTCGTAATGTACCCACATACTGCACGTCTTGTATTGTATGTCTCGTAATGTACATATTTATTTCTGGTACAACACTAATGTGTACTTCTATGTTCTCTATGTCCTACTTCTTTTTCTCTCTCGTATTGTACGCCTCATAAAAATTGTACGTAATTATTTTTGTACATAACCGATGTGTACTTCACTCTTGTCTATATCTTACTTTTTTCTTCTCCCATATTGTACATCTTGTACTGTATATATTTATTTAGTATCGTAGTAATGTTTATTTCTCTCTAATTGATGTCTTATTTTTTGCTCTCTCTCATATTGTATGTCTTGTACTGTACGTGTTTGTTTCTCATACAATACTAATGTATAATTCTCTCCTCTCAATCTCATATTTTTATTCCTATTTGAAAGTATTTTTATTAGAAATCTAATACTTTTTATTTTATTTAAAAAATAATCAATCTCATATTTTTATTCCTATTTGAAAGTATTTTTATTAGAAATCTAATACTTTTTATTTTATTTAAAAAATAATTAAGGAGTGAAAGTTGTGAGCAAAATAAATTTCTCTTACTTTAAATTTTATGAGTTGTATTTTCCTACTAAAAAATTAGTAGAGATAATAAGAAGGATCGTCCACATTTTCTACAGACGTGAACATTATGTTCCCTTTTTTTCTCCTCTTTTTCTCTCTTCTTAACTACTCCCATTAATTTAGGAGATAATGGGCTGCTGTTTTCCCGGAGATGTGGACGATTGAGTGTAGCGTCAGACAAAAAAACAGATCTAACTGGGGTTATGTCAAGGTTTTGACATTTCTAGTGAATGGGAAGTGGGAGGCATTTCCGTACTTTAACTCCTGGTTTTGTAAGTGACGTTGTAATCTCTGAATATAATGTTGGTAGAGTTGGTCGAGGAGTGATGAGACTCTACGGTTTGTGTAGAGATGTTGGAACTAACAATACGTTTGGATGAGCACTTCTTAAATACCGGTACTTATTATATCAGATACGTATATATCGTATTAGTTTATGGAACTCGTAACTACCCTAAGGGCTAATTTGGTTGGAAGTAAAACCAACACACAGTTGTAGTTTCGAAACAGAAAACTAAAAGGATTGAATTGAAACGATAATGATTTTATTTGGTTTGATGTAAATCAAGTGTATCGGTTTCCTTTGTTTTCATTTGGTTTCAGGTAGAACCGGAGATGTAGATGGATGATTCAATTAAAATTGCCCACCAATCGCAGAATCACATGCATGTATCACGGATGCTGCAATTGTGGAAACAAACCGCGCCCTATTTGGGCGCAGTTGATTCCCCAGAAATTTATACAGACTCCGAAGATGGCATGTAGTTCGTTTTCCGCGGTGTGTTGGAACAGTACAGAACCAAACGAATTGAATTCGAACCCGCAGTGAAAAGCAACTGCACGTGTTGATTTTCGGTTCAACCAAACGGGCCGTAACATGACCGAAATAATACAACTTGTATGCTTCTTGAATCACGCCATATTTTGAGACACTTGCGACTACCACACTTCACTTCCGTCTCTTCTCTTTTTCACGGAGGCCGACACGGCCAGCAGCAGCTCAGACCAGCTTTTGAGACAAATTACCGGGAGTTGAAAAGTCCCCACCCAAACTAAGCCAAGTTGCGAAACGGATGTTGTAATCAACACCTTCGTTAATAAGGTCTATAATAAACTAAACTTCCATAGGAAAAATGATTGGCTTTGATGATTGTTTCTTTCAGATGGAGTACGAAATCATTAGAATTGCACGTTTTCTATCCCGGTCGATACATGTCTTGTTTCCCTTTATATTTTAATGCTACAAAACAAACCATGCCGATCGACGTCTATGTTAATGGGGCGTCTTCTAATCTGTCTTCTTGCTATTTCCCACGCGGCACGCCCGGTGGGTAGGAGGAAAAATTAAATTGGAATAAGCGATAAACTGACTGTAGTCCACCTAAAATGATTGCTTCAGTAACCGAGTTGATTAGCTGTCATCTGTGCCACAATGACGGACGCGTGTATTGAAACAGAGAAGCAGAGCGACCAACAAGATTTAAACTGGATCATTCGGAATAGATGGTAGCAGCTGACACACCAACTATGGCTACCAATGCAAGTTTAAACTGGTTAATGCTAATTAATTTTGATAAGAAACAATTAACATCTCATCTGAGGGGTACGTAATCCCACTGAATTGAGCATCCGACACTTACTTGATAAATAACCAACACACTAGTTAGCTGCTCGACTAAAAAAACCAGGGTGCCGGAGATATTTTGCTTAGGCCTAATTTGACGAGAATGGATTTGCTGTTCCCATTTTTATCAGGAACAGGCTGATTCTTATTTTATCTAGTTACACGTGTCCAAGCAAACTTAAGGCAGTGGCTTCGATCATATCCAACAAACACGCGGCAGTATATACCTGCTACTTTTGACACCCCAGAAATTTCCATTGTAAGTAACAGTTTTGACTTCCACGTTGCAGTGGAAGGAAGCTCAAACACATGCTACACAGTAGGAAACGGCGGCAGCATGTGTTAGTCTTTAATCACGTCGAAATCGCGAAGACTCAAATCACGAGCTCTGGCAGCTACTTTTACTTCGGACAGTGCTCTACAGGCGGCAGCAAAAAAATGAAAGAGCCGTTTGGACGAAATATTTACACGCGAGATTGCTATTCAGAAAGGATTTGTCCGCCTTCCTTCCATCTCGATCTAATTTTTTAGATCTGTCAACTTTATATGTAAGGTAAACATGCAACATATATGAAAGCAAAGTCCTTTCCCCCTTATTTATATGTAGTTGTTCTGGGGCAACTATCCATAAGTTTTTTTTACCCGATCCAAAAAAAAAAACTATCCATAAGTTTTCAAGCTACCGAAGACGCCAAGATAGATTTGTATTATGAATATAAATCTTTTAACAGTTATCGTTTGGGTAATTGATATTGGCATTCACGTAGTTGTATTTGGCATGTTTAAAGTATAGGCCAAAAAATTTAAATGACACATTTTCCATTTTTTATTTCCTAAATGGCACGTTCTTAAACTTATTACCCAAAATGGCACATTTACAGGTCAATGCGTCCCCTTCTGGAACGCATTGCTCTCTCGGGAGGCAATGCGTCCCGAAGCCGGACATATTGCTTTTTTTATTTTTTATTTTTATTTTTTTAATTATGATACCATGTATATCATATATACATATGTATATTAAATTGCTAAATCAATATAATCTAAATTAACTTATATACAATTAGCTATATATATATTTAAAATAATATCTGAATATAATAAAATAATAACATAATATTATATTTATTAAAACATAATATTTATAAATGTAGATAAAAATATTCAAAATTAATAGATATAATACCAAAATTATATAATAAAGTTTAAAATTATAAAAATAAAGAAAATATATACATGTATTTATTTGTAAACTTAAAAGAAAAAAACTAATATAGCAATAAAAATAAGAAAATACTAATATCAAAAATAAGAAAATAAGAAAATACTAATATAGAAAAATAATATATATATATAGAGTCAGGTCAAAATACACTAGAGTGTACTTATCGCACGAATACACTCAAGTGTGTTTGCATATCATGACTATTTTTTTCAAAATGTAAACCGTTGATCTTCACCGTCATACTATAACTAGGCTACCTACAAATTTTGAGCCCATTTGGATGCAAAATCGACGCGCGAAACTAATTTGAAATGCATAATTTTTGCGGTCTTCATAACATGAGCTATTCATATCCAAATGTACTCAAATTTTGCGTATGAGTTGTTCACGATATGTTTAAGAAGATCAACGGATTAGATTTAAAAAAAAAATATTATATCATGAAAAACTACTTGAGTGTATTCCGCTCCGGATACACTCGAGTGTATTCCGCTCCGGATACACTCGAGTGTATTCTAGCCTGACTCTCTCTCTCTCTCTCTCTCTCTCTCTATATATATATATATATATATATATATATATATATATATGTATGTATGTATGTATATGTATATGTATATGTATATATATATATATATATATATATATATATATATATATATATATATACATACATACATATATATATATACATAGATACATATATATATACATGAATATATATATATATATATATATATTAAATATACATAATATATATATAATATTATATATATAATATTATATATATATACATATACATATATATATATATATGATGTATATATATGTATATGTACATATATATATTATGTATATATATATATTATGTATATATATATATATGATGTATATATATGTATATTTTTGATATTATGTATCATACCTTTAATATATATATATATATATATATATATATATATTATTTTGCTATATTAGTATTTTCTTCTTTTTGATATTAGTATTTTCTTATTTTTATTTCTATATTAGTTTTTTCTTCTAAGTTTACTAATAAATACATGTGTATATTTTCTTTATTTTTATAATTTTAAACTTTATTAAATAATTTTAGTATTATATCTATTAATTTTGAATATTTTTATCTATATTTATAAATATTATGTTTTGATAAATATAATATTTTGTTATTATTTTATTATTTTCAGATATTATTTTAAATATATGGATAATTGTATATAAGTTAATTTAGATTATATTAATTTAGAAATTTTACATATATATGTATATATAATATACATGGTATCATAATTAAAAAAAAGCAATACGTCCGGCTTCGGGACGCATTGCTCTCTCGGGAGAGCAATGCGTCCCCGGTGGGGACTCATTGTCTCCGGAAAGAGCAATGCGTCCCGTGCAGCAGGGGACGCATTGGTCTGTAAATGTATCATTTTGGGCAATAAGTTCAAGAACGTGCCATTTAGAGAATAAAAAATGGGAAATGTGTCATTTATGTTTTTTGGCCTAAAATATATTATTTAAATCACTTTTTTTCCGATCAGTAAGCGTGCTTCTTATTCCAATAACCAAAAAAATATGTACAAGTGGAAGCTGAGCTCAATATAATCTATCTATGCGGATTAAAAGAAGACCTATCTATGCAGGCTCTTGTAATCACTACTGATTTGTCTCCATACTAAGTCAATGTTGACATTAGTGTTGTCAAAAATGACCCGGTTCCTATGGATCCAGGTATTGTAGATAATGAGTACAGCCAAGAAGCTGCTGCTCTTGTCCGTAATCTGCCTTAGCTCTTGAGCATTCTTCGATAGGAAACTTAGATCCCTAGCAGCTCTGTCCCATAGCTTACTGCCGAAGGTACAACTCTAGAATATGTGGTCTGCAGAGTCCACATCTAGTTTGCATAAGCTTCACCTCGATGTAAGAAGGAATCCTCTGCCTTGCATCAGTTCTTCAGTGGCCAACCTGCAATGCAGAAGTTTCCAGCAGCAGATTAGCATTATTTTGGATGCCTTAATTCTCCACAGCCAGTGAGCCCAAGGCAATTCCTCTTGTTTATCTCGGCACTTGTTCCAAGCACCTTTGAGTGTTGGTTGAAGCATATCACTGAAGTAGCACAGATCCTCATTTCCATCCAACTGAATGGATTCACAGATGGAAGCCAATGCTTCAGTACCCCCAGCCTTGGGTGCTACCCAAGCTCTATTATGAATTATGCCACCATAGATTGTTATCCAGGACAAAGCTTAGATCTGAGACACAATGACTTGTGTTCCTTGATGCACTGACTAATAAAACACCCATTAACCCATGGGTCCTTCCACAATTTGATATTGCTTCCTTGTCCTATGCGAAATCTGAGAGAAGGTGCAACAATGTCTGTGTGTCAAGATGCGACTCCACATCCAGCTGCTTGTCTGCTTGGGTTGGCATATCCACATAGTTTCCTTCTTAATATATTTTCTATGAATCCCGCGAATCCGCAACGAATTTTTCTTGTTAGCAATTTCCTCGTCCATTGAATCTTCATCCATGACACCATTGCTTCCTCCGGGACCTCCTCCCTGAACCTATTTGGTTCCTCTTTGCTCCAACATTTTCTCTAACAAGGTGGCTCCATTTCTTTCCTCCATCTACCCTCCCTCCACCATCACCGCCCCACCTTCTCATCCACAACCCACATATCCTCCTTGCCGCGATCCGCTAGGCTTTCCGTCACCACAATCTTATCATCATCTTCCCTCGTTCACATGGAAGGTAACATGAGAAGATGGTTTAACTTTCAAGTGTTCGTCATTCCCAAATCTGTGAAACATGTTATCCAAACATACTTTTTTCTAAATAACATAATTTGTTGGATGCAATTGAGATCCCGAATTTACCAAATACTTATACATTTTTAAATATAATGTCCAAATGGGACCTCACTAGTATAGATACTACTTTTAAGTCGGTTAAAATAGACTTTTTATAGCGATTTCTAAGTGACACCCAGATGTGTGACGCTAAAGGTAGAAACCTACGGCGCCAGTTCTAAAACTGACGACATAGAGCCGACCCCAATTGCAATAAAAAAAGAACCGACACCGGTAGGATCCATAGTCGTCGGTTATATACAGAAAACTGACGCTTATCTCCATATCTGGAAAAAAAATTGGCCCAGGTTAGGACATAGTCGTCAGTTATTTATATAAAAACCAACGACTAACTCCCTTTCCAAATAAAAAGTTTTTGGTTCATAGTCGTCGGTTCAGTGTAAAACTGACAATACAACTACAGATAGTCATCGATTATGATTTCATAAACCAACGCCTATCTCCATACCCAGAAAAAAAATTGCCCGGTCTAGGACATAGTCATCGGTTTGTTATAAACAATTGACGACGTAGACCTTCATTGATGGTTCATATAAATAACTGACGATTAACTGTCTTTTTTTTAATACCAACTTGCAGGCCTGTTGTTCGGTTGGTCAGTAGGATGCAGAACCTACAATTCCGTACATATACAACAACATGTGATTTTAACCTAACAACATGCCACAAACCTACAATAATAAGATGATCAAGATTACATATACATCATATGATTCACGCACATGTAGAAACACAATTAATTCATTCACATGATTCAGACACATGTAGAAACCTATAGTTCCATTCTTTCATCTGTTTTTACATTCACACACATGTAGAAACCTGCAGTTCTATTCATTCATCCATTTTCACATTCACACACATGTAGAAGCACATTCATTCATTCATCTTCACATTCAGACACATGTATATAGATCAAATTTGAATAAGACAATTCAAAAAAAGTCATTCACACATGTATATATAAGTACCACATATATATGAAATAATGACACCAAAGTTTAAAAATATCATTCTTTATCATAAGTATCCCAATCATAACAAAAAAATGTCTCTCTTTCAAAGGCTTTTGCTCATTGTTCTCTTATGTCATCTAATTGTTCTATCGTATAGGGCATATGTATATCTAATGGCATTTCCCCTATATTGAAGTCACTAATTTTAAACACCTACAAAGAGAATAACGTATATATATATATATATATATATATATATATATATATATATAATTAATAATTTTGATATTTCCATATTATCTAATGAGACTATACTTATGATGATCAAGAGTATGTATTACTTGTTGTATGTTTTCAATGTCTTGTGCAGCATATCTGACAATCATGTCTGTATACCACATCACGTATTATCTACATGCCGAGCCTTTATTTTGTACAACACACTATCAATTTCAACATACAAAATATTAATAAATAAAAATAAGCATAGTTCACATAAATAAAAAATGCAATGGATTTAGGAAACTACATCTACATTCTTCCAAACTATCACTTTCTTTTTCTTGTCAATATTTCCTCTAACATTTTTGAAATCTTTTAAAGCCTTATACGTTAGTTTAACACATTGAATTGCATAAGTAAATAGTCATGTAATAATAGATGTTAATGGATATAAATATAAAAATTTTCTCACGTGTATAATGGCCTTTTAAAATCGTGTCCCAAACAGTCCAATTTGTTCCCCGTAGGATCTAGATAATAAATAGTCAACATCTCAGGAACAACAACCAATAACTCTCAATGCTTACCTCTAGTGATAAGAAAATAAAAATATATAACTCAAAATCCACTATAAAATGTACTTTTTTTAAATATAAGCAAAGTAAACTTACCCAACATTATATGGAGCTATTATCACACTTTTATTCTTTTCACCAAAATATTTAAAAGTGATAGAGCAGTATAAGGTAACTGATGTAGGGTCTTTATTTACAAGACTGGTCAAGGATGGAACTAGAAATCCCATATGAGTCATTAAATTTTTTTATAGAACCTATGTAAGTGGTTGCAAAACATATATTATGTATGCATTAATATATAAAAAAATAGATTAGTACATATAAAATGAGGTATATAGATATATAAATAAGATCTTACCATATACATAGTTCTATCATATATGAATTCAGCCAAGCATAATGAAATAACTCTAAAATATCTTGTAGAAATATATTATTATCGTATGATTTTCCTATAGCATCATCCTCCATAGAAATAGCAATAGGTGAAGTTTTGGAATGTTCACTTATACATATTATCATACCCCTTCATTGAGGACCTATTCAGTCAAATAGGTCCTTTGCAAGCCAACTAGGTACTTGAGGAAGTGGTGGAGGTGGAGGTGGAGAATGAGTTGTAGGAGATTTCTTCCCTTTGTCCTGCATATATAATTTCATATCAATTGTCATGTATATACATATACCAATTGACGTAATGTAAATGTACCATACGTGATCAGTATAGATGACTCCTGCTTCAGTCCATAAGACCACTCTGCCTTCTGCTTCACCAAGCATGTCAGCATCTGGGTGGGCATATGGCAATCGATGCTACCTCCAAATGGGGAAGACAAGCCTCGGGCTCACAGAAACTGCACCATCGGGTACTGGAGTGTCATGAATCGTGTGCCCTGGAAGGCGTGATAAAGCCTCACCCTTTGCAACGACATATTCTTTCAATTTTAGATGGCATGGACACAACCCCTATAAATTTACATAGAGTATGTTATATATATACCTAAACATATCATCTTGAAAAGACTAGCTAATATGTCATAAAAATACTTATAGTGGATGTGCTAGGTGGTGAGTCTACAGGTCCCAACCACCTCTATAGGATTACTCACAACCACCTCTATCGTAGGGAAGAGTGACACGACAAAAGTACTGTCTAAGTGGCATCCTGAGACGCTTGCCACTTTCTCATTGCTTCCTGGACTCTCTTATCAATTAACTCGTCTAACTATACATGGCCAAAAGAAACACTTTTTGATTCCTGAATTTTCTTTACAATAATATTTTAAAAAAAGAATATGTTACCTCAGCTTTTGAAAATCCCTCTTTTTGGATATGTTTGTGTTGTGATGGCCCAAACGCATAGGCCCACACTAGCATATGTATCCCCAATACGTCCAGGATGCTCTAGGTTATCGAGAGCAACTGTCAATTCATCCCTTGAGCCCTCAGGGATGAACGAGCCTTAATTCCACTGCTCGTGAAGATCCCTCTAATCATCATCAATAGAAATTAGTAAGTAAACTTAACAATCATCAATACTAATGCTCTGAGAGTTAAATTTTACCATTTTTGCATCCTCCTCAGTAGTTGCGGACTTGGTTATATCTCCTTTTTTAATTCTCCTCCCAGATATCCACACATCATGGTGATGTAGAGGTGCATGAGTAGTAGAGTACTCAATAGTCTCAGTATTAGGAGCAACAGGCTGCTAAATGGAAGATGCCTACAGTTTTTTGTGCAGGGCTGCATAGCCACCTAGACCCATCGTGTGGTCATACACATTCAGTGCACGCCTAGCTCTTTAAGCATCGTTGATAGCCTTTTTAGGAAGCAAACTAAATTGGTTAGTAACAATCAAGGTCAATTGTAAATAGGTGAATTCATAAGAATGTATACTAATTAAATTGGGAGTGATGCTTAATACCTTGAGTTCATCAATATTTCTCTTGTCAACAAACACGTCCCACTCAGTCAGGTCCATGTAGTTCCATTGCTCAAGGGCTGACTTCTTCCTCTTATCAGCCTCTCGTATGTATTGTCGATTGAGAGTTGTTTTATAGTTCCTTAGGACTCTCCCACAGTGTTACATCACCTTTTTACTATCTATGTCTTATGAAGGGTTTGACATAAATGGATTATCATATTATATAAAGCGTCAAGATGATAAGAGCATTGCCCAAATCAGTGGGGTCACCCTTCAAGCGTCTTCATTATTTTTTTTTCTAGTACAAAATATAAGAGTCCATGTGAAGCTAAAATATCATATTATGGTGTCATTGAAGACATATGGGAGTTTGACTACGTAGATTTCAAAATTCTTCCCTTTAAGTGTAATTGGGTTGATAACTCCAAAGGAGTTATAGTGGATGAATTAGGTTTCCGATTAGTGAATTTTAAAAATATTGGTGAGAAGGGTGAACCATTCATATTGGCATCACAGGTGAAACAAGTATTTTATATCGATGATCTTGTAAATGAAAAATGGTCAGTTGTTATTCATAGTAAAACACAGTTCATTGAAGATCCTATAGGTGAAGAAGAGTACCATGATAAGTATGATTACTCTAGTCCATTCTCAGTTGACTTTCCAACACCTAATATTGAAGCTAATGATGACTTAGTATGTGCGTAGAGATCACGTTGAAGGAATGTTAATTGATAAAAGATCTCAATATTAGAGGCATGTTTTTAATTTTTTAAATGTTTTATTTTTCTAAATGTTAGATGGATGTGAACTTTACAGTGTTATATTAATTTCATTAAATGTTAAATGTTAAATGTTTGATTGATTTTTATATGACACTTTTTCAGATGGCTGACCATGAGTATGATGATCGTGATGATAATCTCCATGAGGGTGGGGTGCGCCGTCATAATGTAAGTTTTATAATATATCTAGCTATATGTCCATTTATAAGTTATATCCTATATGTGTTTTTTTGTCAATTTTAGGTTGAGGATGTGCCCCCTGAAAACCTTGTGCCACTTGATGAGAAGCATAAAAAAATTGAAAAAATTAGGGGCATTACTATGATGAACAAGTTACTACAACAAAGGGGCAATGGACCAAAATTGGTTGTGGATTTTGATCATGCAGGAAATCCAGTTAGAAAGAACTATAGCTTGTTTGGTTCATATCTTCGGGTTCCTACTCATAGCCATTGTAGTGTAAATGAAGAATCTTGGCATACGTTTCTAAAAGAAAGAAAGACTTAGTATGGAAATAACTATATGTGAGATATTATCATTTTGCAGTTATATTTTGAAAGTTATTTACAATTCTATTTTTCGAATACTTTATTAAATATATGAAATTTTGTAGAGTATTTTTGAACTAGATGAAAGGCTATTGATATAGTTGACGTAAGACTTTATCTTCAAACCACTTAATACATGTCTTGTGATGCTATCTAGCAAGTCACATTGAATCAACTCAAGGATATTGTTTCTTGATGATATTGGTATGTTACGTGATATAAACATTCACTTCGTCAATGTTGTGTAAAATATACAAGTGAGCTTGTTCCCACAGCTCACGACTAATTACTTTCATTCATGCTCCTAAAGTCCATTTTCCATAATAGTCCTCAATATTCTTGTCATTTACAGGAGCTTCATTACCACTCAGAAAGTCATTGCAAAAATTCATAACCTCTCTTGCCACATAACCCTCAATAATACTCCCTTCAGGCCAATAACGGTTTCGAACATCACCTTTAAAAACACTCATGTATCATTCACAAGGATACATCTAATGCAAAAAAATTGGTCCCAACGTTTTCATTTCCCTAGTCAAGTGGACAATAAGATGTACCATGATATCAAAGAATGAAAGAGAAAAATACTTCTCAAGCTGACATAGGGTAACAACCACTTCTCTTTACAACTTATCAAGACTCTCAGGATCAATAACTTTGTTGCATAGATTGTTGAAGAAGAAACAAAGTTAGGTGATAGCAAACCTTATATGCTTCGGTAATATAGATCGAATTATCACGGACAATGTTTGTTGCATTAGAGTGTGTTAATCATGAGATTTAAGACCTATCAACTTCAGATATTTCATTAATACCAATCTATGAATCTTTGAAGAGTAACTCTGTGGTACCTTAACATTAACCAAGCACTCGCAAAAAGCTTTCTTCTCCTTTCTAGACAACGTGTAACAAGCAGGAGGTAAATATGTTCTTTGATCACTACTAACTACTTCTGTTAGTTTTTTCCTTATTCACATTTCACGTAGGTCCATTTTAGAATTGATACCAAATTTAGTCTTATCTGGTATATTCAACAGAGTACCAATGACACTATCAGAGACATTTTTCTCAACATCCATGACATTGATAGAATGCCTAACTGTCAAAGAATTCAAATAAGGAAGATCCCAAAATACTGGCTTCTTCATCAATAAAGATTTGTCACTTTGTGTGGGAATGGTACGTTGTAATCTCTTACCAAATTCATTTACAAAGTCTTTTACTCTTTCATAAACAACCTCCCCTGGTATAGGTTTAGGGGCACTCCGTTCCTCATTCCATCCATTGAATGATTTGTGCAACCTTCGATACAGATGGAATTTTAGAAGAAACCTTCGATGACCAAGATATAAAGTCTTGCCACCATGCTTTAGTCATATTGAATCAGTGTTCTCTTCACATAGAGGGCATGCTTTGGACCATTTTACACTATACTAGACAAATTCCCATATGTTGTCATCAATAGTGCAAAACAACATAGCAAAACAAAATGTCTCTCTTTATGAAGCATCATAGGTCATCTCACCTTCACCCTAGAGTTTATTTAAGTCATCAATCATAGGTTCAAGATAAACGTCAATATCATTTCCAAGTTGTTTAGCGCCCGATAGCAACTACAACATCATAACGTTCTTATTTTTCATACACAACCAGGGAGAAAGATTGTATATAACAAGCATAATAGGCCAAGTGCTATGTTGGCTGCTCAATGTGTCATATGGATTCATTGCATCGGGGTAAATCCCAAATCTTTGATTCCTGACTTCTTCATCAAATTCAGGGTACAATAAATCAATCTTCTTCCACTGTGGGGAATCAGATGCATGTCATAGGATTTCATCATTATTCTTCTTAACCTCTGCATGCCACCTTAAATTCTTCGCATCAATCAGATTGGAAAACAAGTGTTGGAACTATGGTATTATAGGTAGATACCACATCACCTTTGCATGAGAGCCAGTTTTGGACTTCTCTAAAGTCGTCATTTTATACCTTGACGCCCCACATTTTAGACAATCTTTCAAATCTACATAGTCCTTTTGAAATTATACACAATCATTCGACATGCATGAATCTTCTTAGCCTCCATTCCCACTGGGCATAATATTTTCTTTAACTCGCATGTTGAGATTGGAAGATCATTTTCTACAGGAAGAATTTTTTCAACAAAAACAACAATGATGTGAAGCTTTTGTTGCTCCATCTATTGTTAGCCTTTAGATTATATAATCTCAACACAATGCTCAACTTCATAAAATTAGTACAACTTGTGTATAACTGTCTCTCAGCATAATGCACAATGTTCCTAAATAAGGAAGGTGGATCAGTGAGTTCTACCCCACAACTATCCAACATCACATTAATGATGTCTATCGAAATCAGTTCATTCACATCTATGTCATCGACGACAATTTATTGGTCAAAACAAGTACTGCTATTGACATCTACTAATCTTAGGATTAAAATCTCTCCATGCCAGTACCATTCTGTATAGCCTTGTACAATCCCATTGCACATGACATGACTTTTGATTTTATTACTAGTGTTGAATTTCAAGTTGTTACCGCAATGCCTACATGGACATAAAACCTATCTCCATATTGTTTCCTATGTTCCTCTGCAAATCTAATAAACTGATCAAGACCAACAATAAACTCTGGGGTGCAACAATTTGGAATGGACATCCATGATCTATCCATTCAATGATCAAAGAGAAAACAAGTATTAAGGTTTAGGGTTTACATATTAAGTTAAGGATTTACAAATAGATTAGGGTTTATTGTTTTAGATTTAGGGATAAGGATTTGAAGATTAGGATTTAGGGTTGAAAGATTAGGGTTTAGGGTTTAGTAATAAATGTGTGTACCACCTATGCCATTCTTGAACACCTAATCTCACTAGTAAGTGTATAATGTGTATTCAATTTTCAATAACATTTCGGAAGCATTTCCCCACAGTTCTCCAAGTACATCGATGTACATGGGAAATTGCCCACCAATAGTCAAACTTTTTTGACGTGTCAGTAGCGAGACGTTCTGTCAATCGGGGAAGGTTTTTGGTGACAACACCTAGAGATACCAGAAGTGAGAATGCTTAGAGTAAAAATGGGGAAGTGCTAGAGAAACATCTTGAAAATCGAATATATATTATACACTTACATCCTAAGTGAGATTAAGTATTCAAGAACAGTCCCAAACCGGGGACTATCCAAGATTTACTCCTAGTGAGTAAATCTTGGACAGATTTCTAGGCCAACAAAATACATGTATATATGTTATCATTCTTATACCTATGATCATAGTTTCATCATTCATATCCTAGGTTTTATGGAACATCATTAATTCAATTCATTCTTCCATTTGGGTTAGTTCATTCATGCATCATTAACCCTAATTAATCAATATAAATCAACTACACAATATTGAAGATAAATTACTGAACTAAGTCAAATTAATCACTAACAAGAGAGAGAAAGATTTATTAATTCATTAAATTCATTCTTCCATAATTAACTCTAATTAATCAATATTGATCAACTATACAATCTTGACGAGAAATTATTGAACTAAGTGTAATCAGTCACTAACAAGAGAGAAAAAAAGCAATATTAATTAATTAAGTTCATTCATGCATCATAAATCCTAAATAATCATAATCTACTTTTGATTAACGGTTGGTATGTTTGCCCAGAGAGTCAATCATATGATAATTGGGATATGGCAGTAGATACCTGATTTGAGAATAACAAAGGAAAGCTTCCAATATATTTTGTATATTCAGTTATGAGATAATGAATAACATAATAAATGTCTAGAGAATATTATTACTTGATGACATATGTCTTCAAGTATTAGACTTGGAAGAAATGAGATCATATAGATGTTAAGAGTACGTATACATATTCTCATGATGTCCCTATCAGTTTTCATTATGGAAAAGGTTGATAGACAACATTGACACATAAGATCAAAGTGTGAGTTGGTTGATGACTGAATCTCATTGGTCATGATATGGAAATATCAAACCAAGCACACAGATACATGTTAGAGAATAGTGTATCAGACAAACCCACCATGAGACTGACACATGGAATCCATCATCATGGAACTCATAGTCATCTCTCACAGTGACGGTGGTGGTTGTGGTTCTTAGACCTAAAATCATTGCACCCATTACATGTAGTTGGGTACACATTGACATCATTCAACGCAGTCCTAAAATATAGTTTCTTATAATGGTGATGATTGGGTGACTTTGACATATGGGAATTGACTGCAAGTGATAGATATAGAATTTGTCCCTTTGACAGGAGTATGATATCCAAGGCCTCTTGATTAGCGAGTCTGAGAAAAGTATGGCCATATGCATGTGAGTCAATATGTGATATTGTGCTTACATATATCTCATGCAGTCTACTCTGGTTCAAGGAACAAGATTGAATAATAATGAGGATGACTGCTCCATGCCTCTAGTTCAATCTGGATATCAGTGACAAAGGAACTATAAAAATGCTATAACACCAAACACATATTGTAGGTCAAAGTTGCTCCCCAACTTTCCATTCATTTGGGTAGCACTGATGTGTGACTAGGCACCACTCTTTGCTTGTGATGTCATAAGTTCTTATGGACATTCACTGCCAACGTGATATGGAACCTATAGGGTCACACACATAGGAACTCATCTAGAAGAGGAGTTGAATCTTAAACTACAATTGGATTGATTGCTAAAGTGTTTAGGTACTCAATTCATGCAGCTGATCACAGATTGGTTGACTGAAATGTCAAATGACCATCTCACTTAGTGAGACGGCCGTTTGGGCATCCAAACAGGCATCTCAAGTGTTGAGACATCCATTTGGGTTGTCAGGTAGATCAAAAATCGAATTGGCTTAGTTCTGCCCTATGAATCGACCGGTTCAAGATGTTGAACCGATCAACTCAACTCAAACTTACCAAATGGATTGCTGGGCGAGTGAGATGGGTGTCTCACTTGCGTGAGACATCCTGGTTGGGATGAATGAATGTTCTAAAGTTTTCCTAAACATGTTTCAACATGCACATACTTGAGGTTCAAGTAAATTGATGTGTAACATTAATTAGGAAACAATTTTCCAATTCATATCTGATTGGAAAAGTGCAAAATGACCGTTTCATGTCCCAGACAATCGTTTCACTTAGTGAAACAACTGTCTCGCATCCCAGATGACTGTCTTGATGGGTGAGATGGCCATTTTGGCGCACATAGGTTGTGAAACTTCCAGAATTATTGTGAAAACTGAAGATCTTCCAGTCTTTTCCACTCCCATTTTAGTCCCGCATTGGCTGGGGACTGGGAACCCTGACCCTAACTTCTCATATATATTTAGGGGTACTAGGGGCTTCCCAGCGCACAACCAATACATAGACAATTGAGAATCAGTTGCTCTGATAATTGTTGTCATCTCTGGTTGTGGTAACCACGATTGCCCAGGCAAGTCCTACCCGACTAGGGAGGGATAGCCGCAGGAGAGAAACAACTGAGGATCATTGTTGTGGGGGAGCAGGTTGGTGACTAGTACACCAACGGGAGGAACAACTCCTTCCCATCCGTCATGTAGGATGATAGGAGTTCTATTTGATCTGTGTGGACTGCTCTAGAGGTAGGAGTCCTTTGGTTTCTACTAGGAGGGCAGCGTCAACTCACAGTCTATGGCGAGATCTGAGGAGCCACTGCAGTAGTTGTCCAAGTATGTTGTCCATAGAGGAGAAATCAGATGAGTCTGAGTGCAACTAGGAGCTGTACAAAGACCGTCCAAGACAGAGTGCACATCTATATTAATGAGCATTGTCGTTGGACTTGCTCCAGGACCAAATATATCTTTGTGAAACCATCCTTCCCATTGAATAGTTATTGACACGATCTACTGGTTAATGGAAAACATGTCAGTAAATTTTTTGTTTCCGTTACCTATCTGATGTTGTATTTCCCTACAGTGGTATTAGAGCAACATCAATTAATTTTGTTTTGGGATAATCTATATGATCGGATTTTGATTTTACCATTTTTATTTATTGCATTGGATGTGAATATTTAAACTGGTTGATGAGCACGTCAGTCTAATCACCACATAATGAACCATATATATATATATATATATATATATATATATATATATATATATATATATATGATATATATGAAATTTACACGTATCTCCATAAAATCAGTTTTGATGGTGGATGTAAAACATGGTTATGGCCGAAACCCCATATCTGTGTGCATGGTTGTGGTTATTTATTCCTATTGTTAATCAGTTTGTGTGTCGAGCCTCTCTCTCCTTTCCAAATGTAAATTAATTATCTTCTTCATATTTACCCTCGAATGTAACTCAAGGTTTTCTCCATATACAATGTAATAAGATATAGGATAGTTTTACTTTATGTTTTTACGTGAGATGACAATCTGCACACGACGAAATGATCAATTCGTGAGATGACCCGATCGACTGGAGGACCGAGGAGGCCAGATGATAGGAGGATGAACTAATTAACTGGTGGCCCAACCGACCGACTAGAGGTGTCCAGACAATGCTAGGACCTGAGAACCAGATAATGCTTGGACCTGAGAACCAGACAAATACTTTAGAAGAGCCCAACCGAGCGACCAAGAGGTGAGTCGACCGGTTGAAGAGTTGAATCGATCAATTTGGATTGGTTCGAGTACAAATCTTCACTAACAACATGTTTTATATGATGTGGACCATCAGTGGTAGTAATTCTTTATGGCTCCAAGGAATTACATTAGTATGACTATAATCATAGCTTGTGTGTTTTATTTAATACATGTTCTCATTTGTGGTTATATAATGTATATGATACGTACTATATATGTGGTGATGGGATAAAGTATATGAATTTATACAAACTCCCTCATTAAAATATTAAGTCTTAGATGCTTTCCATAAGAAGCACACATGAAAAGTTTGATCCACTAAGCATGGGCACACCCTAGCATGGTGCACCGTCTATCTCGTGGAAGTGTGATGGTAGATATGCGGGTCTACCCTAGTAGGGTGCATATTTATTATGTTGTCTTTTGGGTCAGGCTGAACTAGGTGACCTTAATTGGATTAAGAACCTAGAGGCATGTAGATGATCATGGAAAGGAGTTGTGCATATCATCTATCTGAGTGTTGCATATGATACAATCAGCATGATTGGCTACTTGATAGAATCAAATTGTATATAACAGTCCTAGCTGGATCATAATTTGATGAAATTAGAATCTTGGCCCACCAGAATATTGTATGCTGCAATATTCCAAATTGATATTGAGAGCTAACAATTTGAATAAAATAGTGGGAACAATAATGATTAAAGACCTAATTAACATCGTCAAATTTAACAAACGAAACCAAATAAAAAATATTTTGAAAGGTTGCAATATTTCTTTGTAGAATCAAATGTCAAACACAAACACGTTCAAATTGCGATCAATCCTCAAGAAGGACAAAATAAGATAATATTCCACAATTGGATAAGGAATTTGAGAAATGTTCTCATCAATGATAGAAAGATCTATGTCCTTGATAGACCAATGCCAGAGGAACCCACTCCAAATGTGCCTAAGGCTAAATGGATTCTTATTGGAATCATGCCAATGATTTCATAGACATTTAAATACCTAATGCTCAGTTGTATGAACTATAAGTTGCATGAACAACATGAATACATGGATAGTCTCAGGATGGTAACACATCTTAAGAATCATGTCAAGTAAACAAGATATTATTTGAGTGTAAACTGACAAAGAGAGGTCTAGTATAACTCTATGTGCTTAGTATGATTGTACATATGGAAAGATTGGGATTTCTCTTAGGTCAAGAGTTGACCATGAATATGATTATGCAAGTGTTGCATGGATCATATAGTCAGTTTATCACATGCTTGGCATGTTGATGCCAAAAGGAAGGAAGAAGAAGGATAACTATGTGATGGTGATCAACGGAAGTGAGTCCTAGGGAAAAAAACAAGGATAAGAAGTGTTATGAGGCTAAGCTGAAGCCCAAGTCTTCTGCATGCAATATATGGAGAAGGGTAAAAGGAATCTGTCTTTTTTATTTAAAGGATAAAGAAAGGAAAATGCCACTATTATCACTTATTTGGACATTAGAAAGGATTATCCTCTTCATAGAGGATCTCAAGAAGAAGATAGAGTGTAACGACCTTGAATCTAGGTATCACCCTCTATTCCTTTATCCTAAAAACATAAATTCTATTCCTTCTAAAAATGATTGAGTAATGTTTTTGATCCTGAAATAATCTAGGGTAGTATGTGACTTTATGCCACCCCTCTTTCATATGAGATATGCATGAGTGTGACCATGAAGAAATTCGAGATTTAAATCCACTGTGAGTGGTACAGTCATAAATAACTTTAAGGGTATTATCAAATCTGATTTTATATCCTCTATTACACTGGAAGGAGTATTAGTGAAGAGGAAATACCTAGAACCAATCTTAATGATAAAGAAAAAATGAACTATACTATAATAGGAGATTTAACACTCATTCATTAGCAATAATGCCTAGCTAGTTAATAATGAGCTTTTGAGGTAAAGATCATGCTCTTTGATTGTCTTAATAGACAATCTAAAAAGTTGAGAGTTCAAAGGAGGTAAAATGCACACTTTAATTGTCTTAGAGAGAAACATACAGTGTTGGCATTAATATTTAAACTTCAATGTGTCACGCTGGTCTTGACATAAGAGAATACCGCATACCTGCCACTATGGTAACACATTGCTGAGGAGGCTATCGAGATCACTTAATATGATGGACCAAAAAGTGAGAGAGCTTTAGCGTCATCCCCAGCAACAATCGCATGCTGGCGTTACACTATGACAATGCAGACGAGAGACTCCTTGCAGATTGCACACGTTGTGCCTTAATTTCTCGCATTTTCTCTGGCAGCCATTTCGAGAGAGCAGGTTGATCACATGGAACCCTCACTCGAGGCATGGGGTGCCCTAAGTGTCAAACGCCCAACCGACTGTCGTCGTTCTTAACCAAAATGCCTCACTTCCCTGCCTTTTTAGATCCCATTGCCACTGAATCGTCCACAAAGAAGAAACAATTCCTCCTTAAGAGTTTTATTGGCCCAATTTCTTCTGAATGCCACTGTCTTCTCACACTGGAACCACCGTTGTCTCCGATGAGGATCAAGAAGCAGTGCCTCTGTGCTTGCCCTCAGATCAATTGGAAGTAAGGAAACCATCTCTGGCCCATATGCTTTCATTCTTCATCTTCATTTTTCACTGCGATTGCTCTGCCTTCTAGGTCGATGAAGGCCACCACCAAAACCATTATAGTCTTCATCAATGGAAGGATTGATGGGCTCTGGTCCTCAAGTTTAAGCTTTTTCACTGAATGTTGATTCTGGGAGGTACTTTTAACTGATTGGCTTCTCGTTTCGGTCTCCCTTCCATCCATGATGTTGTCTCTGTAATTCTGCTTCCCTCTGAGCCAATTCACAACTAGCCGAAGGAGGACCTGGGTAGTGGTCCTCTGACCTGACAGTGATGTCTAATCCCTCACAAGATTGTGGTATGGCCTAGTATGAAGGAATTATTTCAATTGTATCGATGCCCATTTGTTTTGCTTCCAACCCAAATTCCTATCGTGGTTTTGACGTCGGAAGAGTTCAAGGCCTTGTTTTGGTTCTACGCTGCTAGTCGTAGACACAACCTGATTGGAGACGTCATATATGTGTACACCATTGAGTTTTGCTCCCATGACCACTTTCTGTCTTGGATCTTGAACTAGCTCCAACACCAATAGATCTCGATGTCCTTCCTTCACTTGATGGAACAAGATGGGACCTCAACCATGACTGAGAATCTAGGAAACCAAGAAGAGAGAAGGTTCACCTATGAGGAAGTTTCCTAGATGGGAACACATCTGGAGTGAGTTTTGATCCCTTCAGAGCTAGTCTTACAATGAGACGCAAGGAGAAATCACTATTGCGTTCAAACCACTATACGAGATTGTTTGGGAGACCAACACTTTGTGTTGACTCATTTGATTAATAGTTCCACTATTTAGTCTAATTTAGTAAATCAATACTTAATCAATGGAGGACCAGAGAAATGTAAATGTGCATGTGGGTGTTTTTGAAATTAGTACAATTTTCTAATTTATTTATATTGGTTTCTGGACCCAAATCCAAGATTTTAGGGGGAGTGTTTTAGTGGGTTAAGTTATTGTAAGGCCCCTGAACTTGCTTAATGAGTTGAATGATCTTAATTACTATAATTTAATTTTTATAAACATAATCTAACCTTTTGATATGTTTTGAAATCATAATACAAGCTTAAGTTTCAGATTTGGTCCAATTTGGACACTATTGGAGCAAGTTATGCAATTTTCTGTACATTTTGGACTTTTATGCAATTTATCCAATTGAGAGGTTTTGTTTGCAATTTATCACTTACATTATGTTCTTTGTATATTCTATCATCATTCTTGAGATTTTAAAGCCATGGGGAGCCTATTTAAACCTTAGTTTGAAGGTGTTTGCTCCAAGGGTATTTTAGGGTTTTCCCCTTCACAGATGAGCTACCTTTAGTAGCTATCAACTAAGGAATTATGTGATTGGCTGATAATTTCGACAAAGGAAAGATAATAAGGTCTAGAGGGACGGTGGGAGAGCTGATTGTGTGTGTGCTTATATATTATTAATAATTTAAAGCCATGGACACTTGAATATATACTAGAATTTCAACTTTTTCTTTTTCTTTATATTAAAGTGTCATATACTTATCCACAAGCACCTAAACGATCCATTTCCTCTCCACCACCTCTCTCCTTCTCCCAGATTAGCTCTCCCTCTGTTCTGAAAATTTTTGTGCCCAAGGAAGAAGAAAGTGGGGATCTTGTTGGAAAAAATTCTAGGGTTGTAATTGATTTCCTTTTTGGGTCTAAAAAACTTCTTCCTAGTGATCTTGACCTAAAAGTCTAAGTTTTACCTTCTTTCCTCCGTCTATTTCTTTTTTCTCCTTCCTCCTAGCTTTCTCCAGGTCAGAACCTTGCTGTTCCATGGTAGAAATTTCTCTAAAACTCTAAAACCCTACCTTTCTTGCTCCTTATGCTAAGGGTTTGCTCATTTGATGAAGGAATGTGCTAGATGGACGAATTTATAGATTATTCTTGGATTTTATACCCTACCTGCTCAAGATTTCTTCTATGTGGGGTTTCATCTTCTCATTAGAGGCATGTTTTATAACTTTCTCCACGTTTATTTCTTACCATAAGCTTTCTAGATTATGTTATTGCTTGAAAATGATGTTCCATGCACTAAAAAGTTATGCTTGACTTGGATTTCGATTTTTATAATGTTCCCTATTCTGATTTCAGTTATATATGAACATGCGATCATGTGTATGATATTCCTAAGGTACAATATGACTTGGATCAGGTTGTTTTGATAACCTATGGTGCTATGTACCTATCAAACAATGGTCATTTTTAGGGGTTTAAAGTTGATTTCTTCTATAAACCATGACTCGATGATGGTACCATTGCAACAACCCTATGGTGTTGTCTTCATGACAACTGATGGTTGTGATCAAAGGTGTCATATTATGGTGACAACCTATGGTCACCCCTTAGGTTAGGTTTTGTATCAATTAGAAGTTTAATGATCAACCATTAAGTACCCTGTTGTCGTTATCAATCAATGTTGACATTAGCTTAATCTTTGATGCTGAATAATAAATATAATGTTGATCTAACAACCTATGGTGATTTTATTATCACTAATGATGGTGGATCAGGTCTCTACAATCTATTTTGAGTTAAGCGTTGTAGTTGTATCATCAATTAAGCCTTATACCAATGGTTTCTTGGGTCACTTGATGCAATGGTCAGACCTATACTGTAATTGATGGTTTTAACATGTGAACATGACCCAATGGTCGAGATCTAATGTTTATTCCTCCAATAAAGTGGAATGATGGCTAATGTAATATTTTGGTCCTAATAATGGGATTTATATGGTTTCCTTTATACGATCAACTTAAGGAGCTTACTCGTTGACAATGGATGGCATGTTTTAAATGAACAGTCGATTGTGGGTTTTACCCTACTCTCAATGGAACTTTATATGTTGTTAATCAAGGGATGTCTAGGGTTAGATGGTGACTCTTTCTAGAGAACAAATGAAGGACTTCATAGGTGATTATCCAAGGTGTTTACTTATGTAAACAACCCAATGTTCTTACCTTTTAAACATCCAATGGTTATGGGTGACATTGTGGTATAGTGATATGGGTTGAATGATGATGGAACAAATGGAGGGTTACCCTTAATAAGGTAGTATTACCTATTCACTCATATGAATAGAAGGGATGATAACCATATTGTGTTGATATGTAATCCTAATGAGGTATAGCTTGTTATACCTAGCTTTAATATAACTAAATGATGGTAATTGGGTATGAATAGTCCTTGAATGACTAATACAATCATGGAGTACTCTATTATTGTTGAAGCCCTAGTATGATATAACCTAATGGTTACACCTTGATTTATGTGTGGGTTCATACTTGAGAATATTATGGAATGTGATGGTGATGCTTCACCTTATGCATCCATGATCCAATGGGGATGTCGTAAGTTAGGGTTTGGGTATAAGTGATGATTAGTAACATTGATATAAGTTATCATGTTGAACCTAACTCTAATGCAAATAGATAAAGATGAGTATTAATGTTTAACATTCTTATATGATGGAATGATGGTGAAATAACCTCCTTACTATGATCATAACCTTTATATGTTAATTGGTGGTTATCATAAACACATGGTTGATACTTTCTTATGCTAAACATGTGCATCATGAATATGATGAGGGTTAATCATATCTAGATTCCTTGCATATTGATGTATTAAAGGAATGTTCTTAATGTTAATATAACCCTACTACGAGTGTTTATGAATACCACCTAGCTCATAAATGCAATATTGTGCTGATCTGGTGTATTATATATAATTGATATTGTTGAGCCTTGTTATAAGGCATGCAAAGATAATGATGATCTTGTAGGGAATAATATGATGGTCTTATTGACCTTTGGGCATTGTTGAGCCCTGAATGAGGTGTAATCCTCTTATGTTGATAAGGGTTGATACCCTGTGATATTGTGAAAAGGATTTTATATCCTGTGATAGTATGATAGTCTTAATGACCTTTGGGCATGGTTGAGTCCTGAATGAGGTGTAATCCTCTTATGTTGATAAGGGTTGATACCTTGTGATATTGCGAAAAGGATTTATATCCTGTGATAATATGATGACTAGTGTAGTCTCATGAATGGCAAGTGAATAGTACCATGTGATGATGAGATGAGAAATTATGTTTCATACGTTTTATATCTTTTCAAGTTTTGATATTTATATGCTTGCTAGAAGTGAATTAAGGTTTGTATGTCCACTTGTTTGATCTAGCCTTAATTTACCCAATTGGCATAACTAGTCAAGTGTAACTCTAATCATGTAGTACCCTATGCCATAGAGCCCTCTTCAGTGTCAGAACTTGCTGGATGGTGAAATGAGTATTCCTAAAGGAAACTCAGAGTGCATACTGTTGAGTATGTGGGGGTGGCAGGTTGAGGATATATCCTTGTCATCCACAATGCAGATTGTGGAGTTTGACTATGGTCATGCCTCATACATCTGATGTGATTGAGAATGACTGCAGTCATGTCTCGGTGATTATAACATGATGTGATTAGAGGACAACTACGATTGTACCTCAGTGATTGGGTTTGAATACCCTAGTTTCTAGTGTCACGACATGTACCAAGGTCAGACTAGTTGTTTTCATATTGACTATATGCCATTATGGTGGTAGCTTTGACTGATATGTCACTATCTTTTTACTCGTACTGAATGAGGGGAAGATATCTTAGGATACCAACACTCCTAGATCTTGTACGGAACTGAATAGCCCTTCGCAGGTGTTGGTTGGACTTTGAATGGTACAATTCAAATTCCCCAGGGCATAATAAAAGATGTAATACAGCCGTGTAGCATATTTGTTTAGGGTTATTCATAATGTTTCACATTGGATGATAACCCTTGTTTGTTCTCTTTACATAAAGATGATGCTTAGTGCAGTTAAGAGATAGTAGATATATTTATGTTGTGGATATGCTTAAGATTGTAGATGCATACATATAGTAGTCAATCTTATGTTGATAACTATACTGCTACTACTGATTATAATCATGATGCTAGCTATCTCATGTTGTTATTTATGTTTAGCATGCTAGCCATGCCTTTGTAACTAGAGATGCATATACTGCTAATTATGCAAGTACTCATGCTTATGTTGATAGCTCTGCTTATGATATTGATATGTTCAAATTGTTAGACATGCTAATGTTGTTAGATATGCTTATGATGCTAGACTTATTCATGTTAATAGAGATAATATGCTACTATACTTACTTGTGCTAGTTATGCATATGATATTGAATCTCTTATACAGTTAATAAGGAAAATGATGATAGTCAGCTTGATGATGATAATTGTTATCAGGTCCTTTATGTATTTTGTTAATCATCAGTGCTGTTGAGCTTATTTGTGATATCTGATTAATTTGATTAACTATTTAATTACTTAAAAACATTATAATCAATAAGCGTTGTTGGAGGTTATATCTCTTACTAGGACATGGGTCTCACCCTTGTGGTTCGCCACATTTTGTTTAGGTAATCAGAAGCGACGAAAACAAACATGTGGAAGCAAAGAGGAGCTATAGTAATGAATCTTTGAGAAAGTTAATTAGATGTCTAGTGTGTCCTAGAGTCATCCCTGTACTCTTAGGTCCGGGCGAGAAAAAGTTTGTATATGGTGTTTCAAACGAATCAAACTTTTGTTATCATATTAATGCTTCTTTCTGTGGAATATATGAATATTGTTCTCCTGTGTATATATGTGGTGGCTAAGATGATAGAACAATTTGTATCAAATTCTTGGCATAGTATGGATATAAGAAAGATTTTGGACTCTTATGCAAATGTTTCTGAGCGGGTGCTGACATTGAAATTGGTTTTAATTAGTGATTGATTGTGTTTTATGTTTTGAGTAATCTCGTTTAGTTTAATGGGTTCTCACAGTTATTGCATAAGATATAATATTAACCTTAAGTACCATTTTATGCATAGGTGGTGCTAGCCTTGGTTCAGGCCTAGATGTCATAGTATTTGACTTGAACATGACTAGATGTATGTGCTCCTCCCTATTTATAACTTGGCATTTATTTGACTATATTTTTCCATAATGTGGCAGATTTTGCAATACTTTCTCTTGTTCCATTTGTTGGACAAACCATGAACTCTCAATTGGACTTATTATTATTCTTCTGAAATTACTATTATCATGTTGAATTGTGTCAATCACCCCACCTATATTGTTCTTAAATTTTGCTACATATGTGTGTGAAAGGTGTATCTTGCCACCTTGTTTATGCATGTTAGATAATTTGACTAGTTTAACTATTGTAAACGCTTATGCATAACCATTAGGGCACGCTACTTCCGCCCGGGGTGTGCTACTTCCACCTTTTTTTAAACAGAGGCGTGCTACTTCCGCCTAGGGTGCGCTAATTCCACCCATTTTACTTAGGTCAACGACTCAGTGGTGTCATGGCCCTACTATAGTTACTTTAGTCAAATATATCGACATGCAAACATTTATGTGATTGGATGGTTGATGATGGCAAGAATTGTGATTCAATGGTTTAATTATACTGCTTCATTCGTTTGGAAATTTCTTCTTTTGGTACTTCTCATTGAAACTTACCTGGCTTTAATGCCCCCTTTTTATGGGAACATCTTACTTTACTTTCTAAATAATTAATGCCCTAGTTAATCTTTTAATGGAAATACTCAACTTTTGCTGATTCATTCCTTGTTTTCCTATTTTTCTGGGTGTTCCCTCCACCCAGGTGTAGGTACTTTATAGGACAGAGACTCAGGATGATCGTGAGCTCGTTGGTGAACATAAGGACAACTTGAGATAGCCTTGTTACCCTCTGCATATGGGATCATGTGTATATAGATGTAATGTTTTCATTTTGTGTACCACCCTTATGGTGAGAAAGTTATGTACTTGGGCATACTTCTATCTTTGTAAATAGTTATGTTTTCCGCTGCTTAATTATTTCATGGTTCATGTTCGTACCACTGAGTGGGCCACTATCGGGTCCCACTCTTTACAGAATGGTATCAGATCCTAAGCAATCAGTCACTAGACTATTTCAAGCTATCCTAGATTATTCTTTAGTAGGTAGGTGACCCTTTAGAGGTTGTTTACATACGTAAACCCGAATTGTGTTTACTAATTAGGGTTTCACCCCTATCTAATTTGGTAGTATATATGTATCCCATACCTAGTATGTGAATGGCCTATTTTTGGATAAACCTCTATCAGTCCTACCCTCTCTTTAATGGTTTTCTTTCTATATGTATAGGTTGACTCTCCTAGGGAATAACCTCTACCTCCTACCTTAGTTGAGGATAATTCATATATTACACAGAGTAGGTTGACTTGAACTCACATAATTATGTATAACCCTAGTGCAAGTCATTAAACCTTTAACTTCTGCTGTTTTCTAGCATGCATATGATGTACACATTATGTGGACTAAGAATGCTTGGATACAAACTTAGAATATTGAAATGAGTTTTAGATTTTGAGACATTCTATGATAGGAACTAGATCCTTAAGGTTAGGATTGTTTTGCCTGCAACTGAGAGTTATTTCAACATAGTTTTTCTTGAGACTCACCATCCAAGGGTTGGATACATTTTAGGTAAACCTGCAAAGTATCATAAATGATGATTTATTGAAGGAAGACATAGGTTTTAGATAAATACCCTTGGGATTTCTTCCCTTACATACTCATAAGGTAGGAATGATTATTATCTCCCTTGTCCTATAAAGGAATGATCATGTAGTTGGATCGTATAATAAAACTGTGTGCTATATTAATTTTCCTCAAGGATATATATAGGCACAATCATGTTTAGAATCTATAGTGGATACTTTAAATGTACACAGATTATGAGGTTATGTGAGGTAGGTACATCAAGGGTTGATCCTTATAGAATTGACCACTCTCTCATCACCATCATGTAATTAGTTTACCTAGTGTGTGAGATGTGGACTTGTTTTATTATCTAGTTCACATGGGCTTATAATGACACCATGGCAGTTAACCAACTAGGGAAGTAGAAACCATAATATATTCTTATTATGGTTACACAGTCTTTTAAATAAATGATGTTTTTAGATATGATGACCTAAGTCATGATTAGGAGAATGGTAGGATTATGAGGGTTGTGCCTAGTAGGACCTACTAGAAGTTAACTGCATGCTAGAAGAAACTTACATCCCCTCCTAACCTAGAATGTGGATATGACTATTGTATTCCTTGATGACATGTGTAGAGAAACCTCTTTGGTGAAGATGAAATGATGTTAAGGTGATAGTATATGTTGTATGTGAAAAAAAGTGGTTGACTTGGTTCTCAAATTGATTTTGGCACCATTTTGGATTCCCATTGCAGATTTTCATCATCAAACTTATTTTCATTATGATAATATATCTACAAAAAAACCTTTTCAGGTTTTATCGATGGTTTTGGAACCAAGCCACCACTATACGGAAGTTGTAATAGTATATAGGCTTGTTAGTGAAGAAATCTTTGACATGCATGTTCAACCCCCAACCCTAGGCATAAGTGAGATATATGATTTAAGAAGAGGAAATTCAAATGAATACATAGTTATGATCCAGTTTGTCCACCTTTGTTGCCCATCTAGTTGATTAGCTAAGTTATAGAGTTATACTTCTAAGGAGAGATCTTTATATGCTTTAATCATTAGGAGTGGATCTTAACTTACAACTAACTATAGTTAATAGTGTCACTACCTAGAATACTTGGGCAATTTCCCTTGGTAACGTCAAAGTGAATATACCTATCACCTAATCAGGGTAAGTGGGTAAAACATTTCATTTTGAGTAAAGAAGTATGTAACTTTGATAACTAAAATAAGTATTAAAATTTATCTCGACGTATCTATCTTAGCATACCTTAGTGAGGTAAATTACCTAGTGATCAATTCCTAAAACTCAAACCTAAGGACATATGCCCTAAACTACCTAAAAATTAAAGATATGGATAACACTAGGTCTTATGTAATCATTCTAGTTGAACATCTAATATTAGAAGACTAGTGTATCTTGGGCATGGGATCATATAGATATCTCAGTGAGATGATATACAAAGATACATTCTACATATGGTCACACATGACATGGAGATATGTAATTTGGTTAGGAAGTATAATTTAGTATTTTGGGTTATAGTTGGATGGATTTCATGGACGAAATCTCTTTTAAGGAGTGGAATATTGTAACATACCCAAATCTAGATACTTAACTCAACATTTCATGTCCTTACTCCCAGTTGTAATTAAGTAAACATCAAATTGATTTTTCCCTTAGATAAGTTTTATCAGGAGTTACTAGAGCTAAGAATATATAATATTCAAATATATCACCTATGACATAAGGTTAACTATAAATTAATTGATTGAGTCCCCAGTTAGGAATTTATTATATTAATTCACCAATTAATTAATTTTGACCCAGTTGACCATATAAAATCTATGACAAGATTCACAACGTCTTCCATGTGTTAGTCTTGGAGAAATATGTGAAAGATCACTCACATGTCTTATCTGTCGAACTTATCTTGTCGTGAGAACATCTTCTGTATGAGGAGTTACCTATGAAGATCTTAGACTCTAGAGGAAAATATTTGGAAAACAAAGAGATCAAGGTGGTGAAAGTCCTCCGGAAGTATCATGGTCTTGAGGAGACCACTTGAGAGGTCAGATAGGAAATGTTGTGGACTCACTTTGTAAACAAAGAGATCAAGCCGCCACAACCATTATATCTTTGTAAATAGTTATGTTTTCCACTTCTTAATTATTTCATGGCTCATGTTTGTACCATTGAGTGGGCCACTATCAGATCCCACTCTTCACATAGAGATAGAAGATCTCCACTTCAGGACCTGAGAAGAAGTAAGCTAGAACTGTATGGAGCAAGGGTTGTTTCCTTTACAGTTGGGGATTGTCATTAATGACCACATAATAGAATTATGGATTTTCTATTGTGTACTTGTCAAACATCATATGTTTTGTATGGCAAGAACATTATGATCTTTTATGGCAATGCCCTATGTCTCACAAACTATATTTGATAGTTACTGACACAAATGTGTATGACACATACATTGAATGACCTGATAACTCAAACAATGAATACCTATAACATTGTCATCTAGAATGCATAGATGAGAAATGCATTTCTAGAATCCATATGATGGTTATCTAGACTCTTTTGGTTATTGAACCAACAGAGACATGCATGTCATATTTGTTGTGCAATATGATAAGAGCATCTTCACTAGATGTAGTGGGAGATCGACTATTCCATTAAGACGAGTACATACTGATGTACATATACCTTTTGGATGAATGTTAAAGGTAGTTACAATTACATAATTATATTTATTGATATGATCAGTAGATATTGAAATTTGTATTTAATAAAATACAAGTTTGGATCTCTTGAAGTGTTTAAGGAGATCATAAATGAAGTATGTAACTAAATTGGTAAAAGTATTAAGATACCTCGATATGATCAATGTTGAAATACGTAAACCAAGGGTTTGAGGACCTTTTAGGAGATCATGATAGTGCATCATAATGAACTCCACCTGAAACATACTGATGTGTCAAAAAGAAGGTATCACTCCTTGTTATGTCATGGTGATATTATCAATAAAATCTAGCTAATCTTACAATTTCTTTTAGGCACATGCTTTACACTAAAGTAATGTACCATCTAAAATGGTTCAAAAGACACCATATAAGATATAACATGGGAAGTGTCATGAAATGTCTTTTATAGTGATTAGGATTGAAAGCTTGTATAAGAAAATAGTTTCTTAAAAGGTTTTATCCACAAATTACATGAACGTTATCTTGTTGATTACTACTTATACTTTAGCTCGACAACAAAGTGTTTGTTGCTAGGATGGCTTAATTTCTAAATAGAAATTAGTTCTAAAGGAGTCAATGGGAGTAAAAGTAGAACTCAAAATGTTCAAGACAAATGAGAAAACATAGAACCTAAAAAGGTACAATATGAACAAGGAAAATATCAAGTTCCTTATGTAAACACAACACTCATAGTTCTAGTAGAACGCACCTTGAGTTTGAAATATTATTATATCTTATAACTCAAGAAGACAATAAGGTGATAATAGAGATAAGTTAACAACCTACCTAAAGACTATTGAGGGACCAAAATTTGAGAAATGGCCTGAGGCCATAAGATCAATGATGGACTCCATGTAAACCAACAAGGTATGACCTTGGTGGATCCATCTGAAGGGATAAAACCCAGTGGGTGCATTTGGGTTTTGTAAGAAAACAGACATGGATAGGTAATTTAGTAGCAAAGATCTGCAAACTAGTTCAAGTTGTTGAACATGATGAAGTTTTTCACAAGTTACCATGGCTAAATCCATTTGGATCGTGCTTGTTGTTGCATCTTATTAAGACTATGAGATTTGGCATATAGATGTTGAAACTACATTCCTTAAATTGGAATAATTAAGAAGATGTGTACATGACACAACCCAATAGTTTTATAAATCCATTAATGCAAATAAAGTCTATCAGATACAAAGGTCAGTATGAGAATTGAAGCAAGCATCTCAAAGTTGGAATCTTTGACTTGATAAGACAGTCAAAGGGTTTGACTTGAGTCAGAATGAAGATGGAATCTGTGATTACAAACGATTTTGTGGGAGCATATTGAATATTCTACATACAGATGGGGAATAATGTCCTTATCCTACAAATATTAAAACCTGGTAAAGAAAAGTACCTTCTATATGAAGGATTTAGGTAAAGCATCCTATGTGATAGGGATCGAGATCTATAAAGATAGATCTAGAAAGCATCTTGAACTAAGAAAGAGCACATATATTGGCAAGATGTTGAAGCGTTCAGAATGCAAGACTCAATGAGAGAAAATGTGTCCATGTTCCATGGTGTTAGTCTCTCAAGAGCCGAGTGTCACAATTCTTATGAAGAATAGCAACACGTGGATAGATACCATATGCATCCGCAATTGGATCTATCATGCAATATTATGTACTTAATTCATTATCTTGTATGTATTGGACATGACGAGAATATATCCAGTAATCTTGTATGTATTGGACATGACGAGAAGGTATATGTCAGATGCCAGTGAAAGTGATACCATACAAAACATCCCTAAGTGTTTGTGAAGCATTAATAGGATCGATTCCTTGGTTATGGTAATAAGGAAGAGTTGGGTATAAAGAGTTACATCGATGCAAACTTCCAAACTAACAAAATGATCACAATAGTATTTAACATTAAATGAAAACTGTAAGCTAGAAATGGTTATGAGCTAATGACAATTGTTCTAATCTACAAAAGAAGCCAAGCATCTCTATGTTAGGAAAATAGCAGAGGATATTTTATGGATCAAGAAATTTTTATATGTGTGAACTTATGTGAGGTTCCAAACTATTGATGACAAAGTAGAAATATTGATGACAACAATGGAGCTACTAGTTAGGCTGGGAATCTCAGATAGCATACTATGACACTTCAATCTTATACAAATAGTCATACAATGAATAGATGAGAAAATTGTAAAATACCGACTTAAAGCAAACGTTGCTTAACCCACTGTAAAAGTAGTTACGCATCAGAAGCATGATGGTCATGTTAGGTCACTCGAGATGAGATCTGTGGGTGATTGGCTCTAAGTGTAAGTGGGAGTTTGTTGGTATGTATGCCCATAGAGCTGATCATATGATGATTGTGATGTGGTAGTAGATACCTGATTTGATAATAACAAAGGCAAGCTTCTAATTTATTTTGTATATTCAAATATAAGATAATGAATAACATAATAAATGTCTAGAGAATATAATTACTTGATGAATTATGTCTTCAAGTATTAAAATTGGAAGAAATGAGATCATATGGATGTTAAGAGTACATATACATATTCTCATTATGTCCCTGATTGGCTGTCATTTTGGAAGGTTGGTAGACAACAATGACACATAAGATCAAAGTGTGAGTTGGTTGATGATTGAATCTCATTGGTCATGATATGGACATATCAAACCAAGTACACAAATACATGTTAGAGAATAATGTATCAGACAGACCCTCTGTGAGACTAACACATGGAAGCCATCATCATTGAAGTCATAGTCAGCTCTCACAGTGATGGTGGTGGTTGTGGTTTTTAGACCTAAAATCACTACACTCATCACATGTCATTGGGTACACTTTTACGTAATCAAACACAATCATGAAACATGGGTTGTCATAATGATGATGATTGGGTGACTTTGACACATGAGACTTTATTGTTAGTGATAAATATGGGATTTGTTTCTCCGACAGGAGTATGATACCCAAGGCCTCTTGATTAGAGAGACTGAGAAAAATATGTCCATACACATGTGAGTAAATATGTGATATTGAGCTTACATATATCTCATGTAGTCTACACTGGTTCAAGGAACAAGATTGAATAATAATGAGGATGACTACTCCATGCCTCTAGTTCAATCTGAATATCAGTGACAAAGGAATATTACAAACACTATAACATCATACACAAATTGTAGATTGAAGTTGTTCCCAACTTTCCATTCTCTTTCGTAGCACTGATGTAAGACTAGGCACCACTCTTTGCCTGTGATGTCATAAGTTGTTATGGACATTCACTGCCAATGTGATATGGGACCTATAGGGTCACACACATAGGAACTCATCTAGTAGAGGAGTTGAATCTTGAATGACAATTGGATTGATTGCTAAAGTGTTTAGGTACTCAATTCATGCAACAAATCAACAGATTAGTTGACTGAACTTCCAAACAACCATCTCACTGGGTGAGATGGGCGTTTGGGCAGCCAGACGGGCATCTCAAGTGTTGAGATGGTCGTTTGGGTTGCCAGGTATATCAAAAATCAAATTATCTTAGTTGTGCTCTATGAACTGATAAGTTCAAGATGTTGAACCGATTGTCTTGACTCAAACTCACCAGACTGTCGTCTGGGAGAGTGAGACGGGTGTCTCACTTGTGTGAGATGGCCGGGTTGGGACGAATGAAGGTTTTGGAGTTTTACCGAACACGTTTCAAATTGCACATACTTGGGGTGCAAGTAAATTAATGTGTGATATTAATTAGGAAACGATTTGCCAATTCATATCAGACTGGAAAAGCACAAAATGACCGTCTCGTGTCCCAGACAACCGTTTTGCTCAGTGAAACAACCGTCTCGCATCCCAAACAACCATTTTGGTGCACCAGGTAGTAGAGAGGTGAGATCACCTCCTTACTAAAATTTAAAGGAAGTACAAAACATCCATCTTTTTTGAAATACAAAAGATATTGAGGGATGCATGTATAATGTTCAAAGTAAATAACATACACCAGATACATTATGAAATGTCAATAGCAGTAGAAATAAAAGTACTAAGCCTATAACATGGTTTTCATTATTCATTACGTGACTGTTCCCAAAAGAAAAAGATAAGAGAAAAGGATATAGCTATAGCAACCTAGACATCCTTTTAGATAGCTTGAGATCTACTCCTGAGATGACTTCCTTCAAACTTGTCCTTCTCCTTGCTCAACACTAGCACCTGGGTGGTTGGGAAAGCACCCAGCAAAAGGGGAAAGAAAACAAGGTATGTGTCATTAAACTAGTATAGGATAACAAGATAAATAAAGCAAATAATAACATGCTAGGGTTCATCATAAGATGAAGATAACAAGAGTATGAGGCTATATTCAAAGAAACTTGCCATTAACAATTATATTAAAAATGATTTGCATGTAAAATAATTATGTCTACCTAACTAAGTAGGGTTGAGGCACCTACAAGACCTCTAACCTATAAGTGAGGGGAGAATAGGACATTCCCAGTCACCTACATAATTATATAGGGAAGAATAAAAACATTCCCCAGGGAGATTAAATACATGTCCTCTGTGGGTGGTTGTACATAAGTACCACTACTTTAAATTAAATAGAACATAAATCTACATACTAGAAAAGTAGTCATGTCAAGAGTAGTCATAATATTCAATAAGCATGAAAGTTGGGTATAAGACCCAAACAAGAAGAAATTATAATATGATTTGAAGTATTAACAACATTAGGATTCAAGAATAGAAGATTTAGGGTTCATTTAAGCCTCATTAGATATCAATGCATAAATGGTTAACCATGTACCTGATAATGATGATAATTTGATAGTGTTGGCTAATGTTGTGATGAAATCACTAATAAATGTTACAGTTTATTATGAACAATGAAATACGATCATATAAATGAAACATGTTATATGAGGTGTTAATCTTAGTGCTTAATAAAGATGAAAAATATAGTTTGATAGTTAGCACAACATAATGATTATGACACCTTGATATGATCTAGATGGATAAAGTGGGTTAATTATAGTTAACTCCCTCCTAAAAGGCATATGTTAATGTTGAACTTGTTCTAACAATTTGTTCAATAAGATGTTGATGAAACATTGACATATGGGATAACTTCAGTTATTTCCTTGAGAACATGGTAATATGATATGGGAACCCTAATTCATGGGCAAAAATAAATATGCAATCCTAACATATGAGCTACGTCATGATGTAACCTAAGCTCCTAAACCATGTTATGTGATGAGTGGTCCACCCTGGTATCACCTTAGATGTTTGAAAAACATCCTAGTAGCTTAGATATAGTTTTGGAGCTTTTGATTATGTTGTACATAGAATGGTGCCTACATATGGATGAAGATGTTTAGGTTTTCCCTGGAGGTATGAGTATGGTTTACTTTCAAGGACAAAAGTTCTTTTAAGATGTATATGATGTGACAAAGTGGGTTTTCTGGCTTAATTCCAAGGACGGAATTTATTTTAAGGTGTGTAGGATGTGATGGAGTGGACTTTTGGAGTCCTTAATCGTCCAATGACATAAGTGAAATCATAAGGTCAAATAATTTTGAGAATTCCAATAGTTTTGATGTAGTTCGAGATCTGTGGATGTTCATATTGGCTTCAATATCCCTAGGTTTATACCTTTGAAACATGTGGATAAGTGATCATATGGTATACTTTTGGATAAAATGTAGAAGGCATGGTTGTAAATCCTTTGTTGAAGTTCACATTGTTGGGATGACCCTAGAGAGATACGTTGAGGTTTGAAATGATAACATAATGTGTATTCTTGAGGCGTGCTTCAATTAGAACACATTATATGATTTATAACTTAGGGCCACATAATAGGAATCCACTCTTCCTTGATAATGTGGTACAACTAGTTTTGTTTAAGGGGATATAGCCTTAGACGAGAATCATGGTACATCATCAGTAGGACCTCGTCCTTGCAACTTCTTGGTCAATCGTGGAGTGGGGAAACATGCACATTTTGCTCATCCATGGTTACTGATCGTATGAGTAAGGGATGGACAGTTGCACTCAGTTCTTTAGAGACACTCTGTGACCCTTCACGAATCTAGATGCCATGAGTGGAGCACCCTCTCCCTCTCCATTATCCCTCCACCACAAACTGCAGGTGACGTGGGGATGAGAAGAGTTGTAGCTTGGAGGAGATATCATAGCTAATGTTTTTCTAGCAGGGGCGCCACTCCAGGTTTCTCAGACGGTTGAGGGAGATGCTTGAGGAGAAACGAAGCTCATAGATGATCTGGTCCGGAGGTGATGCTCGAACTCGCTGGCGTGAAGGTCCATGGCGGCGGCCAGAGGTGCGACTCATGTGGGAGCAGACGAGAATGAAGGTCGCATGAAACAAAGTCATTTTGGAGCGACCGGAGTCACATACGATCACCCTAAGCCCAATCACACAGGTGGCCATGGCGACGGGCTTGAGGCGCCGGCAGTGCAGTAGATCGTGAACGGAGGAGGAACCTCCAACAGCAATTTGCGGCGGCGTCTTCGTAGAGGCGCAACCGGCATTAGAAGCTGCAACAAGGCGGGGGGATGGGGATCCCTCATGGGCTCCCTGCACCACGGCGGTGCTCGACGTAGATGCAGGAGGAGGCGGCGGCAGGCTCGTGCACTGGAGAACAGACGGGCGCGGCGCGGCGCAGCACTGTGATCGCATCCAACGCGAGAATGGGAGGAAGAAAGAAGAAGGGAGCAGATCGGGTCTGCTACCCTGAACCAGAGGAATCAATCCCTTGAACCGGCCAACTCACAGTGAACCAACAAAGACCGACTGAACCCAAGCAAAGGGCTAGAGTTGCGCGCCCAAGGACACGTGGCAATGTGCCATTGGCCAAAAGGTAAGAAAATGCTAAGAAATTCTCAGATCTTCAATAATTCTTAGAAATTAACTCAATGCTCAGAAAAATACAAATAAGGTACCAAATGTTAAGAAAAATGCGTACAACAACCTGGAACTATAATATCAGGCTTTTGATGCTCAAATCTCAGTGATATCATGAAAGATGTGTAATGCTTGTTTAGTGGATAATAAATACCAAATGATGATATAAAATTATGGAAAAATCTCAGTAACTCCATAATAATGTTTATAATGCACTGCTGTCTGTAATCATGATGTTGATGTACGAAATCATGTAATTTGCTTAATATGTCTAACTAGGGCTAATAACCCTAATAAAATGCAATAAATGCACACATTCTCAATAAATGATGAAATTCACAGCGTAAGCTCATATCAGTATATGAAACCTTAATTTTAATTATGGGATCATAATGATGAAAAGAATCCATGTTATATGAAGATGAATCTTAGTACTTGTTATAAAACCCTAATCTCGGTTAATGATGTAACCTAGGGTTAATTAATGTGCACAAAAATGCTATTGAAGATAATGTTTAGATAATGAATCATAATCTGGAAAATGATATCAGTGAGATAATCATAAGATAAGAATACAAGTAATGGTGCACATATCCAATGAGTAAGCAAACCTTAAAATGAACACGATTAGGGTTAAGATGGGATGTATGATGATGAGAACCTGATGATAGTATATGATCTTGTCTTAATCAGGGTTGACCAGGATGTAGATGATATGAGGATATGTGTTTAGGTTGTCTTTCTTGATCAAGGTACGCCATTACCTCTTACTTGGCTTATTATACAATATGCTTGTGTTATATGGTAGTAAAGACTTGGCATATGGTATTGATTGAAATGATTGTTCTTGTATGATATGTTGCATGATTTTCCATACTTATTGCTATGAACACATGAAACATAATATATATGTTCCATTATATCTAAGCACTTCAACTCTTTGGTAGTAAAGTGCTGGAAATAAGTACTTCAACTCTTTGGTAGTAAAGTACTTGGAAGTGATCCAACTCTTTGGTAGTAGATCACATTGTGAAATGATCCAACTCTTTGGTAGTAGATCATAAAGGCCTTAATGCATTCAACTCTCAGGTAGTAAATGCATGGATGATATAATGGAAAATGTGCTTAAAATATGTGTTCTCTCTTGTTGATGAATATCTTTGTGCAAGTATATGCTTTTATTATATTTCTTTAATACTGCCAAGTATTAGTTTTATCTTATTGCCAAGATATGATGAGAGGTATATAAAAGACACGTAGGCGTACTCAGTACAATATTCATGAAATATTGTGCTGACGTGTACCACATGTAATCTTTTGTTTAGGTTGTGGTTATGCTCTTGAAAATCTAGGATAGTGAGAGTTGTGTGGCGAGCTGATGTACAGGTGGATCTGTTGTCTTAAGATCCTGTAGTTTAGTTGTAGTACATGTATATGTATAAGTTTGCTGTTCAATATGTAATATCAAATGTTGTAACAATTCATGTTGTAATTATATGTTGAATGGTGAACATGTGTGTATGGTTTTATTATTGTTCATGTACATGTGCTACTGATTGTTTCCTTCTGACTTCCACTGATTTTCTTCTTCTTAGCCTAGTGTGGGATGTTTAAATTGGGATTCTAGCTGAGGTGAGGGTTTCAATTTGGACGTCACACATTAGATTAAGTTTTAGAAAATCTGGGGATGTCACAATCAGGTTTGAAGTTTCATAGGTAACCAAACTAGAGCTTCTAAAAAAGGGTAGACAGCAAGAAACCAAAACCCTAAAAGAACATGGTAAAAAGAGATGGACATCATTGATTTTAAACATAGAAGCACGAGTTTTAAGCATGTAGTAAGCAATATATCAGAAGGGGGTTAACAAAACCTTCCTCTAGGAAGGTAAGAAGGTCCAAATAGAAAGGATCCTGAGATTAGAAGGTCCAGTTTCTCCAAGCCAAACTCCTTTCTTGAACAAATATCACCTTCTCCACTTTAGATGTGTAAACCCTAGTAAAAGAGCATGGAGATGAGATGTTTTAGGGTTCTAGGTGGAGTTTTACCAGGGAAGGTCATGGTTCCGACCTGGAAGAAGGTGGGAGGAATACTAACAACATTAAAATAGGGAAGCAAAGGATGATACTTACTAGTTTTGGTTAAAATCACCAAGGAGGAGCTTAAGGAATCTTAAATAGAGAAATTTCGAACCCTAGGAGCCTTCTTCACCAAGGTAGGCACCCTCTTTTACCTTGGGACAGAAACTTCGTGGAAAAAAATAGAAGGAATAATTCTCTATGATATAGGAAAGATAACGAGAGGATTTCTTCTTGGATTGGCAGGTGGGAAGGGGGTAGGCATGGCTTTATAAAGAAGGGGGCAATCATGAGGTGTCTTTGTGACATTCCATGTGTCCTTAGGCTAAGTTTTCATGGACGTGGAAGAGGACAACTCATAGAGACTTCTTGTATATCCAAGGTTGGTCCTAAAAGCCCATGGATGTTTCTAGGCTATCCCCACCGTCCTCCAAACAATGAAATAACCCCATTGGTTGATAGCTTTTAAAGATAAGCTCATTTATAAAGAGGGTAATCCCTATAATGCGCTTGGAGAGAAACACCTTCAAACCAAGGTGCAACCAGGTGCCCCATGGTTCAAAATATAAAAAATGGTAAGGGAATATCTAAAAAATTTAGGTGATAATTTGCAAAGAAAACCTCCCAATTGAGTAAACTGCATAAAAGGCCAAAATGTACCTAAAATTGCATAGCTTGCACAAACAAGATCCAAATTGAACCAAATTTGTAACTTAGGCTCATTTTATGTTTTTAAATCACATAAAAAAGTTAGATTAAGGTTTAGAGCACCTAATTAGGGTAATTAAGCTTGTTTAATACATTTAATCAAGGTTTAGGGCCTTGCATTTATAGTAGAAATTAATATACCATTGTTCTACTAAAGTGGTGATTTTGCATTTTAGATCCTTAAGTAAGATTTCACTAAGGTATTTGTGAATAAACCTTTATATTGGCACAGTGAGTGAATAAGTGTTCACTAAACCAATATAAATTCCACTAATTAAACATGAACGACATAAAGGAGAGATTTGAAAGGAAAACTTAGGAAAAATGTTTATATGGAGATTACATCTAAGATTTATTATGTTACAACACTCTACCCCTTTAAAAGGATTTCTTCCTCAAAATCTCGAGCAAAAAGAGAAGGGTGAGTATGTAACATTTCATCCCTCAACTCCCAAGTGGTTTCTTCTAGACCATGATATTTCAACAAAATGTTTACCAACTCAATCTCTTTGTTCTTTAGCTGCTTTACTTGGGAGTCAAGGATCTTCATAGGTATCTCTTCATAGGTCAGATTCACATGTATCTACAAAGGCTCAACAGTAAGCACATGAGAAGAGTCCTTCACATACTTCATCAGCATAGAGACATGGAACACATTATGAATCTTATCATAGGAAGGAGGTAAAGCTAAGAGGTATGCATAGTCTCCAACCTTATCTAAGATTTCAAATGGTCCAACATAGTGAGGACTCAACTTTCCTTTAACTTTAGATCTAGTAATAGAATGGATAGGCTTGATCTTCAGAAATGCATAGTCACCCACTAGGAAGATAACATCGAACCTTTTCTTGTCAGCATACATCTTCTGTTGGTCTTGAGCAAAATCCATGCATTTCTTTATCAACTATACCTTTTACGTCATCATTTTCATGTCATCACTCTTCACTAGGAAATGTTCACCGAAATCATCCCAAAGCAAAGGTGAACGACATGGTTTACCATAAAGAGCTTCAAAAGATCGCATACCAATACTAGATTGGTAGTTACTATTGTAAGCAAATTTAGCTAATGGCTGATACCGATCCCATGCACCACCCCAATCCATCACACAAGCATGAAGCAAGTCCTCCAGAATCTGAATTGTTCTCTCCGACTGACCATCATGAAAACTACTAGAGGGGGGGTGAATAGAGTTTTATAACAATTTTAACAATTATTTAACTCAAACAAACAACCACAAAGATATTGGACAAGAAGACAAGAGTTTAGAGTGGTTCCAACCTTAGCAAACACTAAGGAAGTCAGTCCACTACCCGGTTGCTTACCCAACCGGGATTTGAAAAGAAATTTATTTTATTACCTCGCAAGGATTTTACATAAAATACAATTTCTTTTCCTAAACCCTTCAAGCAGCCTTCACCTAGAAGTAATCGCCCAACCTTGAAGCAACCTTCACCTAGAAGTAATTGCACCACCTTGCAATAGCCTTCTTGAAGTAGCTTCCCGTGCGATAGCCTTCTTGAAGTAGCTTGAAGTCCCCTTCTCCACCTGAGAAGTCAAACTCTCTCCAATCCGCAGCCTCCAACCCTAGGAGTAGCAAGGAGAGTACAAACAATAATAGGGAATAAGAAAGAAAAAGGAAATTACAACTTATCCTTTACAGCCCAAGGCTTGATTTTCCTAGATCAAGCGTATAGATCTCCTAACCAAGTATGTGAACTTGTGATTGCAATGGGTAGGAGATACTAGCCTATAGGACACGAATTTGAGCTAAGGAGAAAGTAGGCCAATGATCACAATGCTCAATTTGCTTGCAACAGATTGCTCAAGTATGCTCAAGTATTTCTCAAGTGTAACAAGTGAGTTTTGAGTGTCCTATGGCTTGTCCTATTTATAAGAATGGCCTAAGGATGCTTAAGGACGTTCTAGACAACTTCTAGGGGTTTCTAAGTGCTTAACTAGCCGCTAGGTACAAAGTTGTTGCTTTAACAACGGCTAATTAATTTATTCTGCAGTTGCTGTCAGAGACCATCTCGGTCGACAAATGGTCGACCGAGACACCTACTCGGTCGAACTTTTGTCGACCGACAGGCTCTCTGGAACAAGTGATTTGCAACGTCTTTCTTCAACTGCCAACTAACTTGTCTGTTATGTCTAACGGCTACTTTGGATCTTTCTCGGTCGAGAAGATTGTCGACCGAGAGTGTCTCGGTCGAGGGGTTTGTCGACCGAGATTGATCCTGTTTCAAGGTTTCAATTTAGGCACTAATTATGTGTGTGAGTGTGCAAAAATAATCCTATTTGAATGGGATGACTTGTCTAACTGTGGTGTTTAGCTAGGGAGAATCTAACGCTTGATTTACATGCAATTCTAAGTACTTGTACATTATATTTTTGTACAAGTTTTTACAATAGTGATTACATTGCATGAAAATGTAAATATGTAAGATTGTAGATTTTCCCTTATTGCTTTGTCATCCTGCACACTCAAGTAGCTTGTTAGATTAATAAGAATGAAATGTTTGTCATAATCAAAACAAAGGGATTTTATAGATGTCCATTTAGCCAACAATCTCCCCCTTTTTGAAGATGACAAACATTTCCAAAAATATAAATAAAGGAAATATAAAACGTATGAGTTTCATACCTTTAGATTACCTTTTGTAGCTTTTTCTCTTGTGTATAAAATGTGTGCTTATTATTCCCCATGAATTATGGAACATGAAATCCAGATCATTTGGGAATATAGCAACTTTCAATGTAAAGCCAAGAGTTTATTTATGAAACTCATTAATTGAGTTTGACATAGTTACTAAATGTTAATTTTATATTTATCTCTCCCCCTTTGTCATTTCAAAAAGATAACCGTTAAGAATAAAAACTCCCCCTTAATTAGATATCCCATCAAATCTAATGAAAAAGATGTCCATTTAAAAGCCAAAAATGTAAACAAGAGTTTTCTGTTTATGTAGCACAAATATCAAAGAAAACATTCTCCAAAGGAGTGATAAGCAATTGCTTCCTAATGTTGTTAAATTGATCTAGTGGAAGCGGTTTTGTAAAAATATCAGCCAATTGATCTTCCGTATCAACATGATGAAGGGAAACATGATTTTTGGAGATGTGATCCCTTAAAAAATGATGACGGATTTCAATATGTTTAGCTCGGCTGTGTAAAATAGGATTGTGTGCTAAGTTTATGGCGCTTGTGTTGTCACAAAAAATAGGCGTAGATGAAAGATTAAAACCATAATCGCTTAACACTTGTTGCATATAAATCACTTGAGCACAACAAGACCCAGCTGCCATATATTCAGCTTCAGTTGTAGATAGGGCAACCTTATTTTGTTTCTTGCTAAACCAAGATACTAAAGCTTTCCCTAATAAGAAACAACCACCACTAGTACTCTTGCGATCAAGTCGACAACCGGCATAATCCACATCAGTATAAGCTTTGAAATCCAAGGATTGTCCTTTTGGATACCATAAACCAAAGCAAGTAGTACCGGCTAGGTAACGAAGAATTCGTTTAACTGCTAGAAAATGAGAATGCATAGGTTGTGATTGAAATCGAGCACAAAGACCAACAGAAAACATAATGTCCGGTCTAGAAGCCGTTAAGTAAAGCAAACTACCAATCATGGCTCTATATAAGGAATCATCAATAGGTTCCCCATTTTCATCCTTATCAATTTTGACAGAAGTAGCCATAGGAGTAGTAGCATGTTTGCATTGATCCATCCCAAAACGTTTTAAGAGTTCTTTAGTATATTTTTCTTGGCTTATGAAAATTCCTACAGGTGTTTGCTTAATTTGAAAACCAAGAAAGAAAGTTAGTTCACCCATGAGGCTCATTTCAAATTCTTTTTGCATAATATCACTAAATTGTGTGCACAATGAATCATTTGAAGCTCCAAAAATAATGTCATCAACATATATTTGCACAACTAGGAAATCAGATGTATATGTTTTGAAAAATAAAGTATAATCTGAATTTCCAATAGAAAAACCATTATCAAAAAGATATGTTTTGAGCCTTTCATACCAATTTCTAGGTGCTTGTTTTAAACCATAAAGTGCTTTCTTAAGTTTATAAACATAGTCACCTTTTTCCGGTATTTCAAAGCCAGGTGGTTGGGCAAAATAAACTTCTTCTTGAATAATGCCATTTAGAAATGCACTTTTGACATCCATTTGATAGAGCTTAATGTTTTTATGGGCAGCAATAGCTAGTAACATCCTAATAGCTTCAAGTCTAGCTACGGGTGCATATGTTTCATCAAAATCTATTCCTTCTTGTTGATTATATACTTGTGCTACTAACCGAGCTTTATTCCTTATTACTTCTCCTGACTCATTTAGCTTGTTCCTAAAAACCCATTTAGTTCCTATTATGGTTTTATCTTGTGGTTTAGGAACTAAATCCCATACATCATTTTTAGTGAATTGATTCAATTCTTCTTGCATGGCTATTATCCAATAATCATCCTTAAGAGCTTCGGATATCTTTTTAGGTTCAATGATAGAAACAAAAGCCATGTTTGCTACATCTTTGAAGGAAGACCGAGTTTTGACTTTATCATTTGGATCTCCAATAATCAGTTCTTGGGGATGATCCTTGATAAGCCTAGGTGTAGGTTGTGTTTCAACTTGGGGATTGGATGTAGTAGCTTTTTCATTATCATTTGGTATGGTTAAATTTTCGAATTGATTAGTGAGATCAGTAATTTCTAGATTTTCAGATTTTGACTCCTCATGAAAAGAAACATGAATGGATTCCTCAACTTTTCTAGAGATAGTGTTATATACTCTAAAAGCTTTGCTAGAAGTGGAATATCCCAGAAAGAATGCTTTGTGTGATTTAGAATCAAATTTGTCTTTATCATCTTTGATATTTAAAATGTAGCATGTGGAGCCAAAGGTATGAAAGTAGTCAACTCCAGGTTTCTTAGAATGTATTATTTCATATGGAGTTTTCTTCAAATGAGAGTGAACAGTTACTCTATTTAGCACATAACAAGAAGTGTTTACAACTTCAGCCCAAAAGGTTTTAGGTGTATTGTGTTCAAGCATCATGGTTCTAGCCATTTCTTGTAGGGATCGATTTTTCCTCTCAACTATACCATTTTGTTGTGGGGTACGTGGAGCCGAGAAATTATGAGTATACCCTTGAGATGTACAAAAGGCCTCAAATGTATGATTTTCAAATTCCCCACCATGATCACTTCTAATGGTACATATTTTATTTTGTAAGAGATTTTCAATCTTGGAACAAAATTGCATAAAAACATGAATAGTATCATCTTTAGTTGCAATAAAATGTACCCATGTATATCTACTATAATCATCAACGATAACAAAACAGTATCTCTTACCACCGATTGATTGTGTCCTCATTGGTCCAAATAAATCCATATGAATTAATTCTAATGATCTACTGGTGCTAAGTACATGTTTTGATTTGAAAGATGTTTTGGTTTGCTTTCCCATTGTGCATGGTTCACAGTTTTCAACTTGATCAAAAGATAAAGTAGGCAATCCACGAACAAGATCATATTTCACTAACTTTTTGATAACATGTGAACTAGCATGTCCTAGCTTTTTATGCCATATTTGTAAGGTATTGTCATTTGCAAGCAAGCATTTTCCCACTACTGTTTTCATAGAGTTAGGTTTAAGAATATAAAGATTTCCAACTCTATTTCCTTCATAAATAACATTTGTAGTATTTTCTATTAATAACTTGCAGCAGGTTTTGTTAAATAACACATCATAACCACTATCACATAATTGACTAACACTTATCAAGTTATGGTGCAAACCATCAACAAGTAGAACATTCTTAATTTCGAGGTTTGTATCAACATTACCTATTCCAACGATTTTTCCCTTACCATTGTCTCCAAAAGTGACTGTTCCACTTTTCTTTTCTTCAAAAGTTTGGAATGCATCCTTGTTTCCGGTCATATGTTTGGAACATCCACTGTCAACCACCCATTCCTGCATTAGAATGTAGATTTTGGTACCCATGTGATGGTCCGATATGGTTAGAATCATTTAAATACAGATTTGTATAAAAGTTCTGAATCAGAAGTCCAGTCGGTCGACAATTGTTCGACCGACATCTGTCTCGGTCGACAATTTGTCGATCGAGAAGGTTACTGTATTACAAGCAAAGAAACGCAGAAATTTTCTCGGTTGACCAATTTTCGATCGAAATAGGTGCTGTAAATTTTGATTTGTTAAAGACATCTAGTCGGTCGACAATACTTCGACCGATCCAAAGCTCGGTCGACAATACTTTGACCGACAAGGTTTCTGTTTCAGTACAATAATGCAGAAAAATAACAATATGCATGACACCTTTTGTTTAGTTGAGATAAGACAATATAAATAGAAAAATAAAGCATTTGGTCATATCTCAATCTACATTCCACTCTACTAAGTTTGGGGTTTTGGGATCCAAACTAAGTCGGACTCCTTAGTCTTGTAGGGGCATGAAAAGGAATAGTGTCCAAGACGTAAGCAGAAATGGCAAGTAATAGAATCAACTTCATTTCTCTTTCTAGCCATTGTATTCTTAGGTACAAACCTAGTTTGAGTTCTTTTGGGTTGATTTTTCTTTGGAGCATATCCCAAACCTTTTCTTCCATTGAAAACAGTGCCAACTCTTAGTATGTTATCAAGTATATCTTTTCTTCTTAACTCATAAAGTTCTCTTTGCAACATAGCAATGTCATTCATTTTCTTGTGTAGATCTTTTCTTGCTTGATCTAAATCAGAAAACAATGAGTCCTTTTCCTTTACAAGATTATCATAGTCCGAATGGTTACACAAAATAGGCTGAGTTTGAAAATCTTGTAGTTTAGCTAACAAATCAGTCTTTTCTTTAGAAAGAAATTCAACATTTGTTTCTAAAGTGAGTAGCTTTCTAGTACAATCATCTAAAGATGTTTTTAAAGATAAATTCTCAAGATCAGTGTTGTTCTTTTCAGAAGCAAGTTTATCTAGTTTGACAGTGAGCTCATCATTTGATTTTATAGCCTTCTTTAGTTTCTTCTTGGCATCAATATATTTATCATGAGTTTCTTGTAAATTAGTAACTAACTCTTCTTTAGGAAGATCAATTAGGCTTACCTCTTGAGAGTCTTCATTGTCTTCTCTTGCCATTAGACATTCCACCTCTTCTCCACTTTCACTCTCACTTGACTCATCCCATGCAACTTTATAGGCTTTTTCTCCTTTCTTCTTGTGTGAGCTTTTCTTTCCCTTCTTTGTTTTGGGACACTCATTTTTTAGATGCCCTTTCTTCCCACATTCAAAGCACCTGGGAGGGGTAGAAGAACTAGAAATTTTGTTAGATTTAAACCTTTTATATTTCTTACCGTTGACAATCAAGACTTCTTCTCCTTCTTCTTCACTTGACTCCTCACTTTCTTGTGTGACGTTTTTTGAAGCTTTGAGAGCCACATCCTTCTTCTTCCCACTTTGATGTTCACGTTCTCTTCTTTCTTCCTCTTCTAGATCTTCCTCATGAGCTTCTAAATTGCCGATGAGTTGCTCCATTTTGAGTCGAGTGAGGTCGTTTGCTTCTTCAATGGCTGTCACCTTTGGCTTGTATTTTGGAGGAAGTGATCGAAGGATTTTTGATACCTGATCTTCCTCAAGGACAGGTTTTCCTAGAGAACTTAAACCATTAACAATGGTAGAGAATTTTGAAAACATTTCACTAATAGATTCATTAGGATCCATATGAAAATGTTCAAGCTTCGTTTTAAGCAAGCTAATTTTGGAATTTTTGACTTGGACTGTACCCTCATAGGTTATGGACAGTCTATGCCAAATATCATAAGCTGTATCACAATTTGATATTCTATTAAATTCTCCTACCGAAATAGAACAATATAAGATACTTACAGCTTTTGCATTCATTTGGGCCAGCTTTACCGTGTTTGCATCCCATTCCGCAAATTCATTTTGAGGGAGCATATATGGAGTAGACACCATTCTCCATAGATCCCAGTTGATTCCTTGGAAGTAGAATTGCATCCTTCTCTTCCAATATTGGTAGTTTGTTCCATCGAACGCTGGAGGCCTAGCAACAAGTGTCCCTTCAATGTTGAGGTTGTTGAGCACTCCGTCACCCATTTCTTCAAGACCTTGTTAGGGTTCCTTGAAGCCTCGCTCTGATACCAACTGAAAACTACTAGAGGGGGGGGGGGTGAATAGAGTTTTATAACAATTTTAACAATTATTTAACTCAAACAAACAACCACAAAGATATTGGACAAGAAGACAAGAGTTTAGAGTGGTTCCAACCTTAGAAAACACTAAGGAAGTCAGTCCACTACCCGGTTGCTTACCCAACCGGGATTTGAAAAGAAATTTATTTTATTACCTCGCAAGGATTTTACATAAAATACAATTTCTTTTCCTAAACCCTTCAAGCAACCTTCACCTAGAAGTAATCGCCCAACCTTGAAGCAGCCTTCACCTAGAAGTAATTGCACCACCTTGCAATAGCCTTCTTGAAGTAGCTTCCCATGCGATAGCCTTCTTGAAGTAGCTTGAAGTCCCCTTCTCCACCTGAGAAGTCAAACTCTCTCCAATCTGCAGCCTCCAACCCTAGGAGTAGCAAGGAGAGTACAAACAATAATAGGGAATAAGAAAGAAAAAGGAAATTACAACTTATCCTTTACAGCCCAAGGCTTGATTTGCCTAGATCAAGCGTATAGATCTCCTAACCAAGTATGTGAACTTGTGATTGCAATGGGTAGGAGATACTAGCCTATAGGACATGAATTTGAGCTAAGGAGAAAGTAGGCCAATGATCACAATGCTCAATTTGCTTGCAACAGATTGCTCAAGTATGCTCAAGTATTTCTCAAGTGTAACAAGTGAGTTTTGAGTGTCCTATGGCTTGTCCTATTTATAGGAATGGCCTAAGGATGCTTAAGGACGTTCTAGACAACTTCTAGGGGTTTCTAAGTGCTTAACTAGCCATTAGGTACAAAGTTGTTGCTTTAACAACGTCTAATTAATTTATTCTGCAGTTGCTGTCAGAGACCATCTCGGTCGACAAATGGTCGACCGAGACACCTACTCGGTCGAACTTTTGTCGACCGACAGGCTCTCTGGAACAAGTGATTTGCAACGTCTTTCTACAAATGCCAACTAACTTGTCTGTTATGTCTAACGGCTACTTTGGATCTTTCTCGGTCGAGAAGATTGTCGACCGAGAGTGTCTCGGTCGAGGGGTTTGTCGACCGAGATTGATCCTGTTTCAAGGTTTCAATTTAGGCACTAATTATGTGTGTGAGTGTGCAAAAATAATCCTATTTGAATGGGATGACTTGTCTAACTGTGGTGTTTATCTAGGGAGAATCTAACGCTTGATTTACATGCAATTCTAAGTACTTGTACATTATATTTTTGTACAAGTTTTTACAATAGTGATTACATTGCATGAAAATGTAAATATGTAAGCTTGTAGATTTTCCCTTGTTGCTTTGTCATCCTGCACACTCAAGTAGCTTGTTAGATTAATAAGAATGAAATGTTTGTCATAATCAAAACAAAGGGATTTTATAGATGTCCATTTAGCCAACACATCAATCTACAGGTGGTAAGTAGTACTGAAACACAAGTCAGTACCCATCTCCTCCTAGATCTGACCCCATAAACGAGAAGTAAACTTTGGGTCACGATAAAAAACTATCACCTCAGGTACTCCATGCAGGCGTATGATCCACTCAACATACAACTGAGCCATATCTGCAACTTTGTAATTGGTTTTGAAAGGCAAGAAATGAGCAGATTTTATAAGTCGATCATTAACTACCCGAACAACATCATAACCTTTCTTGGACTTGGGGAAACTAGTAATGAAGTCCATTGTGATCTTCTCCCACTTCCATTCCAGAATTTTAAGAGAATGAAGAAGACCACCAGGTTATTGATGTTTGATCTTGAATTGTTGACATGTCAAGCACTTCACAACAAACAAAGCTATATCATTCTTCATGTTCTTCCACCAAACGCTTTGTTGTAAGTCCTTGTACATTTTTGTTGTGACAAGATAAATAGTGTACTTGGACCCATGCGCTTCACTCATCACCTTCTATGTTAGATCACCCACATCAAGAATCTACAACCTTTGTCTAAAGTAGACAACACCATCCACTCTGACAAAGAAGTCAAATTGTAGTTTCTCAGTCAAGGCCTTCATCTCTTCCATCTCAGAGCTTTCTAACTGTGCATCCATGACTTCCGAGATCCAAGTCGGTGTAATGGTCAAACTAGCCATATGAACATACAACTTGTCTTCATCCACTGAATTGATAGGTTGAGGTCACCAACTAGTCACATATTTAAGATTTTCCCACATTGAACATCTCATAGCAGCACAAATGGCATCCTTCTTGCGACTTAAAGCATCAACTACGATGTTTGCTTTATCGGGATGATAGGTGATGGTGAACTCATAATCTTTGAGATACTCCATCCACCTTCACTGTCGTAGATTCAGATCCTTCGGTGTCAACAGGAACCTCAAGCTTTTATGGTCGGATAAAACTTCAAACTTCGCACCATAGAGATAGTGTCACCAGATTTTTATAGCATGAACTACGAAAGCAAGTTCTAAATCATGTGTAGGCCAATTAGCTTCATTTGATTTCAATTAGCGGGAAACATAGGCGATCACCTTTCGGTCTTGCATCAAAACACACCCTAAGCATTGTTTAGAAGCATAAGTGTGGATGACATAGGGTATGCCTTCAACTAGCAAGGAAAGAATGGGTGCAAAAGTCAAACATTCCTTCAGATTTTGGAAATTGTTCTTACATTCTGGTGTCTAAGAGAACTTGACCTCCTTTCACATTCACTTGGTTAAAGGCAAGGCCAAATCAGAGAAGCTCTTAATAAACCTTCGATAGTAACCTGCTAAGATGAGGAAACTACACATCTCTGAGGGATTCTTCAAAGCTTTCCACTTGGTCACAACTTCTACCTTTGTAGGATCAACAACTATATGTCTGACAGAAATCACATGACCCAAAAACATCACTTCCTTTATCCAGAACTCACACTTTGAAAATTTTGCATAGAGTTGATTTTCTCATAGTGTGTAGAGTACAATCCATAGATGCTCATGATGTTGGTCTAATATCTCAGAACAAACTAAAACATCGTCGATATACACCACCACAAACTTGTCAAGGTATGGGCAGAACACTCGATTCATCAAGTCCATGAAGGCAATAGGGGAGTTTTTCAAGCCGAAAGGCACAACCATGAATTCGTAAAGCCCATAGAAAGTTCTGAACGCCGTCTTCGGGACATCATCATCCTTCACACGCATCTGGTAGTAGCCACTTTGCAGATCCATTTGGAGAACACAATGGCTGACTTCAGCTAGTCAAATAAGTCATCGATGTGTGGCAAAGGATAAAGGTTCTTCACCATCACTTGGTTAAGCATGCGGTAGTCCATACTGAAAACTACTAGAGGGGGGGGGGTGAATAGAGTTTTATAGATAATTTAACAATTATTGAACTCAAGAAACCACAATGAAAATATTGGACAAGGAGACACAAGGTTTAGAGTGGTTCCAACTATAGCAAATACTATAGTCGTCAATCCACTACCCGGTTGCTTACCCAACCGGGATTTGAAAAGAAATTTATTTTATTACCTCTCAAGGAATTTACATAAAATACAATCTCTTTTCCTAAACCCTTCAAGCAGCCTTCACCTAGAAGTAATCGCCAACCTTGAAGCAGCCTTCCCTTGAAGTAGATGCACCAACTCCCGTTGCACCAGCCTTCTGAAGTAGCTTCCCTTGCGATAGCCTTCTTGAAGTAGCTTGAAGTCCCCTTCTCCACCTGAGAAGTCAACCCTCTCCAATCCGCAGCCTCCAACCCTAGGAGTAGCAAGGAGAGTACAAAAGATAAAAAGGAACAAGAAAGAAAAAGGAAATTACAACTTATCCTTTAAGCCTGAGGCTTGATATGCCTAGATCAAGCGTAAGATCTCCTAGCCAAGTATGTGAACTTGTGATTGCTGTGGGTAGGAGAATCTAGCCTATAGGACACGAGATTGAGCTAAGGAGAATGTAGGCCAATGATCACAGTGCTCAAATTGCTTGCAAAAGATTGCTCAAGTATGCTCAAGTGTATTCTCAAGTGTATCAAGTGAATTCTAGTGTCCTATGGCTTGTCCTATTTATAGGAATGGCCTAAGTATGCTTAAGGACGTTCTAGACAACTTCTAGGGGCTTCTAAGTGCTTAACTAGCCGTTAGGTACAAAGTTGTTGCTTTAACAACGACTAATTAATTTATTCTGCAGTTGCTGTCAGAGACCATCTCGGTCGACAAATGGTCGACCGAGACACCTACTCGGTCGAACTTTTGTCGACCGACAGGCTCTCTGGAACAAGTGATTTGCAACGTCTTTCTTCAACTGCCAACTAACTTGTCTGTTGTGTCTAACGGCTACTTTGGATCTTTCTCGGTCGAGAAGTTTGTCGACCGAGAGTGTCTCGGTCGAGGAGTTTGTCGACCGAGAATGATCCTGTTTCAAGGTTTCAATTTAGGCACTAATTATATGTGTGAGTGTGCAAAGGTGATCCTAATTAAATGGGATGACATGTCTAACTATGGTGTTTGGCTAGGGAAAATCTAACGCTTGATTTACATGCAATTCTAAGTACTTGTACATTATATATTTGTACAAGTTTTTACAACAATGATTACATTGCATGACAATATAAACATTTTAGCTTGTGGATTTTCCCTAGTTGCTTTGCCATCCATCTTAGTCCTGCACACTCAAGTAGCTCGTTAGATTAATAAGAATGAAATGTTTGTCATAATCAAAACAAAGGGATTTATAGATGTCCAATTAGCCAACACATACACATCCACATAGAACCATCCTTCTTCTTCACAAATAAGATAGGGGCTCCCCAAGGTGAAAAACTGGGGTAGATGAATTCCATGTCGAGAAGCTCTTCTAGCTGCTTCTTCAGTTTAGCAAGCTCGGTAGTGGACAACCTTGCCACCGTAGTCTGTTTTGTTGTAACATTCTTCTTATTCCCAAGGTTGATAATCCCTCTAATATTAGTAAAGATTTCAGACCTATCTCTATTGAGAATGTGGCCCTGCGTATCTTGGCTAGAGTCATGAGTAACCGTATGAAGAATCTTATGCCTAGGCTCATTTCTGATAATCAGGAAGCCTACGTCCAAGGAAGAGATATTACACATCACATCAGATTGGTCAAAGAGCTAGCTCATGATCTCTATCAAGGAGTCGAATATCCGAATCTGATGGTAAAGATTGATATGTCGAAGGCGTTTGATCATATTAACTGGGAGGTCCTCAAGAAGATCATGCTCGGCTTTGGTTTCTCGGAGGGCTTCATCTTAACTGTGATGCGTTTTTTCGTTGATACCTGGGCAACAGTCTCTATTGGAGATGCTTCTGATGGTTTCTTTCCTATGAAACGGGGCCTCAAGCAGGGTAACGCCATCTCGCCCCTCTTATTCATCATTTTCGAAGAATTTCTGTCCAGACACATTCTTAGAGAGGACCTTCAGATGAACCTTGCGAGATTTCATACTCGTGGTCATGGTATTGCTCCCCTACATCTGTTATATGCGGATGATATTATGCTCTTCCTCAATGCCAATCCGTCCACGCTGTCTTTTGTTAAGCAGATCCTCATGAATTATGAGAGTGCAATAGCACAGATGATCAATCGCAACAAGTCAAAGTGTGTCGTAGGTAGTAGATGCGCTGCGACCTCTAGTGTTGTTGCTGCGGCCCTTGATATTGATAGCACTGCAGAGATGATCATTTACCTTGGTGTTCCGATAAAGCTTGGTAGGAGCACGCTGAATGACTTTGATTACTTGGTTCAGAAGATTAACCAGAAGATTTCCGCCTGGAAGTCGAGGTTGCTTTCCTTCGCAGGCCGCAAGATGTTAATCGCTCATGTCCTCTCGTCCACTACTGTGTACACTGCTGCGACCATTGGCATTCCTCGTGGGACGATTGATCGTATTGATTGTATGCTCAAGAAGTTTCTCTGGGCGGATCGAGACAATAATCATAGAAGAGCTTGGGTGAGCTGGTCCAAGGTGGCCAAGCCGATCGAGCATGGAGGCCTGAATCTGCCGAATATCCGTGTTACTGCTGATGCCTTTGTGGGTAAAGCCTGTTGGGAGCTTGTTGCTATGGATTCGTTGTGGTCCAGGTTCTGTAGTGCAAAATATTCTGTACGGGTGCCTAGTAGAGCAGCCAATTATCCTAATCATGTTCAATTTAGATCTACGGCCTCGCCTTTCTGGAAGCAGATGTGGGACAGATTTCCATCCGTGATTCCGTGGTGTAGATGGATCCTTGGCAGAGGCTTGATCCCATTGTGGGATGCCATTTGGTGTGAGTTTAGGCTGTTTGATTATGCGAGGCTTCACAGTGACAGGAATCATGCCTTCCTTGTCTGAGACTTCTGGATTGACGATGAAGGGTGGGACTGGTTGGCTCTCCGGCAGGTCCTTACCGACGATGGAGTCGAGCTGGTCAAGCAAGCAAGGCAAAGGATTAATGATGATGATGAAAAGATTGTGTGGAGTCCTGAGCGGATGGGTGTTTTCACTATCAGATCGATCAAGAAGATCCTCACTGCTGCTAATGAGCCTTCTGGTTGTGCTTATAGCAAGATTTGGAATATAGATGCCCCAAAGGAGTGTACCTTTATCTGGAAGATGATGAATAATGCGGTCCCGACCGATGACAACGTCCGTAAATGCCATGTTCAGCTGGCATCTAGATGTGAGTGTTGTGTTGAGAGCTATACGGAGGACACAGATCATGTCATTTTCTTTGGACAAATGGCGTCTAGATTCTGGGAGATGTTTGAATCGGTTACAGACATGACGAGGCCGATGAGTAAAGCTGAGCTGATAACCCTTTGCGCCTATGGCAAGTCAGCCAACGTGCTCCCTTGGACGGTGGCTTGTTTAGCCACCCTCATCCCATATCATTTGTGGAAATGGAGATGTAGAGCTTGATTTGATGGTATAGCTAGACCTTTTGAGAATGCTATCCGTTTGTTGACTGACCAGCTAAATCTCATGCTCAAGAAGAAGACCTTTCGTGCCTTTGCTGACCCTGAGGTTCATCTCAGATTTCATGAACACAGTGTGACCGATCCTACATATGTGTTCAAGGAGTTTGCTCTTATTAGATGGAGCAGACCTGACATTCATAGCCTTAAGCTCAATTTAACATTCGGGAAAGACAAAGATCCGATTGGTAATAAAAGATGGTGGATGGCCAGTGTTATTAGAAATCATCATGCAAAGGTCTGTCATGTTGCTAGGTCCTGGCTCACGGCTGATGACCTTGACAATGCCTTGCTTCAAGCTATCGTGGTTAGTCTCAGATTCGCTGAATCTCAGAATTTGAGGATTACTACTATTGAGGTTGACAATACTCTTCTCTTCGATCTCGTCTGGGGCACGCATCCCATCCCTTGGAGGTTGGCTACTATGCTTGAGGAAATGAAAAGCTACGTTGAGGAGGAAGGCATCCTGGGTTCCCTTGTGCACAAATCCCTGAACTCGATACCTAGAGCTATTGGAAAGTGGGGTAAACAACTCCATGAACCGATTGTCATCTCAGATCCGAGAAGATTGTCTCCTAGGATTAGGGGTATGCTTTACCTTGAGAAGCATGAGACTCCCTATGTGATGTTGAGATATACCTCCTGATTGATCCTTCTCGTTTTTCTTTTGGGTGTGTCTTGTTTGCTTTGGGGGACTTTATGTGTTTGTTCGGGTCATCACCTGCATCTTATAAGCAGGAGCTGTACTTTGATCTTTTTGCTCACACGAGGAGGGTGAGATGAATAGATGACCTCCTGGCTTGTATAAAAAAAAAAAGCTCGGTAGGGGCCAAGCGGCGAGGCGGCTTCGATATTGGAGAACTCCACCTCACGAGTTGGTGGAAAACCAGGTAACTCCTCGGGAAAGATGTCTCGGAAGTCCTTCACCACATATAGGTGGTTGAGAGAAGGAGGTGTATCCTCGAGGACTATAAAATCTAAGAAAGCTCTACACCCTTGCGAGACTAACTTTTCAGCTTTGATGCTTGACACACAATCTTCCCTCAACAGGATGTGACAAACTAACCTTTAATTCTTCACAAAACAAAACAACTTTGTACCTCTTCAACAAATCCATTCCCAGGATGACATCCTATGTAACATCCCTGACCTGGGTTATGAACTAACCCTAGATGTTTTGCTTAAACTATAATTAGAGGCTTGTGATTACCCCTTGATATGTCATTAATCTTTAGAAGAATCTATAATTTCATTTCTGTCCTTTTAAAACAATGTTGTTGTAACATCCCTGACCTGGGTTATGAACTAACCCTAGGTGTTTTGCTTAATTATGTAATTAGATACTTGTGATTATCTTTTGGTATGTAAATAAATCTCCTAAGGAACATACATTTCCATTTCTGTCCCTTTTGAACAATGTTGTAATATTGTTTTGTAATACAGGGACCTATGTGAAAATTACCCAATTAAAAGGGGTTAACTTACAAATTGCACATGTTAAGATGTTCCTTTGGTGTTGAGACATCATAAGAATGAATATGATAAAGTATGATGGATTCTCCAAGCTTGGGCACCAAGATGCAGCTTGTGGAGCAATCCTTGTACTTAAAACTCTAGTTTTGGTGTAAAGTGCAATTTACCCAAAATATGGAGTGCAACTTGTAAAATACACCTTCTAGAGTATCTTTTATGACTCTTGGCATCATTAAGAGTAAGAATGATGAATAGGTCACTTCAATTGAATAATTAAATAAGAATGATAACCCTTATAAATTAAATGATCAAGTTATAAGTCTAATAACCCTTCTATATGTGCAACTTAGTAAGAAGTTGGCTTTCTTCACCTTTAGACCTTTGGTTTAAGATGAGTTTTTTTTAAGTATGGAAGGGAGAAACGTGGTTTATAATAAGGGAAGGACATAGAGGAGAAATGGAGAAACAAGTTGTCCTTATGTTGAAATTTCAACTAAAGTATATATACACCTTTTCTCACTTAGCAAGGATCGTTTCCTTCACTTCCTTTCTTATCCCCTTGCTTAGACCGACTTAGGAAAGAGCTCCGGGGAAGAGGAGAACGGCCAAGCAGTTCTAGGTAAGCTTTGATCATCATCTTGCTCGAATTCATGGAGGAATTCATGGTGCAAGGTTGGTTTTATGGTCTTCCTTACTTGTTTCTTCTTTCTAGCCATCTTTTCCCAACCTTTCCTTGGAGAAACACCCTTGGCCGACCTGTGGAGCTCAAGACACCATTAAAGACTGGAAGCTTGGAAGCTTGGAGCTCAAGGAACGACCTTAAGGTGGGTTTTATAACTCTAAACCTTTTGCTTTCTTATGCATATCTTTGTACTTGCAAAAGTAGCTTGTTCTTCTTTCCCCCATCCTTCATTGCTTTCTTGCATATAAAACCATGAGGAACAGACCTGGATCTGGAGGTAGAAGAAGGGTGGCGTGAATACCTATGTCACTTTAGCAAACGGTCTTGCACCCTTGGCCAAATGGTTTGCAAAACCGTTTGGGGGTTTTGCAAAACCGTTTGAGGGGCAAACGGTTTCACATGGTCGGTTGGAGTAAACGGTCTCCAAGACCGTTTGAGGGCGTTGACCAAGCATGTACCGTTTGGGATTTCTGTTCATAATTATGCAGGCTAATGACCCACCAAATTTGAGGGGTTAACTCTAAAGGAATCGTAGGTTAAAGGTCAATCAATTAGTCAAATCAAATTGAATTAAGTGCTGTTTTTCCAATCTATTTAACTTGAACTTCTTGGGTAAACGGTCTCAAACCATTTGATTGCGTTGACCAAGCGTGGAACTTTTGGGATTACTGTTCTTAATAAGGTGGTCTAATAACCCACCAAATTTTATAGGTTAACTCCCAAGGAATCATGAGTTAATAGCTAAACAATTAGGTAACCTAATTGGATTAAGTGCTGATTTTCCAATCTGATTAACTTGAACTTTTTGGGAAAACGGTTTCAAACCGTTTGAGTGAGTTGACCAAGCATTGACCGTTTGGGTTTCCTGTTCATAATCATGTTGGTTAATGAACCTCCAAATTTGAGGGATTAACTCCAAAGGAATCGTGAGTTGAAGGCTAATTAATTATGTAAACCCTATTTGGATTAAGAGCTGACTTTCAACTTGATTGATTTGACTTTTTGGGTTTTCTTGCCCAAACGGTCTCACGACCGTTTGGGGGATCATCCAAACGGTCTCAAGACCATTTGGGGGTCACCCAAGACCGTTTGAAGGTCTAGGGTCAAGTATGGATAGGTGTTTGAAGATCCAAAGATATGGTGTGAAACCTAATCGGCTAAGTGTTGGATTTGCTTTGAATTGAGTTGATTGTTTTGGGTTGATTGACCCAAACGGTCTCAAGACCATTTGGGGATCACCCCAACGGTCTCAAGATCATTTGGAGGTCACCCAAGACCGTTTGGAGGTCTGGGGGTGAGTATGGTTAAGCAATTGATGATACAATGATACTAAGTTGGAATGTAATCAATTGTTGTTTTGGTGATCAATCCAATGATCCAAACCTTAATTGGTTGACTTAGATTTTGATGATATGATGGGCAAACGGTCTCAAGACCGTTTGGAGGTCATCCAAATGACCTCAAGACCGTTTGGGGCCAGGTCATGTCCCAATGTAATGATGGTTCAATAGGTTCAAATCAATTAGTCCCACATTGAAATATGTTGAAGGGTTATTGATTCCAATCCCTAATTCAATTGAGTTAAACCCTAATTGATGGTCAATTGAGGGTCAAGTGAGGGACAAATCAGTTGAAGGTTGACCTATTAAACTCAATTAAGGTATGAGTATAGGCCCAATTGATGATTGGTTCCATAAATTCAAAGATTGAAGGAATCAACATTGGAAACCCTAATTCAATTGGATACCTTATGAAGTGGAGGTCCAATGTGATTGAATCTTTGAGAATTAAGATGATGAATGTTATATTGATCCAATAATGATTAGTAATGATAATCAATGAAGGTGTGAAGGTTGAAACCCTAATAATACCTAAGTGATTAAGAACCAATTAAAGGGAGAATTCTTAATTGTTTATAGGATTAATAGCTTGATACTCTATGTTAACCATGGTAGTATGTACTTGATTGAAGGGTCGATGTGACCTAATCAATTTGAAAGAATGAGAAATTAGAATAAATATATATATAGATAGATAGAAATATGAATCATGTAATGATCTGCTGTAGCACGACCGTGCAAGGGAGCACGGCCGTGGTAGCCTTAGCTTGCACGACCGTGGTAGCCTTACTTTGCACGACCGTGCAAGGTGGCACGACCGTGGTGTCCTATATAGAAATTGAGAAGTTTTGGTATTGTGCTGACATTGTTATATATGCATGTCCTTATTTGTATAAGTCATACAAGTTGATATTATGAGGTAATCATAGACAGGTATGAGTTATGATGTCATATTCCTTGAAAACAATTATAAGCTTTTAGAGTAATGATATGTGAAAAGTATATACATTGCTTCAATCAAGGTCATGCTAATAGATGACTTGATGCTGATATGGCACTTGATAGAAAGTGTTATGATGATATAAGGGTGTGAGCACCCATGTTCTTGAATCATAGTGATAAGATGATTAAGAATTGATATCCAGTTGATAACTGATATGAGTTATACTTGTACATTTAGTATTCTTCTGTTATAGCCATGTTTAGTACTTGAAAGTTTGGAAACATGTATGATGCTAAAAGAATACTGATATGTACCTAATAATCAAGTATAATCATACCATGTAGAGCCCTGATCATAGATCCATCATTGTCAGAATTTAAATAATAGTGAAATGTGTTTTACAAAGGGAACTCCTGGATCACATACTTTAGAGTATGTGAGAGTATATGGAATAACTGATAAAAGTTAAGCTTTACAGGTTTCATATAGAGGTGATCAGATCCAGGTAAGATTTATAATGCTAATTGCATTAAGAACACTTGTTACCTATAATTCAAGAGTATAACTAAATGTCATGTTATCTGGTAAGTGATAACATATGAGCTTGATAGGTTGAATGAGCCACGAGTAATATGATTTGTTGATCTTCAAAGGTCATATTATTTAGATAACCAGATAAAATGAGATGTTACTTGGTAACAAATGCTATGATTAGTCCAGGGGTTTGAACTCCCACATTCCGGATTTCATATTAATAAGATGGTTAGGGATTGATATCCCAATATTAAAAATATGAGGTATGACCTAAACCAAAGTGTTTCTATGTGAAATTCTATTACGGAATAATCCTATGAAAAGCTTAACTACAGACTAATGGGTTATGAATGTAAATAACCCTTATATTACATAAGTAATGTTAAGTCTGATATCATATGAACAAGTTATGCAGATATGTTGTGGAGTTGGAATCCTAACACTTTGGGAGAAGGAGTATGGCTACAGGCCATCCTTTCCCAAATAATAATGCCAGGCAATGGATATATGATCCAAGTCTGAAGGGAGTTAGTGATGTGATAAGTGACATGTGATTTTATCAATTTATAGTTGCATTGCTTTTAGTAGAAAGAATAGTTTAATCTGTTAAACATTGTTTTAACTACTCTCAAATATACATAACTTCTTTGTGTACATTTATTCTCTTATACTGCAATAATTATGCTTCTGGCGAAGAGTTATATCTCTCGCTGGGACGATTTTTATAATTGTCTCACCCCGTAGATTTCAACCTTTAGGTGGACGTAGGCGAGGAGGTAGAAATCCTTCAATAGGTGAGGGCAGCATCAGCAGTACCAAGGACAGTAGTGAAGCTTCAGGTGGAGGCATTGGCTGCTATGTCATGTGTAGATAGTGTTAGAGTCCTATATGTCGTCTCTGTACTCTCAGGTCCTCGGAGTAATAGGTAGTACTTTCGAGTTTTTGGTCCAGTCCTTAGAGACTTTTGTATCTTGCCTTACAGAGTTTTACTGATGGATCAGTTGTAAACAACTTATCATGTTGCTTTATGAGAAAGCTTTACCTTTAAAGGATCTCTTTGTAAAAAGTTTAAATTTTTTAGTGATTTCTGGTAATCCGATGCTTAGTGAACGCTTCCGCATTAGTTAATCTTGTTTTCTCGAAATAGACATTTCATCCTAGGTGGTCATGTCGAGCAAGATGAAATTTGAGGGAAATATTATACCATATATACATAGGTCCATGGTCAGAGTTCGGAGATACGAAGAACATATCTTACCACTAGGGGTTTTTACATCTACTATATGATCCATATCCTCAGATTCTATTTCTAACATAGAAGCAAGCTGACATGATATGAATGTATTGGATGAACTAGAATCATATAGTGCCTTTATAGGATGCATATTAAGATGCAAGGTACCTTTAATAACTTCATTATCTTTGCCTGCTTCCTCAGCATTGAGAGAAAACGCTCTCCCATTCTGCCTCTCCACTGGTGGTTGCCTCGGGTTCTAGTTGTTGTTGTTATTATTATTCTATGGAGGCGAATTGTGCCTTGGCTGCTGTGGCTACTGGGAATTATTCTGTCCCTACTAGAAATGAGGGTAGAGTGGTCAGATATGTCCAACTTGGCCACACTCTAGAAGGTCAGAGTAAGTCGGTTGTCTCTACGAGCAGGTGCATTGTTGACAGGACATCTCCCTGGAGGATGGTGGTGAGAGCACCTATTGCACAGATCACGTCTGCGATTCTCATTCTGGGTAGGGTTCTTCCTCTTGTTGTTGTTGTAGCCATTAGTGTGTCCATAGTATTGGAATCCTGGGTAGGACTCGATGACCAGGGCCTTATCCACCATCTGTTGGATGGTGAGTGGAAGTTGTAGAACAAGACTTCAGCCCACCTGGTAGTTCAGACCCTCCAAGAGAAACGTTTCCCTTCTCTCAGCTACAAGGTTGATGGCGTAGCATTATAGAAGTAGGAGCCATTGGATGTAGTCCGACACACATGCCTCCCTGCTTGAGGGTGTAGAACTCGGCTTCCTTCTTCCTCAGGAAGGTGGGACAGATGTACTTCTCCTTGAAGAGCTTCAGGAACTGGTCCCACTCCATGGTATAGGTGTCTCAAGTGCAGGCGACACCATTCCACCAGACACATGCCAGTCCATCCAGCACATATGTCGTGAACCGAACCTTCTGGTGAGGAGTGCATGCCATACCCTTGAAGATTTGATCCAAAGCCATCACCCAGTCATCAAATTTATCCACCATGTTGTGTTCACTTTCACCCTTAAAGTAGGGTGGCTACATTTTTATGAAGTCGGTGAGGGTGAAATCCCTTGGCTTGTTGGCATTGGCGGCCACTGTGTGCAGCTGCCCCATCATGGTGGAGAGAAACTAGCGCAACATTGCTAGCTCTTGCTCTGGTGTGAAGGAGGGGGTACCCGGAGTAGTAGGGTTGACCATACTATGGTCGACATGAGTCACAGGAGTCTTTCCCACATTGGAGTCATTAGGGTTTGGCTCCTTTCCCTTGTTCCTGTTTTCAAACAAGTCAACTTTCCTAAAAGGTAGGGTTAACATATTAAGTTCCCAGGAGTATTCGAATCATAGATGAGAAAAGAATAAAAGCATAGATGAGAAAAGAATATCTAGAATGCTATTGCCTAAAAGCATACTATTTTGGGCAATTCGTATCAACATAGGCCATGCCGGTATCATATGGGCACGAGGGTCCTCGTAAACTAAGCTAGTGGTGCGGAGGAAATTATTGCAGCCCCCAAAACCCTGATCCATTCTAGACACCCTTGCTTCAACTTCATGTCCTAATAGTTGCCTAAAGGCTATGATACCATGTTGTAAAGAGGTGAGATCACCTTCTTACTCAAATTTAAAGGAAGTACAAAACATCCATCTTTTTAGAAAGACAAAAGATATTGAGGGATGCATGTATAATGTTTCAAGTAAATAAGCATGCACTAAATACATTATAAAATGTCAATAGAGCAAAAATAAAAGTACTAAGCCTATCACATGGATTTTGTTGTCCATTACATGATTGTTCCCAAAAGAAAAAGATAAGAGAAAAGGATCTAGCTATAGCAACCTAGACATCCTTTCAGATAGCTTGAGATCTATTCCTGAGATGACTTCCTTCAAACTTGTCCTTCTCCTTGATTCGCACTAGCACCTGGGTGATTGGGAAAGCACCCATCAAAAAGGGGAAAGAAAACAAGGTATGTGTCACAAAACTAGTCTAGGATAACAAGATAAGTAAAGCAAATGAGAACAGGCTAGGGTTCATCATAAGATGAAGATAACAAGAGTATAAGGCTATATTCAAAGAAACTTGCCTTTAACAATTATATTAAAAAGGATTTGTATGTAAGATAATTATGTCAACCTAACTAAGTAGGGTTGAGGCACCTACCGGACCTCTAACCTATGGGTGAGGGGAGAATAAGACATTTCCAGTCACATACACATACAAAATTATATAGGGGAGAATAAAAACATTCCCCGGGGCGATTAAATACATGTCCTCTATGGGTGGTTGTACATAAGTACCACTACTTTAAATTAAATAGAACATAAATCTACATGCTAGAAAAGTAGTCATGGTAAGAGTAGTCATTATATTCAATAAGAATGGAAATGGGGTATAAGACCGAAGCAAGAAGAAATTATAGTCTAATTTGTAGAATGAACAACATTATGATTCAAGAATTGAAGATTTAGGGTTCATTTAAGCCTCATTAGGGAAATATAAAGTTGGATGCAATTATCCCAACATAGGGTGTAAGGACTGCACATACCTCTCTTACTGATATCAATTACTAACTTTCACCACTTTAATTGAGTCCAAGTTCCACATTGTCCATTTTCAATGTATTAACATGTATTAGAGTACATAGTGCACATTAATGTATAGAAACCCTAATTTTAGAACTTTTTAGCAAAACTCAGATTTAGATTTTGAAAATATCACCATTCAACTTATTATGTTCTCCTGATGAAGAAAATATATTTTTATGTTAAATTTGGAGTTATGATTATTAAGATGTGATTTTTATGGATTTTATGCATCAAATTCATTTTGCAAAAACCACCCTTCGTCAAACCATGAAATCAGACCTTGAAAATATTTTTATTAGATAGAGATTAATTTTCCAATTCCATTTATTTGTCAAATTTGGATAAGCGGATTAGAAGATATGAATTTTTCAATACTGACTAATAGGAAATTGCCACATCATCAAACTGATCAAGATAATTGAAGAGAGAGGGAGATGGAGAAAATACCATTTGACCCAAGATCAGGTTTGAAGTTGCATAAGTAACCAAACTAGAGCTTCTAGAGAAGGTAAAATAGTAAGAAACCAAAAACCTAGAAGAACATGGTAAAAAGAGATGGAGATCATCAATTTTAAACATAGAAGCACGAGTTTTAATCATGTAGTAAGAAATATATGAGAAGAGGGTTAACAAAACTTGCCTCTAGGAAGGTAAGAAGGTCCAAATAGAAAGGATCCCAAGATTAGAAGGTCTAGTTGCTACAATCCAAGCTCCTTTCTTGAGCAAAGATCACCTTCTCAACTTTAGAGGTGCAAACCCTAGCAAAAGAGCATGGAGATGAGATGTTTTAGGGTTGTAGGTGGAGTTTTACCATGGAAGGTCATGGTTTCGAGCTGGAAGAAGTTGGGAGGAATACTAACATCATGAAAACAGGGAAGGAAAGGAGGATACTTACTAGTTTTGGTCAAAGTCACCAAGGAGGTGCTCAAGAAATCCTAAATAGAGAAATTTGGAACCCTATGAGCCTTCTTAACCAAGGTAGGCATCCTCTTTTATATTGGGACAACAACTTCATAGACAAACATATAAGGAATGATTATATAAGCTAGAGGAAAGAGAAGGAGAGGAATTCTTCTTGGATTGGGAGTTCTTGGATTGGGAGGTGGGAAGGGGTAGGCATGGCTTTATAACGAAGGGGGCAAGCATGATGTGTCTATGTGGCTTTCCATGTGTCCTTAGGCTAAGGCTTCATGGTCATGTAAGAGGAAAGCTCATAGAGACTTCTTGTATATCAAAGGTCGGTCCTAAAAACCCATGGAGGCTTCTAGTCCATCCCCACCGTCCTCCGAATAAAGAAATAACCCCATTAGTTGATAGCTTTTAAAGATAAGCTCAATTATAAAGAGGGTAATCTCTATAATGCCCTTAGAGAGAAACACATTCAAACCAAGGAGAAACCAAGTGCCCCATGGTTCAAAATCTTGAGAATGGTAAGATAATATATAAGGATTAAAATTCAGGTGATAATTTGCAAAAAAAACCTCCCAACTGGGTAGATTGCATAAGTGTCCAAAATGTACCTAAAATTGCATAACTTGCATAAACAACATCCAAATCGAACCAAATTTTAAACTTAGGTTCATTTTATGTTCACAAATCACATAAAAAGTTATATTAAGGTTTAGAGAACTTAATTATGGTAATTAAGCTTATATAATACATTTAAACAAGGTTTAGGGCCTTGCACTTCTAGCACAAATTAGTATACCATTGTTCTACTAAAGTGGTGATTTTGTATTTTAGATCCTTAAATAAGATTTCACTGAAGTATTTGTGCATAAACCCTTATATTGGTACAACTAGTAAATAAATCTTCACTAAACCACTATAAATTCCACTAATTAAACGTGAATGACATAAAGGACAGAAATGAAAGGGAAACTTGGGAAAAAGGTTTACATGGAGATTACATCTAAGATTTATTATGCTACACAAGTTGTGAAATTAACTTCCAGAATTATTGTGAAAATTCAAGTTCTTCTGGTCCTTTCAACTCCCACTTTAATCCCACATTGGATGGGGTATGGGAACCCTGACCTTAACCCCTCCTATATATAGAGGGGTACTAGGGGCTTCCCAGAGCACAACTAATACACAGAAAATTGAGAATCAATTGCTCTAGCATTTTTTGTCCTCTCTAGTTTTGGTAACCAAGAGAGCCCAGGCAAGTCCTACCCAGCTAGGGAGGGACAACCACGAGATAGAAATAACTTAGGATAATTGTTGTGGGAGAGCATGTTGGTGACTAGTACACTAACGGGAGGGACAACTTCATGTCCATCTTGTAGGACTACAGGAGTTCTAGTTGGTCTGTGTGGACTAATCTAGAGGTAGGAGTCCTTTGATTGCTACTAGGAGGGAAATGTCAACTCATAGTCTGTGATGAGATCTAAGGAGCCGCCACGGCAGTTGTTCGAGTATGTTGTCCAAGGAGGAGTAGTTAGACAAGCCTAAGTGTGACCAGGAGCTCCACAGACACTGTCCAAGACAGAGAGCACATCTACATCGATGAGGATTGTCACTGGACTTGCTCCTGGACTAGGTATATCTTCCTGAAACTGTCCTTCCCATTGCATAGTTATTGATGCGATCTACTGGTTAATGGGAAATTTGTCAGTAATTTTTTTTCTGCCAATCTGATGTCATATTTCCCTACATGAACCACTCACCACAATGGTGGAGAAGGCTATAACAACGGTGGCCATATATGGAGGTGGAGGTGGTTGCAGCTAGAAAAGAAGGAAGTTGGGGCTACGACGATGGCTGGATGTGAAGCAAACTATGTTGGCCGCAACTGGAGTAGGATGGAGCTACGTCCGGTGGCTAGAGATGAGCGGCGATCGGTGGAAGCAACTGGAGTAGACTGGAGTGGCGTCCTCCCAAGCTCTTCAGGCGGTAGAGCTCCTCCCAAGCTACTGGTTGGAGGAGGAATCGAGAAGCTACAACCCCAGCGATCGGTGAGCAATAGACGAATGGAGTAAGAGAGGAGCCGAGTAGTGGTGGCGTACCTTCGAGCTATAGAGGCGGTGGTGGGGATCACAAATTGGCAGAGAAGAAGTAGGTCAATCACGATGAAACAAAGAATGGGGAGAAAATTTGTTTCACACGGGTTCTATTAAGTTACCCATAGTCATCGATTATTTTTAAAAACCGACGACTAACGCTTATAATCATATGTTACTTTTGAAAAATAGACAACTAAGTCCAAATCTAAACAAAAAAGTTACCCTCGATTAGGGCTTTAGTCATTGGTTGCTAGAGAAAAACTGACGACTAATTCCTAAACCAAAAAAATAGTCTAACATAGTCATCGGTTACCAATAAAAAAATTGACGTCTATATACATATTGAAACAAAAAAAATTGATCTACTGTTAGGGACCATAGTTGTCGGTTGTCCAATATATACCGACAATGAATGAGAAAATTAGTGGGAATATATTTTTACAGGGACAAGGTGCAAAAACACCTAGTCGCCGGTTTGTAGTTAACAACCAATGCTATAGACCCCTTAAAAATAAAGTTTGTTTCACAAAGGGTGATCAGTCATTGGTTAGTTGACAGAGCTGATGACTAATGAGGGGATAAAGTTTTCTGTGTGGATGTGGCATAAAACATGTGTCGTCAGTTTTAAAAAAACTGACAATAGATTGAAAATTTTGGAGGCAAATTTTTTTCATAGAAAATTATATTTAGCATGTAATTTTAGACGTTAGTTTTTTGAAAAGAAACTAATTTTAAAGTAAAAGCGGTACCTGTGTCTTTTCTAAATCAGTAAGACTTCACATATGGTGATGGTTGTCTTAAATAATCAACATCGTTATTCTTTGGCATTAATTTTTTTCGTAACTAATGCCATCAAATGTGACGTTATATGTTATTTCTGTACTAGTACCTATTGTGAGTTACAACTTCCATTTAAAGTTAAAATTTTTGGGATTTTAGATGAGTCTATCTAAACTAGGCCTTATATTCAAATATTTTAAGCTAGTTGAATATTTAGTTTTCCTAGAAGCATCTTTCACAAATTAAAAAAATTTCACCCTCTATCTAGTTATATAAAAATGTTAAATGTATTGATGATTAGCTCTGACAATCATTCCATATCCTAGCATTGATGAAGTCTCATTGGCTAAGGATATAATTCTTCTCATTTTAGGTAATGTCACATAATTTAGAAAAAAGATGTGGTGCATTAAGTATTTCCTCATGTAATTTTTCATGTTTGATTCATGACTCACTTTAAATTACCCATTGGATCGAACAGGCAAAAGAGTTGGTTGGTTCCTCACATTTTCCTCTTTTTACGTGATGACATGAAAATTATTTTTGATGTTTTCTTCATGTGTGCTTTCACCATATCTATTTGGAAATATATTTTTATGATCCCGATAGCCTTCTTGGCTCACCAATATCCTTTGACATAAAATAATTTTCTGATTGTGAGTGGCTTTTTGATTATCTTAATAATGTGTGTAGTATTATAAAAAATACGTAGTGTGAAAGTGGTCTGCATTTTTACGATGGTATCCACAATAATTTAGACCTTTTGTACACCTATGTCCTCCAATATCACACTTTATGTTGTCAAATTGCAACAAACCATGATGCATTTGTGTTGTACTATCACATTCAGGGAGACCAGATGTAGGGGTGATGGATGCCTCATGGGTTTTTGGATTGTGTAGTTGGGTTTTACAGTCGTGCTTCCTTAACTTATTCACAAGGATTGGGAGAAAATATGTTGTTGACATTACTTCTAGGGATACATCAATGGAATGCTATAGGGAAAGTGAGGTAGAAGGAGGTGGGTCCATGGACGATGTTCTTCATGGGGAAATGGTGGTCCTCTTCCTCATAACTATCTATTGATGATGTTGAGGGATATGCAACATAAGGTAAGTAGTGACGTGTGTGGGAAAAACATTGTAGTCTATTACGTCAGTCGTTCTATTCAAAAGTCAAAAGATGAAAATATAACTGAGTTCCAAAATTGATAGACCCGTGATGAAGTGCATTATTTTTTTGGCAAGTAAAGATTTTCTTGTGGAAAGAGATGTGGTTGTGTTCTATTATGAGAACCCATCTGGTGTAGGTGTTGTTATCTATAGTTCTCGTGGAGTAATCTTGATATTCCAAAGATAAAGAATATAATGTATCCTCTGATCAAAAGGACCTATACTGGAGAAATGTGTTGATCCTTAACATTGAAAGAGAATCTATCCTTCCTACAACCTATGTTTTTATGATAGAATTATTTGCATCATTTGCAACTATATAGTGCATATTGTATGTGTCGTGGTTTTTCTTGATTATTTCTTTCCATCTTCATTATCAAATTCTAAAGTAGAATAATATACATTTAATAAGAAGATTTTTGCACTATCTTGAGGAGGTATGTTCATGATAATGGAGGAGATTTGAATCATAATTACAGTTTTAGATTGAGTGGTGTTGCACTAGGTTGTATGGTCCATGGTCTTGCATGTAGCTGGTGAATAAAGGAAAATCATGTCTGATGTTTAATGTTTTAAGTTGTCAAATGAGGATGCACACATATAATGCATATTTTTTGAGCAATAATTGTACCGCAAAATGTATAGGAAGAATAAATTAATTCTCATCCTTGATAACATGAAGCATGGGGTAGTATGTGAATATTTCAATATGTCACAGATGGTGTGTGTGGAACTCAATGGTGTCAAAGGGTTGAGCTCCAAGGTCCAACCCACTTCAACCTCCAATGCTTGCTATTGTTCACACCATTCCAAAATTGTGGAGATTTTGAAAAGGTCGTCCATTAAGAAAAGAATTTAAATGTATTTCACCCCTAGACAAATGTAGAACTATCTATGGACTATGTCAATGTTGTAACAATTCCAATGAATGGGAAGTGCAGGGTACTTCCATATATATATCTCCTAGTTTTGTACGTGAAGTTGTGGTCTCTGAGAATAATTTTGGTAGAGTTGGACAATGAGTGGTGAGACTCTATTGTTTTGGTAGAGTTGATGGAATCAAGTTAGTGTAAGGGAAATAATATATCCAAAAACACTTTCACCAAAATTCACATCCATACTATGGGAACATGGAACCAACCATATATGTATTTGTAGCACAATGTGAAGCCATTTTCTAATAAAAAATTTAAAAATTTAGTTGCATGATGCATGCATTTACGACTGCAATAAATATATTGCTTCTATTGAACCACCCATCCCTAACTATTTGCAATTATTCTACAACAACGAACAAAAATATATTTTAATGTACTTTCTTTTCTTTATTTCCCTCCACTTCTAACTAGATATTATGAACATATCACAATCACATTACTACAAATTTTGCTCATAAATCCAAAAACAATACTTAATCATGTGCAAAGTGGTACCATAATATATGCGGAACTGGACACAGAGTGAAACAACACAATAACTACAATCTAAAAAAACTATTTATATTAGTGTAATAAATTATTAAATTTACTATATAATATCCTCCCATCCTATGTAAAATTTTTAGATGAGTACAAATTGTTCAACCATTGTATACTCAAAAATCTCCAATAGAGATTGCTATATATTTCTTTTAGCACAATGTGACAAATTTCTAAACAAAAATCTTTTCCTTTATTTTCCAACTTCTCAACTAGATATTACAAACATGCCCACAATCACATTTCTACACATCTCGCTGCAAAGTTTAAAAATAATATTTAACTTATTCAAAGAAGTACCAAAGTATATCAGCAATTGAATCTAGAATAAAAAAACATATTATTGTTGTTGCTTTCTCCATAACATGCATGCATGCAACCAGTTTAATAAAAGCAATCATGTTGCCCAACCATCATCTAACCAACCACCTTTATTTATTCCTCTCCCACAAACAAACTAACACATTCATTTGTTTTATTTTCCCTCTACTTCTCAATTGGATATAGTATTTGATCCAATCATAGTCATATTTCTAGATTTTTTTTCTAACTCTAAAATCGGTACTTACATATGTGAAATGTGTTGGTTCCTGGGATGGGTGATTGGATGCTCTAGAGGGGGTGAATATAGTTGAATACACTTAAACAAAATTCATTAGACCTTCAAGATATATCACAAGGTAAGGTTGCTAATACAGGAATTGGAGTGTAATTAAAGCATACATAGAAAGGATAGAGAGATTTAACATGAGCCAATTGACAAGCTATATGGAGTGGTTCCATACTTCCAACTTGAAGTATGTCAGTCCAGTACCTAGAGAGGTCAACCTCTAGGATTTCATTACCATGTCTACTTCTTATATTCACTTATAAGAGTTACAACACATGACCTTCCTTTTCTGGGATAAGGATACCCTAACAAAGGATATACCTATCCAATCAAGAGTCTTCTACCTCACCAAGGACTTACCACTTTGCAACCAATCTTTTGCCTTCAACAATGACTTACCTACTCTTGCGCAAGTCTTCATCCTTTGAGGAATTACCCAATCTTCTTGGATCTTCAGCCTTTGATTTCACCTTTTCCAAGGGAAGCTTCCACCGAGAGCTTACACACTTGAGCAAGGAATCTTTTACCTTCACTAAGGGCTTACCTACTCTTACTTCAAGTCTTCATCCTTGAATCTCTTCACCAACAGACTCCTCTTGGTCTTCTTCACCTCTCTTATTCAAGAGAGAGAACCTTCATCTTCATGGTTGAATGAGAGATTGGGAGGTAGAGGAAGTGAGAGCCTCACAAGATATACATGTAGGAGTAGATATCTTACAAATCTCCTACTCCCTCTAATGGATGATGCAAGTGATTAGTATTATAGAGAAAGAGGAGGTTGTAGGATCACTCAACTATAGAATAGGGACCTTCATAGTGCTTGGCTAACCATGGGATGAAGCCCAAGGGGACCTATTTATAGTTGGGGATGCCTAGAAGCATTTAGAAAAACTTAAGGCTGAATACTAGACTTTTAGGGTGTTGCAACATTTTTTTTTTGAGTTTTGCAACACTCCAATGAATATAAACACTTTTCTACACTTTTTTGAAAAGTGTGATCTGTATATTGTCGCATCAAATGTAGCAAAGGAGTTTGTATGGGTAAAATAAGTTAAGTACAAAACTTGGGGTCGTTCCAAGCATCAACGGTGAAATTGAGCTATACTATGACAACAATGGAGTTATTGCATAGGCTAAGGAACCCAGATCACATCAGTGCTTAAAGCATATATAAAGGCAGTTGCATCTCATATGAGAGATCGTACAACGTGGAGATGTAATGATCTACAGAGTATCAACTAAGAACAATATTGATGATCCCTTGACAAAGGCAATTTCATAGCAGAAGCATGATGGACATATTAGATAACTTGGAATATGATTCGTGCGTGATTGGCTCTAAGTGAAAGTGGGAGTCTGTTGGTATGTATGCCCAAAGAGCCAATCATGTGATGATTCTAATGGCATAACTTGTAAATAATTTGTTTAATAAATAAAGGCAAGCTTCCATTTTATTTTGTTTAGTTCATTTATGAGATAATAATGTAACCTTATAAATGTCTATAGAATTATATTACCCAATGATGTATGTCTTCAAGTATGAAACTTGAAGAAATGAGATCACACATATGTCAAGAGTACATGTATATATTCTCATTATGTCCCTGATTAGTTGTTATTGTGGAAGGTTGATAGACAACAATAACACACAAGATCAGAGTGTGAGTTGGTTGATGATAGAATCTAATTAGTCATGATATGGTAATATCAAACCAAGCTCATAGATAAATGTTAGAGAACAGTGTCTCGAATAGACCCAATGTGAGACTGACACATGGAAATCTTTACCATGGTAGTCATAGTCATCTCTCATAGTGATGGTGGTGTTTGTGGTTCTTAGACCTGAAATCACTACACTCATCACATGCCATTTAGTATGATTTGACATCATCAAATGCAATCTTGAAACATTGGTTGTTATAAAGGTGATGATTGGTTGACTATGACACATGGGAACTGATTGTTAGGATATAAATGGAATTTCCCCTCCTATGGGAGTATGATATCCTAGGCCTCTTGATTAGTGAGACTGAGAAATGCATGGCCATGCACACGTGAGTCAATATGTGATATTGAGCTTACATATATGTTAGACAACCTTTTGTGGTTCAAGAAACAAGATTGAATGATGAAGAGAATGACTGATCCATGACTTGAGTTCAATCTGGATATCAAAGACAAAGGGATCTTACAAACACTATAACTCCATGCACATATTGTAGGTTGAAGTTGTTCCCCAAATTTCCATTTTCTTGGGTAGCATTGATGTGCGACTAGACATTGCTCATTGCTTGAACATTCACTACCAACATAATAAGGGACCTATAGGGTCACACTCATAGGTCTTGACCTAGAAGAGGAGTTTAATCTTAAATGATAATTGAATTGATTACTAAAGTGTTTAGGTATTCAATTCACACAAGAAATCAACTGACTACACTACCAACTGATCAACTCACTTATTGAGACGACCGTTTGGAGTGCCAAATGATCGACTCAAGTGTTGAGACGATCGTTTGGAGTGTTGGGATGATTGGAACCGAATTGGTGAAGTTCTTCACAAAACAAGCTCCAACCGATCGACTCACTAGGTGAACTGATCCCCTCAGGCAGACCGAGATGGCCGGTACACATGGTGAACTAATCAACTCATTTGGGCTGGGTTGAAGTCTCTAGCAATTTTCCTAAAATTCCTGAGAAAGATTGATCGTTTTGATTGTTCAATTCTGTTGATACAAGAAATTAATGTTTACAATTATAGGAAATGATTTGCCAATTTTGTATGCATTTGGGAAACTGTGAAATGTCTGTCTCACAAAGAGAAATGATTGTCTCACTAGACAGATGACAGTTTGGGCTGCCAGACGATGGTTTCGGTGTTTGTAGGTTGAGAAAATTCAAGATCATCTGGTCCCTTCCACTCCCGCATAGATTGGGAACCCTGACCCTTGCCTCTACTATAAATAGAGGGGTACTAGGGGCTTCCCAGAACACAAAACACACAATTGAGAATTGGTTGCTCTAGAAATTTTTGTCCTCTCTAGTTGTAGTAACCAAGAGTGCCCAAGCAAGTCCTACCCAACTAGAGAGGGATAGCAACATGAGAGAGCAATTGTGGATCTGTTACAACCTTGATTTTGATTGTATGGTTATAAATGCAATTTTCCCAAAGAAATGTACTTGTCTGTAAATTATTTGACTTATGATAAATATATGGTTTTTTACAACTTTTTCCTTCTGCATGTGTTTTTGTGGATTCTATTGTATTAGTGGTCCAAGATGATAAAAGAGGAAGGAAAATTGAAGGAAAACAAATAATGCATAAATTAGAAAGGAAATTGAAATAATGATGAAAAATATAAGAAATATGTGGAAGGATGTATGATTGATCATAATAAATGATATTTCGAAATGCACATGGTTTCTTGTGATACAAGGAATCCAAATAAAGAAGATAAAAGTGAAAGAGGGAGAAAATATGAATAAACTATACTTTAATGAATAATAACTTGCATGTGAAGAAAACCCCTTTATTCTTTCAAGTTTGGGACTCAAACTTGGTACACGAGTGGATAATGCTAAAATAAGGTTTCCTGTAAAATTTGGATGTAAAAGGATAAATGGTGAGGGAGTTATGGATTTTGCAAGTTTTCCAAATGTGATGAGATAATCCCTCTATTGTATTAAATGTCACAATATTAATCAGATTAGAATTTCATTTATCAAGAAAATGGGTAACGTAGACTGTTGGATCTGAGATCCAAGGACTTTATCTTAATCCTGATCTTATTTGGAGACACAAAAAAGAGAACTACTTAGGTTTTTTCAATCCATTTTGCACGCTATTGAGAGGGAGAGAGAAGTTGGGATTGGTCCCAACATCTTCAAAAGGTTCTGGGGATCCCATCTATACTGGGATTTATGATCTTTCGTGGTGGGAATAGGATTCCCCTAATCCCAGTGGAACCCAAGACCTTGCCCTATATAAGGGGGGTGTTGTGCGGTACCAGCAGACCCACAATTGATCTTCGCGCAACCGAAAGGAGTAGACGAACTCATCGATGCCCTCAATTTGAGATTTCATCCTGACATGTACCCTTAGTCTTGAAGCAGTCCTCGCCAAAGGTAGAGTGGATTCTTCCCGGTGGAGGAGGGTATCGAGAAAGGAATTGAGAGGTGTGTTGAGTTAGGGAAGATGATGCAGAGCTATGAGTGCCCCTAGTTCACGCACAGGAGAAACAACGAGCAAAGTCAACCATCTGCTCACGTGAAGGACGAACAGAGGTTGAAGACAACGTTAGTGGGAAATACTCCTGCCCTCGCGTCCCTGTTGTGAAGGTAAGGCCTTATTGGTAAATTTATGTTTTCTTTTGTTTCGTGAGTGAGTAGCCTTGCGGGTCTGGGTGCCTAGGTGGTGCAAGCCGGTTGGCTCAAGCCTGGACCACTGGCTCAACTTTATAAATCTGAAATACATACATGGCGATTCCTGATTGGTTGATAATGAGGTTTTCTTGTAAAAATCATAACTAATTATGGGAATATCGGATGAAGATAAATTATAAATGAAAGTTGATCAAGAAAATATGTAGAATTCAATAAAGTTGGATTGAAGCCTGATATCGCTTGTAATTTAAAAAGATCATAAAGTTGCTACTTTTAATGCATTAAATTATGCTAAAACCCGAATTTGAGATGGAAATCGGATTTAATATCTCTTTTAGTTATTTTTTGGTAGTATCAACCTATTGAGAATAAAAGGAAGAGTTAAATATGAAAAAGATGATATTATGCTTGTTTTAGGGTTTTATACACATGGTTATGCATTAATGGGCTTAGGAACCCTAATTTTGGAAAATATGGATTTTAATGGTTTTAATCTTAAAATAAAATCATGCAACAAAGATATAATGATCCTAAGCTTGATTTGAGATTAAAGAACCCTTAATGAGGATAATTGGACTAAGTAGGGTTTTTGTAAATAAGAAACCTATTTTTTGAGTTGTTAGCCTGTAAAGGGTAAAGTTGGATAAAGCAACCTATGAAACCCTAATGAACCCTAAGGATACTTGGAAGTCTTAGGAAGTATCCTCATGTCATTAGGAAGCTATTTAGAATATGACAGTGACACTAGGTAATCAATATGTTTCAGGAATAAGGGTTGCTTGCATTAGGTACTTGCTTGGATAACATGTTGATTTTGGATTCTCTTACTCAAGAACAGGTATGCAATTACGATTATGATTAATCACTCTAGTTTCATGGAAATTTATGAGGTTTTACCGGTTTCCTATAAATAACTTCTTGGTTGACTTTTATTTCATGCAACTATAAAGTGACTATGACTATCACCCTAATTATATGTGCATGGCTAGCTCAGATCCTAGTCCTCCTCTATAGCATTGATGATGATGAGATGGATGACCTAACACATGGTCTACCTTTGGGGTAGGATCATCAGGTTATCATGAGTCGATGTGTTGGTCTACCCTTGGGTAGTACCATATGACTACATAGCCTTATGTCGTGATCTACCTGTAAGGTAGGATCATAGGGGCTATTTGAGATCTACCGTATGAGAGAGATGGTATCCATGTCCACTACAGGGACAACATAGAAGCAAGGATATGTAGGGATTGATTAGTTATATTTAAAACATAAAGTTTGTTTTGTTAAGTCATAATTTGATTGCAATATGTTGTCACAATTAGATGCAAGATTTTTGTTCCCCCACATACCAGTATAATTCATTATATTGACCGTCATTTTGTTAGTCGACATTTTAGGTTTATCAGAAAGTGGATGTTCCTTTAAAGTGACATTGATAGAATAAAACTTAATAAAGAATTGGAGGATTGTAGATAGATAGTTTCTTATCTAGGTAAAGTCCCTCAAATCATACATTTTGCAAGGTATGTGAAAAGAAAAAAATTATCATATTTTAAGCTTAGAAGTGGTGTAATTTATTAATTATTTTTTATTATTTGAAAAATCATATGATCCTATTTTGGTATAACAACTCTAGCCTCTTAGTCTCCTTTAACTGGTGGTTACTGAGGGGTGGGGTTGTTACAATTGGTATCAAAGCATGGTTTTCCATATAATCTCTAATAATTATTAAATTTTACAAACTCTTTAGAGCCCAAGAGATTTATTAGAGGATTTTCCAAAAGATGGAGGTATCTAGAAAAGGATCACAATTTGGGGGCTGACACAATTTTCTGTGCCCCGCTAGTCAGTTTATGAGGAATCCTAGAATGTATGTGACTGCCTGGCCAAAATCTGAGGATTTGACTCGAAAGAAGATACCTCTAGGTCTTCTCATCTATTTTTGTCCCTTCTTTACCTCTTATTTCTGGAGAAACATTAAGTGCCTAGGGCTTTCTCTCTCTCCACTACCTCCTACATTTGGGAATTTAGAGTGTTAAGCATTAAGGAATCAACCAACAACTAATAAAATGCATGTAAATAAGAGGACACAATCATAAGTTAAAGCTTATATATCTTCCAAGTTATAAATCTGTGTTTAAAAGATTTTTTAACTAGTGTAAACCAGCATGGCCCATGTCATGACTGTAGTTGTTCCCACAATGCTGCTAAAAACCCTTCCAGAGGTAGGCCTCTCCACAAGAGGAAGGGATCTTCTGAGAAGAGGGGGAGAGACTATGGTGATGAGTCTTAGAAGAAGAGAAAGAGACTCGAGGGAACCTCAGAAGAAGGTTCATACCCTAAGCTAGTTCCCTTCTACAACCCAGAGATGAACTGAGAAGAGGAACCAATGTTTGAAGATGAGGTCAAACCCAAAGAGAACTCGACTGGTGATCCAAGACTTGTAGTAATAGTCCACACCCCTGATGCCCTCTGGATGGAACAAAAAAAAAATCTATCCCAGGCCATTAGTGCCATGGCCCTCAGGGATATAGCTATAGATGAAAATTGTGAACCGCTTCCTGTTTGTCCCCAACTTGGAGTCACCATTTTGGACTTCGTCAAGCTGAACATTGAGAAATTATGGGGATAGGATAAGACCAAAGTAGTTTACAAAGCAAATTCTTTTCTACTAGCGATCAAGAAAGATTTCTACATGTTGGAGGTGCAGCCAAACAAGAAGGTCCTATTTGCTGCTCACCTCTCGGAAGGAGCATCCAAGATCTGGTGGGAGAACCACATCATGGGTCGAGATATGAATGAGGACCCAATGGCATGGACTGAGTTTAGGACTATCTTCACAGACAGATTCATTCCAACCTCAGCTAAGAAGGAGAAGGAAAGGGAGTTACCAACCTAATACAATGTAGCTTATCTGTCGTAGACTTTGGCTACAAGTTTCACATCCTAGAGAAATTTGGGTACATGATGACTGAGGAAAGATGGGTGGACCATTTTATAGAGCATCTTCACCCTACCATCAAGCCTCGTGTGATGGCGAGTAAACCAATAACCTTCACTGAAGCCTACAATACCACCCTGGATATGAAAAAAAATGGTGATGCCTGCTCAAAACCCATCCAAAGGATACTTGGGTTTCATTGAAGGTACCCATGGCTTGAAGAATGATCATAAGAAAGGACAAGGATGCAATCATGCCAAGGGAAATCATGGTGGTAAAGGAGAACCCCACAATGAGAACAACTGACCCAGGTGTTACACCTGCAAAAAATGGCATTCAGGAAAGCGTCGCTACAAGAAGAGGGTGTGCTACCATTGCCAGCAAGAGGGACAACTTCAAGCCAATTGCCCTTTGCCAGACCCAAAGCCCCTATTTGGTTCAGGATTGGGATTCTGCAGTCTGGATTGGATTAGATGGAGTTAGTCAGGATCTAGTTTGATTATGTTTGACAACTCAGTCTGATTCTGTTTGGCAACCCAGTTTGATTCTGGTCAGCTAGTCTAATTTGAGCTTGGATTCAATCAAATTCTGTTTGGCTACCAGTCTGGATTTAATCTAATTTTTTTTGGCAACCTTGTCAAGATTTGCTTGTTCTATCCTGTTCTTACAGAACTGTTTTAACAAGCACAAGGAATGTGTAGTTTTTATGGCACCTCAATATAAGTACAAAATTTACAAAAAAAAATTATTTGTATATTGTGGATGTTATTTTTTTATTTAGTAAAGTGAAAATAATATGAGTATGCTCATTTGTAGATGATGATTTAAAATAAATCAAACTATATTGTTGTCTTGCATTGCATTTTTATGTTGTAAATATGTATTGATGCACATATTTGATCCAAGAACTGTAAACTGACAAGATAATTGAAATTGTCCTAATATAACATAAATTGCGCACAAGTACAAAAAAAAGACAATATCAAATTTTCATAAGAACTTAAACAAATAAAAAAACTAATAATAAGTTATTGGTTCCCAAGAAAATACATCGTTAACATACTAGGGAGAGGGAAAAAAAAGGAGAGGCATGCCCTGGACCAATACATAGACATCCATACACATGCTAAGATGGTGACCAACCACTATGGTGGACAGTCTTTGATGTGGAGGATGATTTATTTTGATCCTAGGTAGGACTGTCGCAGTCGGCCCACTTTAGGGTGTCATCATACTCATCGCATGACACATGACATGCTTCCTGTAATGACTGATTGGGTTGTTGTTTGATGTCATCTTTTGGCCAATCAAACAACAACGATAGATGATGAACATGATGACTGACCCCAACCTTGCTTTGTTCATGGCTCCCATTTTTCCCTGCTCATGTGTATCCTCGCAACATTTTTTTTGCAGCCAAGGTTTTCTTCAACATATTTTTGTATCTTTGACGGAGACATCAATAATTTTTCAAAATTTACCCTTGCCTTTGAACGCGATTGCGACATCTAAAATAAATAAATAAATATAAGTTTGAGAAAATATCGTTAATAGTAAACTAAGTGTGGCAATAATGTAAATGTTGCAAGCAAACATAGCTAAAAACAAGTTTGAACGTGATGTAAGTTTTCTAAACATAAGACTAAAGTAGAAGTTTGATAAATGATGGTACCAACAGACTAATGTAACACAAAAGTTTTGCAACTAAATGCTGCGAAGAAAACACAAACACATACAATGCCGAGAAAATGTCGAGCAAATATGTTACAAGTTCATGCGTTTGTTTCACCGTCTGATGTGGTTGTTTATTTCATTCGTCAGTGTTAAGGTATTCAACAATTCCAGGTGGGTAAGTGCGACGAGTCATCAAAAAGTTGCGTTGAACGACCAATGGCGGGGGGGGGGAGTAAATCTCCCAAAATGAAAAGATTGTCTCTTATGAACTCTATCCTTATGTGTTGCCATATCATTTGCAAGTCACTAAAAGATATGTAAGGCCCCCATGCTATGTTTTGGAAGTCACTCCATGCCTCCATCCAAGCTTGTACAATATATACTCCATTCAAACATCTCCCCAGTTCATATTGGTTTCTCATCATACCTCTGAGAACCATATCAAGCTCTCTACACCACATAAAATAAGCCATCGTTGGATGCCCAACCATATTACAAATTATGTAAGTAATATATTTCAGAAGTAAGGGTGTATGTCACAATTAAGGGGATATAATATGAATATTTGGTTTTAACTAAAATTCAACAACATTATGATGAAAAAACATACACCCTCCATAAAACATTCAACAACATTACGATAAATAACAACAACCTTTTAATGTAATACAACATTTATATCAGTGGATGAAATAAGAAAGATTATAATGTTAATAACATTTAATGGTAGACAAATTAAATCGAGAAGACAATCTAAATGTATCTCTACCATTCAACGTTATGGCATGATCGTGGGTGAAGGAATGTCTAAAAGAAGACTACAATCTTCCTCCAGTCTGGCAACGTAGTGTTCTAGAACCTCATGCTCATACTTTTTATTGGTGTATATATCATCGTATTTGTGATGAATTTCAACAAAGTCCTTCATGTTCATTGCCTGGCTCCACTATGACTTTCACTCGATAGTTAGTAACATAATCTCATCTTTTAAAGAATCAGTTGTTGGGGGGAGATCGACTACCCAATGGAAGTATCTACACCGATCTTTTCCCTAAAATGTATTATCAAGTTCAAGTGAATGACAACTAACATGCAACTTACACAAGGACAACCTATTATTTATGTATTTACTAGCGCACCTCACGAGAAGGACATACGTAATACATTTTTCCCGACCTTTCACTCGGAATGCCAAAATCATACAACCCAACATCCTCTGTGTTAAGCCATAAGGTTGCATCTAACCCACAATCACACCTTGGAACTTCAGATGGAGTCATGGAAATCAAAAACATGATTGATGATTAGTAAAATAATTTCTGGTTCTGAACATAGATTTCAAATATAAATTGCCGAACATATCAATAGGTCTAGCTGATTGTTCAAACATAAAAGCAAAGTTAATTTCGAAAGGTTGTTATAAATCTATGATGTATTGTATCCATCTTCCTCAGTTGAAGAGTCCTTATTGCTCGTGATGTGAAGTCGTTGGCGAAGATATTGGCACGTCTTCCACATAATGTATGTGTTGTTGTGCATGTCGATGTAGTTTGCATGACAATATAGTCATGGTACAACGCACACGCCCCGTCCAACACTTCGTTGAAATTTCTACTTATGGTCTCACCAGAGTGAATGTAGTCCTCATCCAAAGCATGATTTGTATGTCCATGGCCAACTATTTGTAGGAAGTAGCATACAACCGCAACTGATGAGATGCCTCTAGTACTTTGTAACAAGCCACGACTCTCAAGCTTGTCCACAAGGGCCATTATAGTATGTGGTCACATTCGGTATAGGTCATAAACCCTTTGTTCTCAACCACTTATGATTTGTAACACCTTTTGGTGGCCACTCCTCATGCTAATCAATCTAGGTATTTTAGGTGGTATATTGGCATCATCGGAAATGTCATCCCTGATGGGGTTTGCTATTGACTCAACTATTGCATCAACAATTTGATTTGCTAGACCACACTACAAGAAAACATAATAATAACGTCGGAAAATGTTCGTCGTTATTGTGGAAAAAGTTGTCATTATAGCTATTAGGGATAGAAAAAAAGAGTCGTCGTATGTTGTCGTTACTGGTCTTGCCGTTAATACAATTAATGACAAAAAAATCATTCCATCATTATTAGTGACAAATATTATAGCTTGTCACTAATGGTTATGTCGACAACCTAATTTACTTGTCGTTATTGGTAATCACGATGACATAATTCCATCACAAATACCAATAACGTCAACTTCATTGGTTTTGTCGTTATTAGTAATCACGATGACATAATTCCATCACAAATACCAATAATGACAACTTCATTGGTTTTGGTATAAATGTTAACTAAGTCGAAAAGTTTCCATCGTAAATAGGTATAGCGACCAACAACATTTTTCATATAAATGTTGGAAGCATGTACATCATATATTATGTGTGTATTTGTTATATTGAAAAACACAATGCATGAACTACTATTTGTAACGTAGAAATTTGTCTCATATTATTCATAGCCATCCGAAGTGTACATCTCAACAATTATATGCATTGTAAGTTCATAAATTATATTTGTATTGAATAAAAAATGTTAATTTACACAGGGGAGGATATAACCTTTTACCCTTGAACAAATAAAAAATACAATAATAATTGTGCATAAATGGTGAATATACCAAACGTATTAGTCATCTACACCAATGTGGGCATTTCATAGAAGACCGGTAGTCAGGAAATAACAAAGTAGTAGCCGTAGAAGCTGACATCTCTCCAGCCAGAAAAATTCAAGTAGAAGGGGAAGTTGTTGCACATGCATTAGTAGAGGAGCTGCTCCTACTGCCTCCTCCTGGAGAAGGGGCAAGTGAAGCCACATGGGAACCATACAAAGTGGTAGCAAATAAGAACAAGTAATCCTTCCAAATACTTGGTGTAACTATTTTCCTGCAAAGGTATTTCAGTATCAATAAGGATATTGGATGTCTAATATTATGTAATTCTGTTGAGTCAAATATGTAGAGAACCACTCTAGATTATATAAAGATATTAAAAAATGTGTGGGTTAAGAACTATGCAAATGATTCAAGGTACAAATCACAAACGCAACTTGCCATACAAACTTGTAGTGCTAACGTTAAAATAAAATACATGCATACATTGCACAAGAAATTTCCAAACCTTTCAGATGTGGCAGATTATATAAGAAACATCAAAAGATAAATTGCATGAGAATACCACTAAAGTAAGAACAAAACTTAACGAAACAATAGAAGTGCCAAGCAAGAAAATAGTCAAACAACACATACAAAATTAAAATGACCATAAGAAATTGACTTGGATGAAGCAAAAGCACATACACATGATTCAAGATGATAGATTTCCCACCATACAGTACCCTACCCAAACCAAAGTATTTAGACCAAATTATAATGGGTAAAATGGGTCTAAGCTATCTCTCTACTACTAAATGGGTATAAAAATGACCTCAAAAGACTCCATCTCATTGTTAAAAATAGCAACACCAACATTCGTCTTAGTAGCAGCAGCTGCTGGTAAACACCAACAGATTAGGTGTTCATGCCCCCCTTTTTTATCTGTGTATGCAGGTCTATAGCAGCTGACTTCTAGTTATTGTTAGCCCATCTAAGATTAGAGAAAATGAGGGAACCTTGTGTGGGTTTAATACTTAAGTAAATTTTGTTCCTGCATTTTCTGGAGAGTTAAGAACCTACTGCAGAATGACGAAATAGATGTAGAATGAGTGTTGGCTTTTCCATTAACTGACCAACATGTCGATCACTAGATTCCCCTTAATCCTGAGTTTCTACAAATTGATTCAAATGAGTATTGGACAAAGGCCAATGGGTGTGACTAGGTGCAGTGATTAGGATTGATAAAGGAAAAATTGATTGCAGACATTTATAGAAAGAATTAAGGGACATTATCTACCAAGATAGCAGAAGCTGAGACTACATTGTTGATGATTAGATTTGTTGTTTACATGGTGCTACCCGAGGTATGGCTGTAATGTGATGCACTGAACCTGGTAAAGGATATTCATATTTTATGAGGAAGGATGAAGGCTGCTATAAGTCATTATCAATATAGGAGATTATCAATATTAGTTTGGACTACGAATCATAGATTTCCTACATCAAGAAAGATGGAAATCACGTTACCCATGTGATTGTTTTATACTCTTTTCTTACTGACATGACAACCCATTGATCCTCTATTTGCATTTCTTTGACAGGTGGATTGTAATTTCTCTTTTAGATAGGATTGATGATGAGATCAATCCAGCATATAGAAAATGTCTAATAGTTAGAGTATCCATGAATAACATCATGTTACAAGATGAAAATGTAGCCCAAGTTTCTAAAAACTTACATAGATGAGTGATGGACCAAGGCCGTTGGGCAGGACTAGGTACAATGATTTGCGATGATAAAGTAAAAATGACTGCAGTCATTCAAAGAAAGAATGAAGGGACATGGTCTACCAACATAGTTGATGCTTAGACGATGTTGTTGGGGATTTGAGTGTTGCAAACATGGTTCTACCTAAGGTCCCTAACTTATAAGAAGTGGTTTCTTTCATCCCATGCAAGGAACAAGAGTTCAAAAATCTTCAAGTTTGTAAAAAATTCTCAAATAACTTATACTACATCGTCAAACTGCATTATCTAGTCATGCCAGCACCATATTTACGATGGACTTACTTTGGGCAATTTTGTTCTTGTTATTAGTCTTTAAATAATTGTTGCTTTGTGTTTCTGCTACTAGCTAAGATGTTTGGGCATGGGCTGATTTGCTTGGTCTGGGCCTAAAACCATAGAATATAGTTATCTTAGGTGTTGGAAACATCCAAATCAAACTAGACTGCTGTAGCAGGGTTTGATCATACTAAACCAGACTATGACATTCCTATTTGGTTTCTTAAGCCAAGTAGTCTTTGGAACTGTCAGAAACTTAGGCACATAAATTTCTTAAGCAGAATTGTTAACAGAATGTGTACAAGTAGTAGGCACCTACTTGAGGTCAGTGTGGTTTGTTGGACCCCCTGGTTGGCAGAGATTATTCTTGCATCGAATTGAGAGTCAGCGTGCGGGTTAGGGCCACCAGGACCCTCAGACGAAGGTAGCACCAGAACATTGCTTGGCTACCTGAGGGATATCTCAGTGGGGCATAACAACAGGGTCGTAAAAATAGATGAGGAAAAAGGTGCACGATGGAGTCTGACAAAGTGACATATGGAGCTGTGAAAAGTACAGATTGTGTGAGAGCTCTAGAGGCTGTTTGCCTCTTGGTCTACTCACTAGATACTGTGCTGGTTGAATGCCTACTGCTTATTCCTTGTCTGGAAATAAACTGGAGGTAAACAGAGTTCTGATGAACTTGTGTTTGGGAATGTTGGGAGTGGTAAGCCTGGGAAAATTTTGATTGCTGATGGCAGAGAGAGTTTAAACAATGTAGGTCAAGCAGAGCGTGCCACCGGTACGTAAACACTGGGACAGTACACCGGAACATAAACACTGAGACAGTAATAGTAATAAGGGTGAACCATGAATTTCCACTTCCGTAACGGCCAGACTGATACCATTAAGCAACAACCTCTATGGATAAGTAACTGCTATTTATGAGTAGTCAGGGAGCTCTGTTATTCTGATAGCATGTAGGAAGGGCCTATGTCTAAGAAGAGGGATTTCTTTGTGTGAATGAATGCAATATCAGAATCAGATAACTCTTGCTGTATTATACCTTAAAAACTTACTTACTGTACTAATACTATAGTTCATATAATGACTGTTTCAGTGTCACATCACGAAGGAAGATCTATGTGATCACACTTGGGAATTTCGGTTCAAGAAGGTAATCTTGTTTAACTCTTTTCTATTGCTGTCTACAAAGCTATCCTATGCTGAAGTGCCTATCCTGTTTAATTTATTGAAACTGCAACAGTTCAAAGCTTACAAAAAGGTTGACACTTCCCTATACTGCTAATAAGCCACCGCCTTGAGTAAACATTTCAAAACACATTATGAGTTTGATTAATACAGATAGATAGGCATCATTCCTATAAATGAAGGAATTTGATGCACTATCAACAGCTGCTGCTCATACTGGATAAGTATATATAACATCTATTCATCTTCCCTGCAGACCACACCCCGATATTGGATGAACTTGGATCCTTCTTGGCAAGGAACAGGCCCACCTATGCACCGTCATTTCCATCCTGATGGTTCTCAGACTACTGATCCTAGTGATAAAGTTTGGGGCGGTCATGAATGTAATTATTGTATAATTATCAGCTTCTTAGACGGCGGAGTTATTAGAAGACATTATGTCCGAATTAACAGGGGGCTACCATTTTCTGTCGTTAGAAAACATGATTGTCCTGACTGTGTATCGAATTGAGAGTTATGGTGTTGTCAGCCGTTGAGATTGGTTGAGGTTTGGTTATGGGTTTGAGAATGGGTCTACATAGAAAACCCCAAATTGAATCTGGAAACTGATATAAAAAAGATCCATGACTTCTCCTGGTCACAGATTGATTGAATGCTATGGTGCTGTCAGCCGTTACCTTATGCGTGTGCTCTATCCACGGGGCCTCCGCCCATGCCATTTCCACTGCAGGTGGAGTCGAGACAGATGGTCGTCTCGTCGCCGATGCTTCCGTCCACACCCTCTTCTTCAACTGAGATTTTGTCATCCACTTTATCCTTGTCAACATCTGCATCAACGGACTCCGTCCTACTAATCTTCCCGATCGGGAGGCAGCAAGAGTCGACAACGATCGGGAAGATCAGCCTCCCGATCTTCCCGATCGTTGTCGACTCTTGCTGCCTCCCGATCAGCCTCACACTACCTCACAAGTTGACTTGCCGCTGCAATGGAAACCATATTGGGGGTCAGCCAGATTCTATTACAAAGATTTATGGAGAAAATCATTATCAACATTCACGACACTTTCTTCAACCACCTTAATTTTGCGTTCACACTGTTTTGTCTCTGCAAATATACTTCATATCCAGCAATGTTGCTAGCTACCAACAACTGTGTCAGAATCAACACCGTGGCATTCTATTCTATTAACGAAAGTTGTGTTTTGCCTAATCTGGAACAAGGAGGCAGATTGTGGCTTCACGATCCTCAAGCTCTTGTGGATCAATCTGATAAATGAAGTACATCCATCAAGAGGACGGTCAAACAAAAAGACAACATTGAATTATTTACTGTGTGCATCCAAATGTAGTATGGGAAAGCAACAATCATGTCCTTCACATATACCTTCTTATGCCATACCTTATCAAATCCCAATTGTTTCCAGTCCTGCAAATCAAATGCGGCCTATATGTCGAAGAACCACGAGGCATAGCCTTTTTATTGTTGTCATCATCTTTGTCGATAAGGTAAATACATTGTTCTTGTGCATCCCCTAGTTGTAGACCCCGCAACCTCCTTCTCACGGTGGTCTTCTTGATAATAAAGCAAATTGCGTTGTGCAGGGGACCGGGTTAATAATTCCTGTCACTGGAAGGTGACTGATTCTACACCAAATGCCAGAGTGTGAATCACTGGTGCTGCCTAGAACTGCCCAGCCAGGGAAATCAGACATCTCACTAAGACCAACCTGCTCATGCACAAAACAACACTTTCTTGCATATTTAATTAGCAAAATCAGACATCTCACTAAGACCAAGTCAAACAACAAAGAAAATAGTATGTCATTAAATAAACCAAAAAAGACGACTTACATTGCTGATATGCTTCCTGTAGGATGTCCAGATTTCTGGTCGCTAAAATGCATCCCACGTTAGTCACCATGATCAGTTCCAGAACCGGCGTGGATGAAGCAATCAGAAGCTCTATCAGCTCCATGGTTGCTTCCTGGGATACTCAGGTTTCGGTCTAGCTTACTGTTTATACACTTCTGAGAAAAAAGAGACCATCATCTTAGATTCTTAGGATTCACTTGCTTCTAACTGATATAATATAATAAGAGAACAATTCAACAGAACCAGGAGACCAGAGAAATAGTACTTGCTGGAGACTCAGTCACGCGCTCTATAGTATGGAAACAAACACTTAAGAGGGAGGACAAATCAAAGCACTTTTCCCAACAAAGAACACCTCCCGCACCCTCACTCCCAAACAAAGTTCTAATTTTATATGGCCAAGATGGCTTTTGAGTAAAAAAAAACTCAAATTTGATGTGAAAGTGTGATGCTCTAGAAGAACATGCATTTCTAAAATGTGATTTAAGTTGAAGTGGATCTCAAAACAAGAAAGCAAGTTTAAAACCAATTTTTTATGCACTTTTGTATAACAGCATCAAGGAAGACAGAGAGCCATCTTGACAATCTTTGCTAACCAAAGTGGAAAAGACAGAAGATATCCACAACCTAGAGCCTGCACCTCTAGAGGCATTATAGAACAAAGAATGAGCATGCTTAAAAGCTAAAAGCAAATTTAGAGACATTGCATTAGATTGAAATTGAGTAGTAACAGACACATGCCAACAGCAAATAGTTCAGCAAGTGTGCCATCAAGTTTTATAGATGTGCCCTTAAGTGATGATGCTATAAGATTTAAGATGGCACTCATGATTACTAGTGATATTGTCCAGGTTCCAAATCTATCCATTGTGTTGTTAGTAAACACCCAAATCATTGGATCATACAACTTGGCGAATTCAACTTGAACATTCTCAACCTTCTCCCAACATTCTACTACCTCATTGTGAGTGCCACTTCATTTACTAAATGATGTTATCCATTACTATTCTTCTGGGTGTATTGAACTAATATCAGTTAGACACGAGGTTGGACATATGTGGCTTTAGTATATCAAAATTACATAAAATTCCAAGAGAGATTTCTTATTAATTAACCAAAGTTAGTATAATAGTGGTGAATTTTCTTGTTCTTTCTTTAGCAGTGAATTTTTCCCATGGTATAATATTTTATTGTATATTCCAGTGCGATGTGGTCATATTGACAATCTCCTCCCTGTAGTGGAGTTCCCAGTCTATGATGTGGAAACATCTCACAAAACTTTGGGGACCAATGCCTAATAATAATTGTTAATAGACATTATGAGAAAAGGCAATGATTATCTAAAATGATTCTGTAAAATCAAATAAAGCAGTAGGCATACATATTCAGTCGACTTGGAAAAGAAACACATAACAAGCAGGGGCGGTTTGTTAATGAACTCAATCATGCTCCCCTTTTAAAGAACATTGAAAAAAAAAGATAGAAATCACAAAGATTCAAGATCAGTCTTGTTTGGCTAGAACCAAACAAGATAGCAAGGTAATTTACCAGAACCAAAGATAAATACTCAAATACCTAGATAGCAAGGTAATTTACCTTAAACCTGGATGTCTGAGTTTGGGATATTTATGGAACTTTGGGTAGAATGTTAAAATTTTCTTCTTTAGGTACTAAATCTTGCACATAATCTCCTGGTTGAACTTCAGTGGAAGCACTCAAAGAAACTCCATCACAGCCTTCCACTTCATCAAATATACCCAGTAGCTTGTTACACTCACATTTTCACCTTACCTAAGAAGCAAACAGGCATTGGTGATGAGAAACTATATTATCAACAATACAACTGACTATTTTGCCACTAACATTAATGGAAGCAATAGAAATGAGACATATTTTATCACTGTACTGAATTTTGATGTAAATATGCAGTGCAAACACCTACTCATTGCATGCCATGCTAAGGGAAAGACTAAGAAGGGGATCATTCCATATAGTAGTGGCATCTCCAGAAATTGGTTGAGATTATCCATCCAGATTATGCTAGCAATGTTGCTGATGTTTTCAGATTCATTCCATATAGTAGGGCATTCTTGATAACCTACTTTTACAAGGTTATCAGATTGATACCTCAAATCATGCAATCTTTTCTCAGGGGTAATGGGACATTTGAGAACAACCATATGGCACATGCCTCCATTAATGACAATAATGGTTTACTGATACTGAATTCCAGAGTTTCAGACCATCAGCAAAATTCCATTGCTTTATACAAACAATTATCCATTCTTTACAATTGCGTTGACTTACTAAATTTTCTAAGAGTTCAAAAATAAATAACTTCACCACATCTTTGGAATTAAATGGACTTTCTAGCTGCGACAATGAAGCCAAGGACTCAGCAATCAGTTGGCCTATGGTATCACTAAGAATATCTCCTCAATGATTCAACCTTGAGTTCCCTTCCTAAGTTCCTACATTTTTCAATGCTAGTATAAATTTCTTTCTCTTCATTTGATTTATTCATATGATCATGTTGGCCTATTTCTACCTGCATGTAATCCATAATGATGTATATATACTATCCTAGCCGAACTTTATAGTTTTCTAGGTTCATTTTTTCTATGAAACTGTTGGATACACCATTCTATTCGTTTGTAATATCATTTCTATTGGCCAACAGTTGGGCTTAGCTTCAATCTCCAAGTCATATCAGTTTTCCATAACAACATTGTAGTGCTAATATTATTTTTCATCTACTAGCTCTCTTTAATGCTCTAAATCGAATAAGAGATTCAGATAGTAAAATGATTGGATCGAATTTGAGTTGAACTAAATTGGACCTAATTTAACTTCGTATGCCCTAATTTGGCCTAAGTGAGACCTATATTAGTATAACATGACCAAATCAGACATAACTTCCCCTAATTTGTCCTATATTGATAGCACAAAATGTATATTATCTGAATAAGCAACTTTTATAATAGGATTCGTCAATTTTACATTTGTCCCACTGATTGAATACCACCTAGGGTATTGGTGTAAGGATGAATAAATTAAATCTATCATATGTCTAAGCCGTTCATCCTTATTATGCAATAGTTGTTTCTATCTCTAACCATTTCACTGATGTAACTCGTTATGTGACTTTTCATACATAATGTTCTTCCAGTGACAAAAAATCCTAATGCTAAAACTAAAATGGACAAGAGGACAACATATTAGCCATCACTATGTAGGAGTCAGAGAAGCAAGTGGATATTCATTCTAACCATTTCATTGAAACTTTATATTTAGGTAAATACACATTCATAGAATTTCAGATATGTGTGCAACATATTCCAACATCTTCCCCTAATTGTGGTTTAATTAACTTCTGACATTATTCAAATATCATTTTCAATTCAAAAGAAGACATCAGTGACGAAACATGTCTTGTAGCTGGTTCATGTGATACTTGACCTTTATTCTACAGAGAATGAATCCAATACAAGTACTATGCAAAACACTCATTGGTGTTGGTAGTCATCTGGTACTTCTTTTGAAGTGAATATTATCATTCATCGTAACGTTTACATGACTTTAAGTCTAGGACCAATTAGTACAAGAAGATTATATCATAATGGTGGCTGCCCAGATGACTGTAAGGTTGGCATATACATGATCGTGCGCTCTTGTATTACTCTCTCTAAAAATGGGGATAAAGGATATGTTTATGAAACTAAGAATGAGTTTATGATGGTTGTGTAGCAAATCATAGGAATGGGCCTTATAACTTTGCCATTGATGTGGTAGATTATGTAGCAACATCTAATTTAAGGATGAGATGTATGAAGCCTTTAGACATAACAATCTCAGTGGTAAGTACAACCGCATGAGCCTTCACACGGGCCTCTAACAACATACATATTAATAGTTCCTTATAACTATTAGATTACTCACCCCTTTACTGTCTGTGTATATGATGCCTAGCCCTATTTTTTCATTATGAATGGTCGCATTAGTATTCTTTGACCCAACCCTCAAGAAGATCCACCCAGTTGTCACTTCTGCTTGTCCTTCAGGGCTTAGTTCGAAGGACAGCAGTAAGAACATCTTTATGTCCTGCCACCTAGCTGATTAATTCTGAAACATGATTAACAGGTTGACAATCTTACCATTAGTCAATTTCTCATTTCTGCATTTCTGCAAGGTGATGAACAAGGTACTGATATTCATGATTTTGTCCTCAATTTTTACAGATCCCAGCCAACTGTAGAAATCTGACCTAGCTTCAGTAGGCACACTAGAAAAAGATGTGCTAACAGAAAGAGATAACCATAATGTTATTGCATCTGTACAAGCAAATAGGACGTTAGTGGTACTTACTTCAGCACAACCACATTACTCATAGGTGTCGTTAGGAATATTGTGTCTGCTATGATGAGTCTCTTGAGGGTAGTTAGTAATTGCAAGCATGCCACAAAAGTGTCTGATCTTTGGAGATAACTTTATTTTTCATAGGTTTACCCATAGTTGGACCATATCCGGTGTAGTCATAGCACCACATTCATCTATGTGGCCAATAGCAACCCACCGGTGTGTCAGTTCAACCATGTACCAGCCATTAGAAGTGGGATACAAGTATCAACGTCCTCCCTTTCCTGAACTTCTAGCAATATCTTCAAGCATATTTAGTTTTTTATGTCTTTCACTCACACATTAAATCACTGTCGGAATTTTCTTAATGGATCAATTAAATAAGAAATGTATTGAATTGATCAATAAAAAATAAAAGGGTTCTTTCCTACAACCTAATCGCCCTCTTCAAGTCCACCCCCCATGCTATCACACGATTTGGATAAGTACAATGTCAACTTGAGGTTACTTAACTAGGAACAAAATAGTTAGAGGGCGATCAAGGTTGTTATCTATATCCACTTTCATAAAAAATATAATGCAAAACTCATGCATATGATCTTTAAAAATAATGTTTCCCTGCGCATCGTTTTATGTTTTATCCTTAAACAGAAGTAGTTACATTGTGTGCATTAATAAATTGCAAACTAACATTTGTGTCGTATAAATTAAGTGTGATATTAGTTTTGCTTTGATTTGAGATCTTATGACTCATAACTAATCCATCATTACAAGTTAGTAAAATGATATTTAACAACATATAATTCTAATGCATTTTCATAGACTTTACAGAAATCCTACCAATATTTTTGAGTTTGTATGTTGTGCTGTCAGCAGTGGGGGTTCTTCCAAGTAGTTTTCCCTCCCTGGACAGCCATGGAGGGATGGTACAAGGTGAATGTGGTTCTATGTAAGCCATAAATAAAGTGACTATGTGTGCACAGATTCAAAGGAAGGTGATCTTCATATCTAATTACGGTCTTCTCAGCTCTTAATTTGCTGAGTGGTAGGACAAGCTCAACTTCAACATGGTACCCTACCTCGTGGAGCTAGAGGAGACATTCTGAAGCTATAGGTAACCCACATAGAAAGAGAGAAAATCGCATACCCTCCTACAGCATTTGAAGCAAACATCACTTCGATAGTCTTGGGTCCGTAGAGATCACCTCGCCTCTTGCCTTTGGGTCTACGGTCCTTTATCCTACCTTGGTTCGCCCAGGGCCACAGGATGTTACTGCACGGAGTAGAGAGAAATAGAAGAAGTAGGGAATAGATGAGTTCGGAAGACATGACTGTGGGAGTGGAGTAGAACGGCGACTGCATACCTTGTTGTTCCTCCTGCAGATCAATCAGCAGCTCCTAGCTAGGTTGACACTCGCATCTGGTTCTAGATCGGGGTTCTTTTACTCGTGATTCCTGGCTTCGATGTGATGCCTGGCGCGCTGCTCTAGGTCACCCTTGATCGGCCGCCGGAAGTACTAGATCGACCTGATCATCATTGCCGAAGAGGAGAGCTTGGGAGATAGCAGGCGATCGACCTAGTGTGAAATCAGTTGGATCGTCAGTCATTGCGTATAGAGCCAAGGATCTCTCTGCTCGTGGGTTGGTAGGCGTGGGAATTATCGGTGGAGTGGGAGAATGTGGTAGTCGGGGCCGGAGTGGTCTTTCCCGCCGCAGGGATCAGGCGTCAGTTCCTGGTCGCGCGGGGGGTGTGGCGTTGGCAGGGGGCTGGGGCGGGAGGGAGTGGTCATATTCATTTTTTTTCTTTCAATGTGTCAAATATACATAGATAAACTTCTAATTTGTCAAACATAAATACATAAAGGGGCTTTATGAAATGTTGGAGTAATAAAATGACATATATGTATTTTAGCGACGGAATAGACACCATATTTATGACGACTAATATATTTGGCCGTTATTAATCATACTAATATCGACCGTAAAATGTGTGGTCACGATTACGGTTACAATTACTACAAACAAATCATGTTGTCGCTAATTTGGTCGTTAATGCCTTTGTTTCTTGTAGTGCCAGATAAGGTATCTAAAATGTTTGTGAGGCGGTCAGTTGCTTGTGTATGGTCACTGGAAGACATAATGCATACAATTAAAATGATAACAACATTGACATGATGACTACAAGTAATATTGAATAAGTACTTGAACATAATATGAAAGATTTGACAGGGAAAAATAACGACATCAACATTACAAACTAATTAGATTGTATGGGAAACAAATGTCTATACATGAAATCAATTATTACAATAATAAAGCAAATTGAAATTGATGTTCTCAAACATACAAAACATAATGGAAAAATAAAGTTCCCACTTACGATACTGAAGGATCGGGTTGAGTATACCACATGGATGGCATACTTGATGTGGTGTTGACGTTGGGTGGTGGGGACTACAAAACAAATCCTTGCTGAGATGGAACAAAACAGGATGGCATTGAAGGTATCAATGTTGTAGTACTTCCTTGGGACCTTTCCCAAAGGTCTTGCAACCATATTGTTATTTTTTGAGGTGTGTGTCTAAGGATGAGGTAGATGTTGTAGTTTGTTGACTCCTTTATGGCATTCACAAGTGTTGTAAAGACATGACTGGGGGCATTGGGGAAAGTGTCATTGAAATGTTGTAAAATGGTTGCAAACTCTTCTTTTTCAAAGGCTATGGTAGCCACACTTGTGCCTAACTCGTGAACCTTTGCATACACCTATGTGAATTTAGATAACACTTCATTAGAAAGCACACACCACTCTTTTAACATTGATGGTCGCTTCCTGTTCCTATGGATGGGAGGAGTCCTCCCCCTAATGGCAGGGGGGGGGGGGCAATAAATCTCCCAAAATGAAAAGATTGTCTCTTATGAACTCTCTCCTTATGTGTTTCCATCTCATTTGCAACTCACTCAAAGATATGTAAGGCCTCTATGTTAAGTTTTGGAAGTCACTCCATGCCTCCATCCAAGCATGTGTAGTATATATTCAATTCACACATCTCCCCAGTTCATATTGGTTTCTCATCATACCTCTTACAACCATATCAAGCTCTATACACCACAAAAAATAAGGCGTCGTTGGATGCCCAACCATATTACAGATTCTGTAAGTAATATATTTCATAAGTAAGGGTGTATGTCACAATTAAGGGGATATAATATGCATATTTGGTTTTAACTAACATTCAACAAAATTACGATGAAGAAACATACACCCTCCATAAAACTTTCAACAACATTATGATAAATAACAACAACGTTTTAATGTAATACAACATTTATATTAGTGGATGAATCAAGAAAGATTATAATGTTAATAAAATCCAATGGTAGACAAAGTAAATCGAGAAGACAATCTAAATGTAGCTCTGCCATTCAACGTTATGGCATCATCGTATGTGAAGGAATGTCCAAAAGAAGACTACAATCATCCTCCAGACTGGCAACATAGCGTTCTAGAATCTCATGCTCATACTTTGTGTTGGTGTATATATCATCGTAGTTGCGATGAATTTCAACAAAGTCCTTCATGTCAATTGTCTAGCCCCATAATGACTTGCACTCGATATTTAGTAACATAATCTCAACTTTCAAAGAATTAGTTGTTGGGGGAGATCGACTGCACAATGGAAGTATCTGCATCGATTTTTTCCCTAAAATGTATTATCAAGTTCAAGTGAATGACAATGAACATGTAGATTACACAAGGGCAACCTATTATTTATGTATTTACTAGCACACCTCATGAGAAGGACATATGTAATACATTTTGCCCGACCTTTCACTTAGAATGCCAAAATCATACAACCCTGCATCCTCTGTGTTAAGCCGCAAGGCTGCATCTAACCCAAAATCACACCTCAAAACATCAGATGGATTCATCAAAATCTAAAACACAGTGGGATTAGTAAAATAATGTCTGGTTCTGAACACATATTTCAAATATAAATTTCCGAACATATCAATAGGCCTAGTTGATTGTTCAAACATAAAAGCAAAGTTAATTTCAGAAGGTTGTCATACATCTATGATGTTTTGTATCCATCTTCCTTAGTTAAGGAGTCCTTATCGCTCGTGATGTGAAGTCGTTGGTGAAGATATTGGCAACTCTTTCGTAGAGTTGAAATATCTTGTTCTAGCCTATTGGTGTCTGTTTCACATTGTTATGACCATATCTTGCATTCATTGCATGCATATGCAAGTTGTGTTAGCATTGCATCCCTAACTGTAGTAAGCGTGGCCACTATAGGTTGAACACGCTGTGCGGGCAGCCTCATATGACATATGTTCAGAACAAGACCCCTACCACATGTAAAATACAGTTTGTGGGGGTTGTTGTCTTCAAAACGTTCATTTTCTGCATCTGCGACATCCATATAGACTTGTACAATGCATTGAAGGCCACACTGATAGGAAGGCATTCCAATGTCCATTTCAAAACAACCTAATGAAACATAATGTGATTTTTTAATTAGGAGCCATAAAACATTTCATGAAACAAACAATTTAGGGCACCAGAGTCATGTGGTTGATGAGTTATCATACAGTTCAAAAAATATGATAAGTACAAAGTAAGGTCAACGAGTATCCCAAAGGAAATTAGAAGTAGTTTCACTTAATACATCACCCTCCCTTGCATCGGTCAGAGTTGTTTGTTGTAGGTAACTCAGGTCGACCCCAGTAGGTGGGACAACAGACGTTGAACTGTCATCTGGGAGTTCATCCATCATAGTGTCGCCATCATGCTGGTGATGTATACAATTGTGGAGGATACAACAAGCCATTACGAGGCAACACTGCAAATGTATAGGATATGTCGCCCCTTTTTTAAGGCAGGCAAACAACCTCTTCAACACATTGAATGCTCTTTCTACACCATTACATAATTGAGCGTGGTGGTGGTTGAACATCTCCTTCTTGCTAGTATATGAATGTTTGTTTCCTTGGTACTCAGAAATATGGTAAGCTGTGTTGTGATAAGGTGCAAGAAATTGATGAGTGTTGGCATACCCGAAATCAACTAGGTAAAACTTTTCTACCATAACTTTAAACCCACCTGTGCTCGTTGTTGATTGTAGGACCCCTTGGTCAGCATCCGATCCCTCCCATCGAGTTAGGACATATGTAAACTCCATCAAGAAGTATACTACAACCATGACATTCAGAGAGACATTCCCTTTTCTGTCTCAGTAGCAATTTTGCTTGTTGCGTTTGACCAAGACATGGATGTGTGTTCCGTCAATTGCCCTGATGGCATTCTATAACACCAAAATCGTTTGTAAACATACAAAATATTTGAAAATGATTACAAATTGTAGGGGATAACTATTACCTAGAAGTAAGGGTAGAACCTTGGGCTGTCCAATATATGAGAATGTGTTGTTGTGCATGTTGATGCAGTTTGCATGACAATATAGTCATGGGACAACACAAACACAACGTCCAACACTTCGTTGAACTTTCTACTTATGGTCTCACCAGGGTGAATGTGGTCCTTAGCCAAAGCACAATTTGTATGTCCATGGCCAGCCAAATGAAGGAAGTAGCATACAACCTCAACTGATGATGCACCTCTTGTACTTTGTAACAAGCCACGACTCTCAAGCTTGTCCACAAGGGCCATTATTGTATGTCGCCACATTTGGTATAGGTCATACACCCTTTGTTTATGCCTGATTATCATTTCTAACACCTTTTGGTGGCCACTCCTAATGCTAACTGAGCTAGGTATTGTAGGTGGTAAGTCAGCATCAACGGAAATGTTGTCCATGATGGAGTTCACTATCGACATAGCTATTGCATCAACAATGTGATTTGCTGGACCAGACAAGGTATCTAAAATGTGTGTGAGTAGGTCAGTTGCTTGTGTTTGGTCACTACAAGACATGATGCCTACAATTAAAATGATAACAACGTTGACATGGTGACTACAAAAAGAGAATAACTACTTGAACATAATATGAAACAATTGACATGGAAAAATAACAACTTCAACATTACAAACTAATTAGATTGTACGAAAAACAAACGTCTATACATGAAAGCAATTATTGCAATAATTAAGAAAATTGAAATTGATGTCCTCAAACATAGCAAACATAATGGAAAAAATAAAGTTCCCACTTATGATCCCAAAGGGCCAGCATCATTGGGTTGAGAATACCACATGGATGGCATACTTGATGTGGTGTTGAAGTTGGGTGGCAGGGACTACGAAACAAATCCCTGCTGAGATGGCACAAAAGAGGATGACATTGAATGTATTGGTGTTGCAGTACCACCTTGGGACCTTTCCCAAAGGTCTTGCAACCATATTGTTATTTTGTGAGGTGTATGTATAAGGCTAAGGTAGATGTTGTGGTTTGTTGAGTCCTTTATGGCATTCACAAGTGTTGTAAATACAAGACTGGGGGCATCGGGGAAAGTGTCATTGAAATGTTGTAAAATGGTTGCAAACTCTTCTTTTTCAAAGGCTCTGGTGGCCACACCTGTGCCTAACTTGTGAGCCTTTGCATACACCTGTGTGAATTCAGATAACACTTCATTAGAAAGCACACATTGGTCATGTGCCATTGATGGTCGCTTCCTGTGCCTATGGACAAGAGTGAGTCCTCCCCCAACACTCTGGGTATCTGTTCTGCCTCCCCCGGTGTCACCCTCACTTTGCATACCAGGTGCGCCTATGTCTGGTTCCCATAATGGGGTTCCTATGTTCATGGGTGTATCAGACACATCTAAGTCGACAGTAACACCATCCTCGGAGGCAACGTCGAATGGGATTTGTCTGTCCGTAGAAGACATTGCATGGTGTCCTGTAGCAATGTTCCTCCCTGTCATCATCTCGATGTCGTAATAGTAGGGAAAGTGGTGCTTAAGCAACTTAGCAAGGTCCTTGTTTTCCTAAGTATTAGAAAAATTTGTATTAGGAAATTTAAGTTTAAATGTAGGACATTACTTTTGGGTTCAAGGTATGATTATTGTACATACCGCAAGGCTCTCCCTCCACTCAAGGGCGTAAGGTAGCGTGGGCTTGTGCCTTGTCTCATTCCATTCGACGCCACTCTTGTTGGTTACAATCTTCAATCTGCCATACTCCCTGCTCAGGTTCTTCCACTGAGTTTTGATCTGGTGTAAATTATAGCCCGTCTTCTGCATCCTATTTTGCATATCACAAAGTACCTCCCTCCAAGCGTCCCTAGTAAAATGACCATCAATACACCTGCCTACGTCATACTATCTCCTCAATGCTGATATTAGAGCGGTGTCAGACTCTCTTGACCAAACAATACAGAACTTGGGGCCTGCAGAAGACATACTCGCATATGTGATGCAATATATAATAATAGTGAGGGGTGTTTACAATGATAATTAGTATATAATATGTATAATTTTCAATAGGAACATCCCATGACAATATTGAAATCATTCTTCTAAGAATAAATTAGTATATAACATAGTGTTACATCTCCCCTTGCACAAATCATACCATGCATCTATTGTAATGTAGGTTTGATATCTAACCTACATGTATGTAACATACAATTTGACATGCTCCATACATGTTATATTTAAAAGGAAATTGAGTAATGGTTTTTTCTAACTACATATCTTTAAATACAATCTTTTCAAAGTGGAAGTCACCAAATACTGACGAAGCATGCAAACACACCAATAAAATGACTAACCGTAAGAATACACTTAAACTTGGAGAATGATGAAAATATAAACAAATTATGCAGGCACCCAACCTACTCTCATGAGCTAGCAGACAGGCTGGAAGACCTTGCTTTACTAGGGGAAACACACATTGACATTTACATAGATAATGATGAAAATTTGAAGAAAAAAAGTAAGCACATCCTTTAAAACTCGAGTCATCCTTTCAAAATTTTCACATTACTCCTTACCCATACAAACAATCGAGTCATCTGGAAAAATCCTACAAACATCTGTGTTGAAACCTGGATACACAGTTTATATTCACTAGTTATGTAAAAATAATTATAGATTTACAGGGAAAAGTAGGGAAGCAAGCCAATTAAGACTTTCTGTAATTTGTAACATGTTAATAGTAAAATGACATGTACTTTCATTTTTGAACATGCACTGATTTACAAATTGCCTTGTGATCCCTTCCAGTTTGCAGTATGTGATTACTGAAATTACAACAACTGGTTTTGTTCCAAAAAAAATTATAACTTACATTCACAATAATTTATAGGCAACATATGCTAAGACGTGAATTCTATATAAATACTATTAAGATGGTGTTAAAATAATATTAAAAGTATAACATAAAAAAATTGACAATTACCAAAGTTGTGGAGTGAAACATCTCAACAACACACACTCTCAACTTAACCGTAAGAAAAAGGCACACGACTTTGTTGAATCTCTTTTAAAACATATTTTTTCGTTAGTCACATGATTAGCACACGTTATAATTTGAAATAGACAGAGAGAGAGAGTAGTTTGTTGACTCCCTCCAACTTATATGAATACAAATAATATCATACAAATCAACTATTGGAACACACAAACTAAATAAGGTAATGAATAAGAATCAAGTTGTTGGAACATATACAAACATCTTGTAGCCACGTTTTACAAAATTAGTAAATTGTACATAATTTTTTGTTGGCTTTTAATTAGTGCTGAACTGTAATGTAATAAATTATGTACAACCATTAAAAAGAACCAATCAATTAAAATTCCAGTGACTCTCTCCAACCTGTTACACAAATACAAACTACCTAAACAAATAGACAGAATGGACAATTGTGAATCTAATGTCTTTATGTTGCTTGATAATCAAATATATCCAAAACCTAACACTTCTATAACAACTCTATTTTCTTTAGCTGATGAAATAAAAGAGAGGGTCAGTCGATCAAAGGGGTTAGTTGGAATAGCTGCCAGCCCAACAACTGGAATAGATGGAGAACAACCAGTGGGACAAAAATTCTAAATGGACTGAAGCAGACGGCCATCCAGTTGAAGCAAGCAGAGCAATAGTTGGAATAGCAGACTGACAACCTTGTCACCTCTTCTTATTCATAGGTAGTAGATACAATATTCCATAGGTCATTTGTCTTAATTAGTAAAAATAGGTTTACTTCCAATACTACTTTCAATTCACTAGACTCAGTTTGCAAAAAACAATTATTTTTGCAATTGAATCACCAATCTTCTTATATATTAATGAATTTTTAGAGTCAGAGATATTAAAAGTATAAGGTATGTGATAAAGAAAATTTTAGTAATTAGACTTGGATCAGAGGAAGGTAGTAGTAGAACGTTTGGAAGAATAGAATATTTGTTTTGTAATGATTCTATCTTTTCCTCAATATTCATTTCTTGAAAGTAAAGTGATAAACTTACATTGAAAAGGACCAATGTGAAAGTAAGGGGACATTCGAAACTCTAGTTGAATGCAAAAGCAAAAGTAGATATTTCTAAGGTGTGAGACTAAGATATGAATTTCACGTGCCACCCTAATAAGGATAAGTTTATAACAAAAATAAGCGTATGAGAAGTTATAATTCAAAATGTTAAGTTCTGAAAATGTTGTAGACAAGTGAACTTCATATGTCCCAATAAGAACAACACATTTTTCTTCTTATCATTGAATTGTTGGTATGCATGCAATCTTGGAAACTATATAGAACTCTAGATAACATTCAGTAAATTTAGATAAGCTTTGCACTCATTCCTTTCCTACTTAATATAGGTGGTAGACAAGATGCCTATATAAGACATTTTGGTTCTAGTAGTATTTTAATATTTGATTTGTCTTTCTTTCGTATTACCCTTATTTTCTTTGATATTGTTCCTCGACCCATGGCTAGCTCAACTAGTAACTACTATTATATGTTTTACTATCAATATCATAGTAAATAAATGGTAGTTGAGCACTTTAATCTTCCCAATGGATTAGCATATTAGAGTTTCATATAAAATCCCAGGTTAAATTAAGATTACCTTCTAATTAGATACCTTTTGGATCAATGCAAACCATAATTCAAGAGGGATATTCCACTATGAAGATCTCTAGAAAAGAGTTATGAATCTCTTAAAAATTGAATAAGGACATAGTTTAGCATTTCAATAGTATAGCCCTTCTCATATGAGAATGTTGAAAAACTACTAGAGGGGGGGTGAATAGAGTTTTTGAATTATTTTAACAATTTATTGAATTCAAACAACCACAATTGAGATTGGAAGAAAGAGACAGGTGTTTAGAGTGGTTCCAACTATAGCAAATACTATAGTTGTCAGTCCACTACCCGGTTGCTTACCCAACCAGGATTTGAAAGTATTTATTTTATTACCTCTTGAGGATTTATACAAAATACAATACTTTCCTTTACACCCTTTGAACAGCCTTCACTTGAAGTAGGTGCACCAACTTTGAGATAGCCTTCTATGAAGTAACTTCAAGCTCCCCCTTGAAGTAGCCTTCCTCTCTAGAAGTAATCTCCCGTTGAACCAACCTTCTGAAGTAGCTCAAAGTCTCCTTCTTCACCAAGAAGATCTTTACCATCTCCAATCCGCAGCCTCCAACCTAGGAGTAGCAAGGAGAGTACAAACAATAATAGGGAACAAGAAAGAAAACAGAAATTACAACTTATCCTTTGTATCCCAAGGCTTGATTTTCCTAGATCAAGCGTATAGATCTCCTAACCAAGTGTGTGGACTTGTGATTGCAGTGGATAGGAGATACTAGCCTATAGGACACGAATTATGAGCTAAAGAAGAAAGTAGCCAATGTTTACAAAGCTCAATTTGCTCACAACAGATTGCTCAAGTGTGCTCAAGTATTTCTCAAGTGTAACAAGTGAGTTTGAGTGTCCTATGGCTTGTCCTATTTATAGGAATGGCCTAAGGATGCTTAAGGACGTTCTAGACAACTTCTAGGGGTTTCTAAGTGCTTAACTAGCCGTTAGGTACAAAGTTGTTGCTTTAACAACGGCTAATTAATTTATTCTGCAGTTGCTGTCAGAGACCATCTCGGTCGACAAATGGTCGACCGAGACACATACTCGGTCGAACTTTTGTCGACCGACAGGCTCTCTGGAACAAGTGATTTGCAACGTCTTTCTCCAACTGCCAACTAACTTGTCTGTTGTGTCTAACGGCTACTTTGGATCTTTCTCGGTCGAGAAGATTGTCGACCGAGAGTGTCTCGGTCGAGGAGTTTGTCGACCGAGATTGATCCTGTTTCAAGGTTTCAATTTAGGCACTAATTATGTGTGTGAGTGTGCAAAAGTAATCCTATTTGAATGGGATGACTTGTCTAACTATGGTGTTTAGCTAGGGAGAATCTAACGCTTGATTTACATGCAATTCTAAGTACTTGTACATTATATTTTTGTACAAGTTTTTACAACAGTTATTACATTGCATGAAAATATAAATATGTAAGCTTGTAGATTTTCCCTTGTTGCTTTGTCATCCTGCACACTCAAGTAGCTCGTTAGATTAATAAGAATGAAATGTTTGTCATAATCAAAACAAAGGGATTTATAGATGTCCATTTAGCCAACAATCTCCCCCTTTTTGAAGATGACAAACATTTCCTAAAATATAAATAAAGGAAATATAAAACATATGAGTTTCATACCTTTAGATTACCTTTTGTTTCTTTTTCTCTTGTGTATAAAATGTGTGCTTATTATTCCCATGAATTATGGAACATGAAATCCAGATCACTTGGGAATATAGCAACTTTCAATGTAAAGCCAAGAGTTTATTTATGAAACTCATTAATTGAGTTTTACATAAATAAGTTTTAGTTTTTATATTTATCTCTCCCCCTTTGTCATTTCAAAAAGATAACCGTTTAAGAATAAAAACTCCCCCTTAATTAGATATCCCATCAAATCTAAATGAAAAATATGTCCATTTAAAACCAAAGTATCATGATGCGAAATAAGAGTTTTTGTTTAAGTAGCACAAATATCAAAGAAAACATCTTCCAAAGGAGTGATAAGCAATTGCTTCCTAATTTTGTTAAATTGATCTAGTGGAAGCGGTTTTGTAAAAATATCAGCCAATTGATCTTCCGTATCAACATGATGAAGGGAAACATGATTTTTGGAGATGTGATCCCTTAAAAAGTGATGACGGATTTCAATATGTTTAGCTCGGCTGTGTAAAATAGGATTGTGTGCTAAGTTTATGGCACTCGTGTTGTCACAAAAAATAGGCGTAGATGAAAGATTAAAACCATAATCGCTTAACACTTGTTGCATATAAAGCACTTGAGCACAACAAGACCCAGCTGCCATATATTCAGCTTCAGTTGTAGATAGGGCAACCGTATTTTGTTTCTTGCGAAACCAAGATACTAAAGCTCTCCCTAATAAGAAACAGCCACCACTAGTACTCTTGCGATCAAGTCGACAACCAGCATAATCCGCATCAGTATAAGCTTTGAAATCCAAGGATTGTCCTTTTGGATACCATAAACCAAAGCAAGTAGTACCGGCTAGGTAACGAAGAATTCGTTTAATTGCTAGAAAATGAGAATGCATAGGTTGTGATTGAAATCGAGCACAAAGACCAACGGAAAACATAATGTCCGGTCTAGAAGCCGTTAAGTAAAGCAAACTACCAATCATGGCTCTATATAAGGAATCATCAATAGGTTCCCCATTTTCATCCTTATCAATTTTGATAGAAGTAGCCATAGGAGTAGTAGCATGTTTGCATTGATCCATCCCAAAACGTTTTAAAAGTTCTTTAGTATATTTTTCTTGGCTTATAAATATTCCGGCAGGTGTTTGCTTAATTTGAAAACCAAGAAAGAAAGTTAGTTCACCCATGAGGCTCATTTCAAATTCTTTTTGCATAATATCACTAAATTGTGTGCACAATGAATCATTTGAAGCTCCAAAAATAATGTCATCAACATATATTTGCACAACTAAAAAATCAGATGTATATGTTTTGAAAAATAAAGTAGAATCTGAATTTCCAATAGAGAAACCATTATCAAAAAGATATGTCTTGAGCCTTTCATACCAATTTCTAGGTGCTTGTTTTAAACCATAAAGTGCTTTCTTAAGTTTATAAACATAGTCACCTTTTTCTGGAATTTCAAAACCAGGTGGTTGGGCAACATAAACTTCTTCTTGAATGATGCCATTTAGAAAAGCACTTTTGACATCCATTTGATAGAGTTTGATGTTTTTATGGGCAACAATAGCTAGTAACATTCTAATGGCTTCAAGTCTATCTACGGGTGCATATGTTTCATCAAAATCTATTCCTTCTTGTTGATTATATCCTTGTGCTACTAACCGAGCTTTATTCCTTATTACTTCTCCTGACTCATTTAGCTTGTTCCTAAAAACCCATTTAGTTCCTATTATGGTTTTATCTTGTGGTTTAGGAACTAAATCCCATACATCATTTTTAGTGAATTGATTCAATTCTTCTTGCATGGATATTATCCAATAGTCATCTTTAAGGGCTTCAGATATCTTTTTAGGTTCAATGATAGAAACAAAAGCCATGTTTGGAACATCTTTAAAGGAAGAACGAGTTTTGACTTTATCATTAGGATCTCCAATAATTAATTCTTGAGGATGATCTTTAATAAGTCTAGATGTAGGTTGTGGTTCAGTTTGGTGATTATTTGTAGCACCTTTCTCACTATCGTTTGGTATGTTTAAATTTTCGAATTGATTAGTGAGATCTATGATTTCTAGATTTTCAGATTGGGATTCTTCATGAAAAGAAACATGAATAGATTCCTCAACTTTTCTAGATATAGTGTTATATACTCTAAAAGCTTTGCTAGAAGTGGAATATCCCAAAAAGAATGCTTTGTGTGATTTTGAGTCAAAATTATCTCTATCATCTTTGGTATTTAAGATATAGCATGTGGAGCCAAAGGTATGAAAGTAGTCAACTCTAGGTTTCTTAGAATGTATGAGTTCATATGGAGTTTTCTTTAAATGAGAGTGAACAGTTACTCTGTTTAGCACATAGCATGCAGTGTTTACAGCTTCAGCCCAAAAGGTTTTGGGTGTGTTATGTTCAAGCATCATAGTTCTAGCCATTTCTTGTAGTGATCGATTTTTCCTTTCAACTATACCATTTTGCTGTGGGGTGTGTGGAGCAGAAAAATTATGAGTGTATCCTTGAGATGTACAAAACTCTTCAAATGTATGATTTTCAAATTCCCCACCATGATCACTTCTAATGGTACATATTTTATTTTGTAAGAGATTTTCAATCTTGGAACAAAATTGCATAAAAACATGAATAGTATCATCTTTAGTTGCAATAAAATGTACCCATGTATATCTACTATAATCATCAACAATCACAAAACAGTATCTCTTACCACCGATTGATTGTGTCCTCATTGGTCCAAATAAATCCATATGAATTAATTCTAATGATCTACTGGTGCTAAGTACATGTTTTGATTTGAAAGATGTTTTGGTTTGCTTTCCCATTGTGCATGGTTCACAGTTTTCACTTTGATCAAAAGATAAAGTAGGCAATCCACGAACAAGATCATATTTCACTAACTTTTTGATAACATGTGAACTAGCATGTCCTAGCTTTTTATGCCATATTTTTAAGGTATTGTCATTTGCAAGCAAGCATTTTCCCACTACTGTTTTCATAGAGTTAGGTTTAAGAATATAAAGATTACCAACTCTATTTCCTTCATAAACAACATTTGTAGTATTTTCTATTAATAACTTGCAGCAGGTTTTGTTAAATAACACATCATAACCACTATCACATAATTGGCTAACACTTATCAAGTTATGGTGCAAACCATCAACAAGTAGAACATTCTTAATTTCAAGGTTTGTACCAACATTACCTATTCCAACGATTTTGCCCTTACCATTGTCTCCAAAAGTGACTGTTCCACTTTTCTTTTCTTCAAAAGTTTGGAATGCATCCTTGTTTCCGGTCATATGTTTGGAACATCCACTGTCAACCACCCATTCCTGCATTAAAATGTAGATTTTGGTACCCATGTGATGGTCCGATATGGTTAGAATCATTTAAATACAAATTTGTATAAAAGTTCTAAATCAGAAGTCCAGTCGGTCGACAATTGTTCGACCGACATATGTCTCGGTCGACAATTTGTCGATCGAGAAGATTACTGTAATACAAAACCAGAAAACACATAAATTTAGCTCGGTTGAACAATTTTCGACCGAAATAATTGCTGTAAATTTTGATATGTTACAGACATTCGGTCGGTCGACAATACTTCGACTGATTAATGGTTCGGTCGACAATTTTTCGACCGACTAAGTTTATGTTTTTGCAGAAAATTACCAATGAGCATAAAATCTTTTGTTTAGTTGAGATAAGACAATATAAATAGCAAGATTGAGCTTTTTGGTCATATCTCAACTAAATTTTATTTTACTCTACTAAGTTTGAGGTTTTGGGACCCAAACTAATTCGGAATCCTTAGTTTTATAAGGGCATGAAAAGGAATAGTGTCCAAGACGTAAACAAAAATGGCAGGTAATAGAGTCAACTTCATTTCTCTTTCTAGCCATTGTGTTCTTGGGTACAAACCTAGTTTGAGTTCTTTTAGGTTGATTTTTCTTTGGAGCATATCCCAAACCTTTTCTTCCGTTGAAAACAGTACCAATGCTTAGAATGTTATCAAGTATATCTTTTCTTCTTAACTCATGAAGTTCTCTTTGCAGCTGAGCAATATTGTTCATTTTCTTGTGTAAATCTTTTCTTGCTTGATCTAAATCAGATAGCAATGAATCTCTTTCTTTTATAACATTTTCATAGTCTAGATGATTACACAAAATAGGTTGAGTCTGAAAATCTTTTAGTTTAGCTAACAAATCAGTCTTTTCTTTAGAAAGGAGATCAACATTTGTTTCTAGAGTGAGTATCTTTCTAGTGCAATCATCTAAAGATATTTTTAAAGATAAATTCTCAAGATCACTGTTATTCTTTTCAGAAGAAAGATTTTCTAATTTAGCAATTTTCTCATCATTTGATTTTATAGCCTTCTTTAGTTTCTTCTTGACATCAACATACTTGTCATGAATTTCTTGTAGACTAGTGACTAACTCTTCTTTAGAAAGATCAAGTAGGCTTACCTCTTGAGAGTTTTCATCATCTTCTCTTGCCATTAGACAATCCACGGTTTCTTCTCCGCTTTCACTGTCACTTGATTCGTCCCATGCATCTTTATATGATTTTTCTCCCTTCTTCTTGTGTGAGCTTTTCTTTCCTTTCTTTGCTTTAGGACATTCATTCTTGAAATGCCCTTTCTTTCCACATTCAAAGCACCTAGGAGGGGTAGAAGAAGAGCTGGAAATTTTTTTAGATTTAAATCTTTTGTATTTCTTACCATTTACTATCAAGGCTTCTTCTCCCTCTTCTTCACTTGACTCCTCACTTTCTTGTGTGACAACTTTTGAAGCTTTTAGAGCCACATCCTTCTTTTTTCCTTGCTGAAGTTCACGTGCTCTTCTTTCTTCCTCTTCTAGAGTTGCTTCATGAGCTTCTAAGTTGCCAATAAGTTGCTCCATTTTCAGTTGAGTGAGGTCGTTTGCTTCTTCAATGGCTGTCACCTTTGGCTTATATTTTGGAGGAAGTGAACGAAGGATCTTTGATACCTGATCTTCTTCAGGAATAGGTTTTCCTAAAGCACTTAAACCATTAATAATAGTAGAGAATTTTGCAAAAATTTCACTAATTGATTCATTAGTATCCATACGAAAGTGTTCAAATTTTTGTTTAAACATGCTAATCTTGGAATTTTTGACTTGGACTGTACCTTCATAGGTTATGGATAATCTATGCCAAATATCATATGCTGTGTCACAATTGGATATTCTATTAAATTCTCCTACCGAAATAGAACAATATAAAATGCTTACAGCTTTTGCATTCATTTGGGCCAGCTTTACCGTGTTTGCATCCCATTCCGCAAATTCATTTTGAGGAAGCACATATGGAGTAGACACCATTCTCCATAAATCCCAGTTGATGCCTTGGAAGTAGAATTGCATCCTTCTCTTCCAATATTGGTAGTTTGTTCCATCGAACGCTGGGGGCCTAGCAACAAGTGTCCCTTCAATGTTGAGGTTGTTGAGTACTCCGTCACCCATTTCTTCAAGACCTTGTTAGGGTTCCTTGAAGCCTCGCTCTGATACCAATTGAAAAACTACTAGAGGGGGGGTGAATAGAGTTTTTGAATTATTTTAACAATTTATTGAATTCAAACAACCACAATTGAGATTGGAAGAAAGAGACAGGTGTTTAGAGTGGTTCCAACTATAGCAAATACTATAGTTGTCAGTCCACTACCCGGTTGCTTACCCAACCGGGATTTGAAAGTATTTATTTTATTACCTCTTGAGGATTTATACAAAATACAATACTTTCCTTTACACCCTTTGAACAGCCTTCACTTGAAGTAGGTGCACCAACTTTGAGATAGCCTTCTATGAAGTAACTTCAAGCTCCCCCTTGAAGTAGCCTTCCTCTCTAGAAGTAATATCCCGTTGCACCAGCCTTCTGAAGTAGCTCAAAGTCTCCTTCTTCGCCAAGAAGATCTTTACCCTCTCCAATCCGCAGCCTCCAACCTAGGAGTAGCAAGGAGAGTACAAACAATAATAGGGAATAAGAAAGAAAACAGAAATTACAACTTAGCCTTTGTAGCCCAAGGCTTGATTTGCCTAGATCAAGCGTATAGATCTCCTAACCAAGTGTGTGGACTTGTGATTGCAGTGGATAGGAGATACTAGCCTATAGGACACGAATTATGAGCTAAAGAAGAAAGTAGCCAATGTTTACAAAGCTCAATTTTCTCACAACAGATTGCTCAAGTGTGCTCAAGTATTTCTCAAGTGTAACAAGTGAGTTTGAGTGTCCTATGGCTTGTCCTATTTATAGGAATGGCCTAAGGATGCTTAAGGACGTTCTAGACAACTTCTAGGGGTTTCTAAGTGCTTAACTAGCCATTAGGTACAAAGTTGTTGCTTTAACAACGGCTAATTAATTTATTCTGCAGTTGCTGTCAGAGACCATCTCGGTCGACAAATGGTCGACCGAGACACCTACTCGATCGAACTTTTGTCGACCGACAGGCTCTCTGGAACAAGTGATTTGCAACGTCTTTCTCCAACAACCAACTAACTTGTCTGTTGTGTCTAACGGCTACTTTGGATCTTTCTCGGTCGAGAAGATTGTCGACCGAGAGTGTCTCGGTCGAGGAGTTTGTCGACCGAGATTGATCCTGTTTCAAGGTTTCAATTTAGGCACTAATTATGTGTGTGAGTGTGCAAAAGTAATCCTATTTGAATGGGATGACTTGTCTAACTATGGTGTTTAGCTAGGGAGAATCTAACGCTTGATTTACATGCAATTCTAAGTACTTGTACATTATATTTTTGTACAAGTTTTTACAACAGTTATTACATTGCATGAAAATATAAATATGTAAGCTTGTAGATTTTCCCTTGTTGCTTTGTCATCCTGCACACTCAAGTAGCTCGTTAGATTAATAAGAATGAAATGTTTGTCATAATCAAAACAAAGGGATTTATAGATGTCCATTTAGCCAACAAATGTTAGTTAGTTCAAACATAGAAGAGATACAGTATCCTCGTGTTGATGCTATGGAACTATAATAATAATACCCTTGTTTAATGAGGGAGTTTGAGATAGAGAAGCAATATTGATATCATCTAGTGAGGAGAGTGACTCCTGAATGTTCCAACACACAAACCCAAATGGTCATCCTTCAATTTATATAACTTCCAAAAACAGAGCTTAAAGAATAAGAATGAGCAAGGATTAACAAGTAAGGATGTGAAGGAGGTGTATTTTTTTGCAAATACTAGAGATTAAATTTTATTCATACTGCTCTCTAGTGCAGTCCAAAACAGATCTAGGTTAACATTCAAGTATGAGCTAAGCCAAGGTGGCTTGAATAAGCTCAAGTTACAAGGTAAAACGAACGTAAGGTGTTTTTAGCTACTTCATCGACAACCTTATTCAAAGTGCGAGGGACATAAAGTATCACAATCTGAATACTAGTTCTGATGGGTTGAAATTTCCTCCAGATTGGCTGGAGATGACGAGCTAGTGGTTCTTTGTTGTTTAGCATGCTTACTGCTTGGCTGGAGTATGAGAGCATGATGACATTTGACAGCCCAAACTCTTGACATAAAAAACTTGTGAGGAGAATGGCATAAATCCAGAAGTAAGGATTGATGATGAGTAGAAAGGAATTCCTTGTCTACTCAAACACCTCCCTATATTATCGATGATATGGATGTCGGCACCTACCTTAGTGGATGTGTGGTTATATGCTGCATCCACGAAGATCACTGCATTGTAGGTTTTCGGCCTGGACAGTATGGTGTGTTTGGTGTTTCCTTTGGATTGCAACTTAGGAATTGTTATGTTTAAGATTGACTGTGTTCTATACATAATAAAATGGACACTATTGTGTAAATTGAACAAGAGGTTCTTGTGCACTTTGTCATTTCTAACCTGCCAAAGATGCCATGTCATGACAATGGTTTGAATATGAGAAGTATTGTGAGCAGCATCTGATATTAGTTGTTGGATCCATTCTTCCTCGTTTGCAGTAAAGAAATGTGTTCCCATTCCCAGGATAGTCCAGGTCTGTCTACTGGGTTCGCAGTCACGCAGGTAGTGGAGTAAACTCTCTGGGGCATTAGCGCATACGCTACACGTGATATCAACATCAAGATGCCTATGATGCTTCTCTGTGTTTGTGAGGAGAGTGCCATGTTGTAGGAGCCATAAGAAAGTGTGTAGACGATTCAGAATGTTTAGGTGCCAGATGGTGTCCCAGTCCGTGAGTTTGTATGTTCTTCTCAGATCTCAACCATGTATAAGTGGACTTAGCTGAGAACTCTCTGGTATCGACAATAGGCCAAACCCATCTATCATCATCGACCCCCTCAGTAGGCGGTGGGATTGATTTTATTCATTCTCCAATTCCTGGTGGGAGATAGGTATTGATGAAATCAAAGTCACATTCTCTGTTATCAAGATGCATGGAGTTGACCTTCAGGTCGTGAAGTTCGAGTGGGATGTTCCAGGTGAGGTGTATTTCTGAAATAGTGTTCCCCTATATCCATTTTCCATTCCAGACATTTGTGGTGCTGCCTGAGATGATTGCTTTGTGGCTGATTCTTGAAATGGCGGCAATATGTTTTTTGATGAAGGCCCAAGCAGAAGAACTGGGTTTTTTATTAAAGGTTCCTTTACGCATGTACTTCTCCTGCATCACTTTAACCGAAGGTGTTGAATGATTGTTGAGGAAGTGACACACATTCTTGAGCATGAGAGAAGTATTTTGATCATGGGCATCTTTGATTCCCAACCCACCCATATCTTTAGGTGAGGTGATTTTCTTCCAGGAGACCAGTGATAACTTCTTTTGGTCACATCCACCATACCGAATGAAGTCCTTGACTTGCTTATTGATGTCATCACAGAGACGAGGAGAAAGTTTAACTGTTTGCATGGCATAGGATGGTATAGATTGGAGTGTTGCTTTTTCCAGTGTTATACGTCTAGCCAAAGAGAGATGTCTCACAGACCATCCTGTCATGCGTTCCTGGATGGTGGAAGTTATTTGCTGATGTGTTGTTTTTTTGATTCTATGGTGAAGGATGGGTACTCTAAGATAACGACCCAAATCTTCCGTGTGGCAAATGACAATCTTTTGACAGAAGGACCTTTTCTCTACTTTGCTCGTGTTCGCAGAGAAAAAACAACATGATTTTAGCTTGGATATTTCCTGTCATAAAGCAACAGTAAAGGAATTGAGTATTTCCATGATGTGTGTTGCCTGAGTTGAATTTACTTCCGACATCAACAATATGTCATTTCTGAAGAAAACGTGTGAGAGAGGCAAGCCATGGTGTGTGAGGCGGACAAGCTTCCAACGGCCATCTAAAACTGCCTTATTGATAGCTTGAGAAAGTCTTTCCATACATAGCATGAACAGATAGGGACTCAAGGGATCTCCTTGTCTCACACCTTGAGAGGAACATAAAGGATCAAGCGGAGCGCCTTCCCATAGAATATAAGTACGACCAAAGGTGACAATATTCATGATCAGCCTTATAGTGATGCTAGAAAGTCTGACTTTGGTTAAAGTATCTTCAATGAATGGCCATCTAATTTTATCAAAAGCTTTTGACAAGTCGAGTTTAATGGTAGCCCATATGGTCTTTCCCTTCTTTTGTTTCATAGAATGAATAACCTCCTGAACCAGAAGGATATTATCACTGATTCTCTTGCCCGGAATAAAGCTTGATTGCGTGTCTGAAACCCAGTTCTTAAGGTGTCCTTTGAGACGTTCAACCAGAATTTTGGAGATGATTTTAAAGCAACTTTTGTTTAAGTATATTGTCCTGAAGTCTGAACATTTCAAAGGTTGCTTTTTCTTTGGAATGATGACCATATATGATTCAGCAAGACTGTGGTCAATGTTCCCCATTTTGAATACCTCTTGTACAATTATAGTAATTGAGGTGTTGAGCTTTTCCTAGTTAGATTGTAAGAATTCCATATACACTCCGTCAGGGCCAGGTGCTTTGGATGGCGACATGAGGAAGACTATACATTTGATCTCATCAGGACCTGACATGCGGGCTATAAAGTTCAGGTGCTGGACAGATAGCTGCTCAAAGCATTCGGGAAAACTGATAATAGCTTCATGTTGCCTCATGGACAGTGGGTCAACTGTCATAAGCTTTTGAAAGTAGCTATTTATTTTTACTTTGAAATCCCGTGCGTTGTGTACCCATACATCTTCATCATTTTGCAATCTACAGATTTTAGCAAAGTGTCGTTTAGCCTTGACATAAGTTTGGAAGAATTTTGTATTTCCGTCGCCTGCCTGGAGCCAGTTGATGTGTGCTTTTTGCTGCCAATCAAGTTGCTCTTAGAGTAGGATATTATTGTATTGTTCTTCAAGAGAAATGGAAAGTAAATCATTAGCATGATTTGGAATATTAGCATCATGTACCCGACATTTTTCTATCTTGGCCATGATGTTCCACTTTGAGGTGTATTGAAATATTAGAAATATCATGTAAAATAATAAAATTCCTAAAAGTAAAATTGTTAAGGGAATAATAAGGATGTAGAAGCAAATTCAACGATGTACATGGGTGTAATGTACAAAATAAAAAAAATTAGTTGTTCTTTTGGTCTTAACTGGTTAGTGGTTCAATATAGTTTAGTTGTGATAAAATCACAATTTTAGTTTAAGGGTCTTCAGAATTTGAATCCATGTATGGTAGATGAGGATAAAATATGTCTTCTTTTATTAAGTTCAGATGTATTCAGAAGTATTGCAAACCATATTGCATAAGTAAAACACAATGTAGGTTAGAATACCAACTAAGGATGGAGATTTAAGAAATGGCACTCAATATAAAGGATGCTTTATTTTCATTGACTTTGAATAAGCTAGACAATTTTTGCTGTGTTTGAGATGTTTTACTACACTATGATTGTTGATTTGAATATTTAACAGGAAAATGATGTAGATGACAATCTAAAAAATAGGAAGGCATATGAGTTAATATGCATAAAGCTAAACTTTTTACACCATTCTTGTATACCTATATGTTACTTAGATGAAACTCCTTAAGGGGGAGATGTTGTTACAACCATATCTTATTTTATTGGTAATATATGAGGGGTTAAGAAAATCAGTAAGGAGAAAGAATCACATTTGATGACAGTACTACGATATAGCTCCGAATGATTTAGGACCAGTTGTCAGTTTTGTATGATCAAAACAATTTCAAATCAGTAACACTAAATCTATTTTTTTGGTCTATGATTTAAACTAGCCAAATCAAGAGAGAGATTGCCAAATTCATGAATAGGTATTCAAAGAATATAATACTTGTTAGTTGTTAATCAAGATCGATTGAATACTTCTTCATGTTTGATCTGATATGTCTAAAGAAACAAGATGATCACACATGCATTTCCATCAAATATGTTCCTAACCTTTCTTCACCACTAACAGTAATAGATATGCACCATGGAAATAGATTAGGTTATGATACGTGTCATTAGAAGCAACTACCAAAGATATAGACACCGTTACTGATAAATCAAGTTCTACCGTAAATCGACCCTCCCAAACAAATCAAGTTCTACCCTAAAACATCACGAGCCTGTACAGAAGGGGATAACGAGCAAGGAGTGCAAAATCGCCAGTTTGTGCAATGTCGCCGGAGAAGTAGGGGTGACCACCGCCAGAGTTGATCCAAGGATGACAACCAACTTCAATGAACAGCTGCTCCAAGAGGTGTAGGTGTATGTCAAGAACCTCACAACACAAGGTGAGGAATATGATGGCACACAGACACTTCTTGGACGAGCTAGGGTTTGTTCTCTTCATCGACAAGATGGGACAATGTCAGGTTTTAGATAGGCGATGTCCAAGCCAGGGCATGGGTACCTTGTTGCGTTTGTATGTTGTAGTCGCCCCAGTAGATCGGAAGTCTCTGACGTATGCATTGATTCTCCACACAGACACTTCATCTAAAGAATAATGCCCTTTATGCACGATCTGCTCGAGGTAGCAGACATCGCTTTAACTCCTCACGGACCTACAATATAGTAGGCAGAGGGAGAGACACGACTGTAGTGAGGGAGAGGGGAGGGAGGGAGAGGGATGAGAGGGAGAGGGATAGGGAGAGAGGGAGAGGCGTGAGAGGGAGAGGGAGGGGTGAGAGGGAGTCGGGGTCGAGGGGTGTCACGGCCGAAACCCGGACTAGGATTTCCAATCCCGCCTCTACTAGGACTGGTTTTTTTTTCAGATTATGGGATTTCATTATCCCAAAATAGGGGTTGAATGGGGTTTGTAACCAAATGTGATTTTTGCCCAAACCAGTCCAGGTTACACTGACGTGGCACTACACCACATGCCAAAAACCGATTCTGATCCAGAACCAAAAAGGGGAAAAAGGCCCATGCCCTGTAGCAACCCAACCTAGCCGGAGCCCCACTTACTGGAGAACGAAGACAATCTTGAGTTTTTCCTATCGACAATGAGGAGGCTCAAGCTAATGTTAATTGGCTGATATAGGGAAATAACCGTTAGCATTTTCTTTTGTGTTTTAAGATAAGCATGTAGTAGTCTGATGTATTGTGAAAAACAATGCAGGCATGCTTGAAGTCATGGGACACGGTGTAAAAGCTCTTTTTGACTCTGGATCTACTAATACTTTTATTTTGAGGAATCTCACAACAATGATTTGTTTGGATATCAAGCATTTAGGATATATTTTGGATGTCACAACCCCAAGTGGTTGGATTTTTACATCCTACTTGAAAACTCTAGTGATACCTGTTAAGTATCAGGATCATGAGTTCCCTACATATTTTATCCTTCTTGACATGAACGACTTATATATGATCATCAGTATGGATTGGCTCTATACCTATAGGACAAATATTGATTGTAGGGAAAAGAAAGTAATCATAAAAAGATCAGGTCACCCATCATTCACAATTAGAGGTAGGAAGGATACTGCCACTAGCATGTATGTGTCAGCCTTGAAGGAAGAACGGATGATAACCAAGGGTTTTCAAGCTTTCCTAGTAGTTGTTACTGATCCAGAGCGTAAGGTGCAGCCCTTAGAGGAAATATAGGTAATCAAGAACTATGCAGATGTGTTCTCGGATGATTTGGCTGCGATTCCTCCTGAGAGAGAGGTAGACTTTGTGATAGAGCTAGATCTTAGGATAGACCCTATTTGGAGACCACCTTATAGGATGGGCCCTACTGAGTTGCTTGAGTTGAAGAAACAACTACAAAAACTACTAGACAAGGGTTTTATCTGACCTAGCAGATCATCCTGGGGAGCACCATTTCTCTTTGTAAAGAATAAGGATGGGTCGCTCAGAATGTGCAAAGACTACCAGTTGATCAACCAGGATACCATTAAGAACAAATACCCTTTACCCCGTATAGATGACATGTTCGATCAGATGAAGTTAGCTTGAGTCTTTTCAAAGATTGACTTGAGGTCTGTGTACCACCAGTTGCGAGTCAAGAGTGAGGATATCCCAAAAACTACATTTAGAACCCGTTATGGCCATTATGAGTTTGTAGTTATGCCTTTTCAGATGTCCAATGCCCCGAGTGTGTTTATAAACCTCATGAATAGTGTGTTCCAGCCCTTCCTTGACTCATTTGTCATAGTGATCATAGATGACATCTTGGTTTATTCTGAAGACCTAGAGCAACACCGTGACCATCTGGGTAGAGTCCTTGATATCTTGAGAAACTAGAAGTTCTATGGGAAATTCTTGAAGTGTGAGTTTTTGATACACCATGTCATGTTCCTTGGTCACATCATATCTGGAGGGACCATCTCAGTGGATCCATCTAAAGTGTCAGCCGTTCAAGATTGGCCCACACTGAAGAACCCTTCAGATATCCACAACTTTTTGAGATTGGCCAAATATTATCAGAGCTTCATAAATGATTTCTCAAAGACTACTTTACCACTCACCAAGCTCACCTAAAAGGATGAAATTTTTTTGTGGATAGACTTATGTGAAGATCAATTTCAAGTTTTAAAAGAGAAGTTGACTACGGCTCCAGTGATGACTCTACCGATAGTAATGAGGGTTTTATCGTAACATCCCTGACCTGGGTTATGCTTTAACCCTAGGAATTTTAATTAAGAAAGATGAATATACACTTAATCTTATCTTGTGAAAAGTAATTAAGTCTCAAGAGGAGCTTAAGTTTCAATTTTGGTCCTGTTTGAACAATGTTGAAGCAATGTTTGCTTATTTTGGACTAATGTGCAAATTACCCAAGTTAAGGGGTTAACTTGCAAACGTTACATGATAATATGTTCCTATGATGTTGAGATATCATAAGAATGAATATGATGTAGTGGTATGGTTTCCACAAGCTTGGTCACCAAGATAGAGCTTGTTGGACAATGTTTGTGTATTAAAACCTAGTTTTGGTGAAAAGTGCAATTTACCCAAAACCTAAGGTTCAATATGCAAATTACCAATTCAATAAGGTCCCTAATGTTTCTTGACATCGTTTAGAGCAAATAAAATGAGAGGGGTGCCTCATTTGAATTAAGTGGAGGAGAGAGAATTTTGATATTAAAATAATCAAGATTTAAGCCCAATTGAAACCCTAATTCAATTTAATGCAAAAATAAATAAAATAATTGAAGGGCCTTCAAACAAAATTAAAATGGTTGGATTCATTTGTGTGTGGACGAACTTAAGCCTTGCAAAGGAACGAGTATATCCCAAGGAGGTGAAAATTCCACTCACCATTATTATAAGAAAAATAATTTCAACTCAAATATGGATATTCTTATTATAAAGGTTAAGGTGCTTAATTTCTTTTCCCTTAATTCTTGGATAATGGAAGGGAGCTCGGTGGGGATACATATGCCTTTGTATACAAGAAACCAAGGGGGAGAAGGTGGCAACAATTTTGGAATTAAAAGACTTTTTTAAAACATTTTCTCTCTCATTAAATTTCTTATAAAAAGACTATTTCCAAGCCAAATGAAAGGCTTTTCCATTTCCACTTCTTATTTTTTCTTGGGAAACGACCAAGGGAGCTAGGGAGGACCAAGAGGATGACCCGCAACCTGTTGGTAAGGTTCTTGACCCTTTTCACCTTGATTCCATGGTGGAAATCAAAAATAAACCATTGATTTCTTCTTATTTCGATCTCCTCTTCAACGCTAGCCAATATTTTCAACCAAAAGCTTGAGGACGAGCCTAGGGGGAGTTGCAAAAGCTTCATACACCATTGTTGGCGTGATCTTGGAGCTTTGGAGCTCAATTGGAGGCGAGTTTTATAACTTGAACCCTTAATATTGTTATTTCAATCAATTTCTTATCACTTAATGATCCTTTTTACATTTCCAAAATTTGATTTGGTTGACTGATGCAATCACCATGGAAACCACCGCAGGTTTCGTGAGTTTAGAGATTTATGATGATTACATCATCATAAGAACACACCTCTCCAAATATCCAAGGCAAACGGTTTCAAAAGAGTTGCTCAATCGGTTTCACAAACCGTTTGAGAGCAAACAGTTTCAAACCGTTTGAAAGGAAACGATTTCATCAAACCGTTTGAGGGAAAAAGGTTTCAAACCATTCGGGGGCATTGACCATGGTTGAACGTTTGGAAAATTTTGATGGCTATTGACCCATTAAATATAATTGATTAGGTACATTTGGTCCATTAGTTGAAGGACCAACAATCACTAAACCCCAATCGGGTAAGTGCTGATTTCTCAATTGTTTGAGTTGAACCTTTGGGTTGATTAGCCCAAACGGTTTCAAAACCATTTGGGTATCACCCAAACGGTCTCAAGACCGTTTGAGGGTCACCCAAGACCGTTTTGAGGTCTAGGTTTGAGTATGGTTAGGTTTTTGAAAGATCTAAAGATACCAAGTTGATTTGCAATCAAATGCTGATTTGGTGATCAATCCTATGATCCAAACCCTAATTGGATGTCATGGATTTAGATGTTGAGATGGGAAAACGGTTTCAAGACCATTTGGAGGTCATCCAAACGACCTCAAGACCGTTTTAGGTCAGGTCATATCCAATTTTAATGATGGTACAATAGTTTCAAAGTAATTAATAATACAATGACTAATATTGATGGTTCATCGATTTCAATCCCTAATCCAATTGATTTCAAACCCTAATTTATGATCAATTGAGGGTTAAATCAGTTGAAGGATGATCTATTAAGTTCACTTGAATAATGGTGTTAGGCTCAATTGATGAGTGGTTACATGGATTCAATCAATCAAGGGACTCAGCATTGGAAACCCTAAATCAACATGATTGGTGGAGACCATATTTGGTCCATTCAGTTTTGAGGAGGTTTGGACCAAACAGTCTCAAGACTGTTTGAGTCAAAATGGTCTCAAGACCATTTGGGACCAAACAATCCCAAACCATTTGAGGCCCAATCGATCTCATGAGTGCTTTACCAAATGGTTTCAAGTACTTGCTTTAGCAAACGGTTTCAAGTACTTGCTTTATCAAACGGTTTCAAGTACTTACTTTAGCAAACAGTTTCAAGTATTTACTTTAGCAAACAGTTTCAAGTACTTGCTTTGGAAAACGGTTTCAAGCACCACCTTTACCAAACGGTTTCAAACCCTTAGACTAAGACCGTTTGAGGTCTGATTGGTCAAGACCGTTTGAGGTCTAAGTGACCAAGATTGTTTGGAAGATAACTAACCAAATCATATGAACACTTAAAGTGATTAAAGGCCAATTGTTTAAGTAAACAATTACATGATGTAATCCAAGGGTGATTATAATAATGGTACTTTTAATGCGATAGGGTGATTAGTACCATTTGAATAAATCACAAGATGTCATGATGGTGATGACATAATCCATGGTATCAATTCTTATTTCAAGTTGAGTAACTTAGTCTAATCAAATCTGAAGTAAGCATCATCTTATAGAAGATGAGAGAGAGGGGACTTCCTACATGAATGATAATCATGTAATGGATAAGCCTCAACACCTTCAACATGAATGATTAAGCAATTAGGGTATGATAATTAATAAAGAGATCATGAAATCGTAATCAAGGAGGTTGTTGAGCCCTAACCTAAATCTAGGGCAATATCAGATGTAACCCAAATCAAGGGTAATGTTGTGACTCTAAACCAAGTTGATTATATGTGGAATTCAAATTCAGGGTAACTTCATGAGAAACCCTAATCTAGGGTAATGTGATGTGAATAGTAAACACTAATTGTGGGTTATGGAATGAGAAACCCTATTTGAGGGTGAATCCATGAGAAACCCTAATTGAGGGTGAATCCATGAGAAACCCTAATTGAGAGTGAAATCATGGGAAACCCTAATTGAGGTTAATGTTATAAGAAACCCCAATTGAGGTTGAGGTTATGAGAAACCCTAATCTAGGGTATTGTGATGTGAATAGTAAACCCTAATTGTGGATACAAGATGATGCCTAGATCCTTATATATATATCCAACTCTATACATGTGTAACAACCCTTTACATTTTACAAAGATGAGAATTAGAAACTCTTAGGAGTGATGTATGCAATACTACATAATGGAGTGAATAACATCCTATGGTTGAAATACCTAAAGTGGTTGATAATGATTTATTCTATATCAACAATGCTTAACCAATGGATAAGTCCATATCTTTAAAGATAGCTGGACAATTCTAATGTGTAACCTATGCACTATATGATGGAAGTGATAAGTTAGAGGATAAATTATTAAGAGGGAAAAACCTTAATACAAGGTTAGTTGATTAACTTAAGTAAGATGGAAATGAAAAGAAAGTTATACATCAAGACATGATAGGTATCACATTCAACATTTCAGGGTAGGCATTCCTTGATGAACCTCTAATCCAATCTTCTTGGATAAGAAACACATTAAGTGCATGTTATGCAATTGTTACAATAAAGATGTAATGAACTCAATGTACTTTGATGAATGTTGACTAATATACCTTGAGAATGGGGTTAATCCAAAACAATGAGTATGATGTAATCATACCATGATAAGGATGAGAAATGAACTCATATCTTGAATTGATGATTATTAATGATATATGATGAGAATAATGATCATAAGCATATACTTATGATATCTTTGAATGCTCCTGGAGGTGTGGAGCAATACATTAGGGTTTAATTAATAATGTGAGCATGAAACCCTAATAAATGAAATATGGGAAACCCTAACCCTAATTTTGGGTAATGGGAATGAAAAACCCTATTTGATAGATAACCCTAATCCTGATAAAGGATGGTGGTGTTACTATTGTTTCATATGATGTGGTAAATGATCTACATGATTGTTATCATGTCTATTAATCATGTAGACATCATGAGATGATGCAATATAGCCAAATTTGAGCTATGACATCATATAATAAATATGTTGAAAGTCCTTATGTGCCTAATGTTGTTGTTGCTTAGTAAAAGTAACAAAATGTGTATGGACCTTATGAGTTCCATGAATAAGTGGTTGAAAGGTGTTAAAACATTTAATAGGCTTTGTGGGCCATGTGAGATACTTGTATAACAAATATTATATATACCTTGATCTGAGGACCTGGAGGCAATAGTTACCTAACAAGTGGTAACAGTGATACTGATGAATTGAGGGTATGAATACCTAGACATGATATGTATGATAATGATGTTATTGAAAGATGTGAACTTTCAAAGAAGTGAAATGAGGGACTGAGATCCCAATGTCTTATAAAGACTGAGAAGTGATTGATGAAAGTAGTACATATTTCTTTATAGCACTTGTCTGAATAAGTTATGTTTGAGAACTTGACTGATGCTAAAAGAATATACTAATGTACTTAATTAATCAAGTGAAATCATATCATGTAGATCCCTGACCATAGATCCATCATCGTCAGCAAATTGGTGATGGTAAAACGGGTGCTCCACGGCAAAACCCGGATCACATATTTTGAATATGTGGGGGTAAATGGGCAAAAATATCCTTACGTCCTAATGTGGGAATTGATAGAAGGTAAACATTAAACCTCTCAATCCTTCATTATATGTGTCGGGATAGATGTATCACGAATCTCCTGACGATTGGGATAGATGCAGTACACATCTCCCAATAATGTTAATGCCAGATCGATGGAGATAAACATGAAATCTCACGATCGCGAAGAGAGTGCAACACACCATTGTAACTCTGATAGTGAAGTTTCCAGTATACTCTGGAAAGCTATATGGCAGAGACACAAGATGTCCTACAGTTGGTACTCACGCTGACTGAGGAGGATGAGGTCATAGAAATTCGACTCTTCTATTGACCTATGTATGGTACCGATTTCAACTTTGCAGTGGTCGGTTGGAGCATGAGCGGTATATCTCATCTCCTTAGGGCATAAGTGTGGTTGTAAAATGTAATCCGCCGTATAGCATGTTGGCTTAAGGATTGAATACAAAAATTCATTAGTTGATGTTACATTTCTTTTATGCATCTCTAGTTGATAGACGTTATTCATATCTCTTTATATTCATTGCAAGTAGATGATGAATTATATGTCTACCATGGATAGATGCAATACCCTCCTTAGAAAAGGAGATTACTTTACTCTATTAATTCAATAATTAATATTGTTGTTAATACATAAGAACTCCTGCCCAGTTTTATTATATTAAACTGCTATAAAAATGTTTTGGCGGAGAGTTATATCTCCCTCTGGGGCAATTTATAATTGTCTCACCCTCGTGGGATCCAATGTTTTTAGGTGGACGCGGACGAAGAGGAAGAAATTCTATAGCAGAGAAAAATCAACAGTAGCATCAAGGACAGTAGTAATATCTCAGGTGGAGACACTGTCTGTCAAGTTATAGTTAGTAGTCCTATGTGTCGTCTCTGTACTCTCAGGTCCTCAGAGTCAGTAGTCAGTATTTTTAATGTATCGATATGAGATTTTGGCTTGATGCCTCGAGGTTTTTATGTTGTTTGCATATAATGTTGAATAGGGCAACTGATGTTGTAATCCTTGAGAAGAGATGATACAAGTCATATACTTTTGAATCAGGATGTAAATATTATACATTGGTTCTTGAAGAAAAAGATTTCCTGTGTGTGGATCTCTTTGCGAAACGTTTAAGTTTTAGTGATTTTCAGTAATCCGCTGCAAATGATTCGTTTCCGCTTAAGTAAATCTTGTTTTTGTAAGTTGTATGTCACATTTATGATCTTCACCGATACATAAAAGATGGGGCTTGGATGTGTGCTAGAGAAGATAGGCATGTTGTTTCCTATGCCTCCAGATAACTCAAACCCAATGAAGTGAATTATCTGACACATGATTTAGAGTTGGCTGCAATTATACATGCCCTGAAGATTGAGCGACACTATCTATATGGAGCCACCTTTGAAATCTTCACCGACCACAAGAGCCTAAACTATCTCCTAACTCAGAGGGACCTAAATCTGAGACAGAGATGGTGGATGGAATATATGAAAGACTTTGATTTCACCAATTCCTATCACCCTAGAAAGGAAAATGTTGTGGCTGATGATCTTCACCGGAAATAGCTCAGTTGTGTAGTTGTCTTGTCTAGCCAGTGTAGGAAGCTAGAAGATCTTATGGAGTGGACTCAACAACTGTTATAAGACAGAGTCCATTTGGCTAAAAGATTAAACTAGACCTGTCGACCGAGTTGGTAGCTGCCCAGTTAGCCAGCCCAGAGCTTGATAAGATGAAAGGTTTGTTAGAGAACGTCAAACCCATATCTCAGTAGGAGTGGATGGAGGAATCCATTACAAGAGTCATATTTGGGTTCCTGAAGATTCATCATTAAAGGATCGTATCTTGCAGGAAGCTCATGGTTCTAAGTACACGATACACCCTGGCACTACCAAAATGTTTAAGGATTTGTAGCGGCACTTTTGGTGGCTCAGAATGAAAAGAGATATAGCGACATATGTGGCCAATTGTCGCACTTGTTGGATGGTGAAGGATGAACACCAACGACCCAGTGGATTTCTATAGTTGGTTGAGATTCCAGAGTCAAAATGGGAACATATCATGATGGAATTTGTGGTGGGTCTTCCCAAGACCAAGAGAAGTCATTACACAATATGGGTTGTGGTAGATTACCTTACCAAGTCAACAAATTTTCTTGCCTTAAAGACCACTACCAAAGTGATGGACTTAGCTGAACTGTACATTGGAGAGATTGTACGACTGCATGGTGCTCCAAGTTCGATCATTTCTGATCATGATCCAAAGTTCACTTCCAAGCTGTGGAAATAGGAATAAGAGGAACTTGGTACTAGACTAAAGTTTATTAAGATGTATCACCCCCAGACTAATGGACAGTCAGAGAGGACAATCCAGACTTTAGAGGATTTGTTAAGAGCTTGTGTGATCGATTGGGGTGGATCCTGGGAGCAATACCTACCCCTCACTGAGTTTGCTTACAATAACAGCTACCAAGCCAATATTGGGAGCCACCATATGAAGCTCTCTATGGGAGTCCTTGTCAGTCGCCCCATCATTGGGATGATGTTGGTGAGAGGACCTTGTTGAAATCAGATGAGATCTAGGTGTATGCAAATAAAGTCACTTTGATCAAGCAAAGAATGAAGAGAGCCCATGATTGGCAGAAGTCATATGTTGATGGAAAGAGGACTGACTTGCAGTTCACTGTGGGAGAGAATGTGTTTTTAAAAATCTGACCCCTCTTAGCTATAGCTAAGAATAGAGGGAAGCTGAGTCCCCGATACGTGGGTCTGTTTGAGATTTTAGAATGGATTGGTGAAGTTGCTTATCGTTTGGCCTTACCTCCTCAGTATAGTATGATGCATGATGTTTTCCATGTGTCTAATCTAAAGCGCTATGTGAAGGACCCGAGCCATGTGTTGAGTGTTAAACTTAATGAGCTTTAAGGGAGACTGACATATCCTGAGCCAACTATGAGGGTATTGGATACCAAGGTGAAAGAGCTCAGGAATAAAGAAATAGAGATGGTAAAGTTTCTCTGGAAGCACCATGGAGAGGATGAAGCCACATGGAAGCTGAAGACAGACATGAAAAAGGCCTACCCTAAATTGTTTGATTGATTGGATGAATTTTAGGGGGAAAATTACTATAAGGAGGGGAGGATGTTACAACCTTGATTTTTCTTATATGGTTGTAAATGCAATTTTTTCAAAGAAATGTACTTGTCTATAAATTGTATGACTTATGATAAATATATGGATTTCTTTTACAACTTTTTCGTTGCTCATCTATTTTCATGGATCCTATTGTATTAATGGGTCCAAGATGATAAAAGAGGATGGAAAATTGAAGGAAAACAAATAATGCATTAATAAAAAAGGAAATTGAAATAATGATGAAAAAATAAGAAATATGTGGAAAGATGTATGATTGATCATAATAGATAATATTTTAAAATCCACATGGTTTCTTATGATACAAGGAATCCAAGTAAAGAAGATAAAAGTGAAAGAGAAAGAAAATATGAATAAACTTTGCTTTAATGAGTAATAACTTGCATGTGAAGAAAACCCCTTTATCCTTCCATGTTTGGGACTCAAACTTGGTAAACGAGTGGATAATGCTAAATAAGGTTTCCTCTAAAATTTGGATGAAAAAGGATAAACGAGGAGGGAGATATGGATTTTGTAAGTTTTCCTAAAGTGATGTGGTAATCCCTCTATTGTATTAAATGTCACAATATTAATCAGATTATAATTTCATTTATCAAGAACACATGAAACGTAGACTGTTGGATCTGAGATCCAACGACGCAAGCTTAATCCCGATCTTATTTGGAGATGCGGACCAGAGAAATTTCTAGATTTTTTCCAATCTATTTTGTGCATGATCGAGAGGGAGAGAGAAGTTGGGATTGGTCCCAACATCTTTGGAATCTGGGGATCCCATCCATACTGGGATTGATGATCTTTCATGGTCGGAATAAGATTTCACCAATCCCAGTGGAACCCGAGACCCTGCCCTATATAAGGGGGGAATTATACTGTACCATCAGACCCACATTTGACCTTTGAGAAACCAAAAGGGGGGAATTATACTGTACCATCAGACCCTCAATTTGAGATTTCATCCTGACCTGTACCCTGGTCTTGAAGTAGTCCTCACTGAAGTAGAGTGTATTCATCTGGCATAGGAGGGTAGCGAACAAGTAATTTAAAGGCGTGTTTGAGTTTGAGAAGATGAGGCAGAGCTAATGGTGTCCCTAATTTTTTGTGTAGGAGTAGCAATGAGAAAAGTCAACTAGCGAGTTAGCCATCTACTTGCGTGAAGGATGAATGGAGGTTGAAGACGAAGTTAGGGGAAAATATCCTCCTGCCCTCGTGTCTGCATTGTGAAGGTAAGGGTTTATTGGTAAATTTGTGTTTTCTTTTGTTCTGTGGGTGAGTAGCCTCGTAGGTCCAGGTTCCTAGGTGATGCGAGTTGGTTGGCACAAGCCTGGCCAATTGGCACAACTTAATAAATTTGAAATACATACGTGGTGATTCCTGATTGGTTGAAAATTAGTTTTTCTTATATAAATCATAACTAATTATGGGAATATCAAATGAAGATAAATTATATATGAAAGTTGATTAGGAAAATATGTAGAATTCAATAACAATTGGATTGAAGCCTGATATCACTTGTAATTTAAAAAGTATACAATGTTACCACTTTTAATGCTTTAAATCATGGTAAAACCCTAATTTGAGATGGAAATCAGATTTAGTATCTCTTTTAGTTTTTTTTGGGCAGTATCAACCTATTGAGAATAAAAGGAAGAGTTAATTATGAAAAAGATAATATTATGTTTGTTTCAGGGTTTTATACACATGATTATGCATTAATGGGTTTAGAAACCCTAATATTGGAAAATATGGGTTTTAATGGTTTTTATCCGAAAATGTAAACATGCAATAGAGATATAATGATCCTAAGCTTTATTTGAGATCAAAGAACCCTTAATGAGGATAATTGGACTAATTAGGGTTTTTGTAAATAAGAAACCTATTTTTAGGGTCGTTAGCCCAAAAAGGGTAAACTTGGATAAATCAACATAAGAAACCCTAATGAACCCTAAGGAGACTTTGGAAGCCTTATAAAGTATCCTCATGTCATTAAGAAGTTGTTTAGAATATGATAGTGACATTAGGTAATCTATATGCTTCAGGAATTAAGGGTTGCTTGCATTAGGTGCTTTCTTGGATATCTAGTTGATTTTGGATTCTCTTGCTCAAGAACATGTATGTGGTTATGATTATGACTAATCGCTCTAGTTTCACAATGATTTTTGAAGTTTCATTGGTTGCCTAGAAATAAATGCTTGGTTGACTTTTATTTCATGCAACTATAAAGTGATTGTGACTATCACCATAATTATATGTGCATGGCTAGCTCAGATCCTAGTCCTCCTCTGTAGCTTTGATGATGATGAGATGGATGACCTAGTACATGGGGTAGGATCATCAGGTTATCATGAGTCGATGTGTCGGTCTACCCTTGGGTAGGACCATACGACTACCCAACCCTATGTTGTGATCTACCTCTAAGTTTGGATCATAGGGGCTATTGGAGATCTACCATATGAGAGAGTTAGTATCCATGTCCATTGTAGGGATAGCATAGAGGCAAGGATATGTAGGGATTGAGTAGTTATGTTTAAAATGTAAAGTTTGTTTTGTTAAATCATAATTTGATTGTAATATGTTGTCACAATTAGATGCAAGATTTTGGTTTCCCCACATACCAGTATAATTCACTATACTGACCGCCATTTTGTTTGTCGTTGTTTTAGGTTTAGCAGAAAGTGGATGTTCCTTTAAAGTGACACTGATTGAATAAATCTTAAAAAAGAATTGCAGGATTGTAGATAGATAGTTTCTTATCTAGGTAAAGTCCCTCAAATCCTATGTTTTGCAAGGTATGCGAAAAGAAAAAAAAATTATCATGTTTTAAGATTAGTAGTGGTAGAATTTATTAATTATTTTTTATTATTTCCTAAGCCCTATGATCCTATTTTGGGATAACGACTCTAGCCTCTTGGTCTCCCTTAATTGGGGGTTACTGAGGGGTAGGTTCGTTACATGATCATTGTTGTGGGAGAGCAAGTTGGTGACTAGTATGCCAACGGGAGGGACAACTCCTTCCTGTCTATTCTACAAGGATGATAGGAGTTCCAGGTGGTCTGTTTGGACTTCCATAGAGGTGTAGAGGTTGTTTTCATCCTATAGGAGGACAACATTGACCTATACTCCATGGTGCAGACCAGGAGACGGACCAATCAGACGAGTCCCAATGCAAGTAGAAGATGATTGCACATCTACAATGATGAGGAGTTGTTGCTAGACTTTCTCCAGGACCAAGTATATCCTCAAAACCATCCTTCTCATCCTATAGTTATTGACGTGACCTACTGGTTTATGGAGAATATGGTAGTTTTATTTTTTGTTTCTACTGCCTATTATGTAGGCACATTTCCCTACACTTACATGCATATCTTGAAATTGGTTTTACTACGATGATCTAGGTTCAGCTATCATGAAGGTGATGGAGGTTTTGGATCTAGTTTTCATGTGTTTGATGCTTGGTTTTCTCTCTCATAGTATGGTTTCTATGTAGATTCTTATGATTATCATTTTAGTGTTTTGATGTTTATCATTTGGTTCTTACCTTGGTGACACTTGGGATTCTCGATGTTATACATTGTTTCAGTTCCATATATCTTTGGTTCCATGTCGATGCTATGATCGTGATGGTGGTGAGCTTGGGTTTTGGTTTGGTTACCATAACCCTAACCCCAACTAACCTAGTCGCTATGCTTCTAGAACGGTCGCTATGTATTCTTTTTCGCTTGCATGGTCATGGTGTTCCCTATTTTGATGGCCATTATGTGATGACTATCATGTGCTGGTCAAAGTGGATGCTCTCTTGTGGTTTCTATTCTTTGAGATTTGTGTTGCAAACACTATGCATGGTTTGATGTTGGTCGCTATGCTTTGATGTTTGATGTGATTGTTGTGTTTGATCATGTGCATGGTCATTTTGGTTGAGATATGTTGCGTTCTCCATGACCATGGTGGTCAAAATGGTTGACCTTAACCCCGATGGTCACCAGGGCAGTCAGTGCTAGTGTCTCTAGATTCGTTACACCTTGTATGGTCGCTACACGTTGTTGTTTTCATGCTAGGTTGATCATGATGATGACATTTGATCTTCTGGATTTCAAGAATGTGGGAAGTGATGTACATTAGTTGGATGTTAACTGTTGTAATCAAAACCCTAATCGTTAACTATGAGAAACCCTAATCCTAATGTTTGAATATATGGTGTTAAGGATTAATGCTTATTTTCTTGAGTGAGTAGCATGGTAATGTAACCCAAATATTTTAGGTTGAATGAACATCAGAGCTTGTGATTGCTATGGTGTCTCTTATGTAAACATAGAGGTGATGATTATTAACCTTGATGAGGTGTGGTGAATTAATGATGTTCTTACAGAGAATAGTGTGAATGGTTTATAACTTTAGTGATGGATTGTGATTAATTGAGGCAATACCCTTTGATGATGTAATAAGGGATGGTTATGCCACAATGATATGATAATGGTGATGACATTGTGTATGGCAGTGAGACAATACCATGTGGTGATAATGCTTAATACATTTTATATCTTTTGGAGTTGTAATCTAGCATTAAATTTGTAGAATCTATTTAGGGTTTGTACATTGTAACTTGATTGATAGAGTATACAAGATACCCAATTGGATTAACTAATCAAGTGAAACCCTAATCATGTACTTGCCCTATGCCATAGATTTTTTTCAATGTCAAAACTTGCTTGATGGTGAAATGGGTATTCCTAAGGGAAACTCAGAGCGCAGACTATTGAGTATTTGAGGTGCAAGTGACCAAGTGTCCTTGACATCTTGATACCATGATTTAGAGGATGGTTGCAGTCATTCCTTGGCAAGAGAACGGCTAGGGTCATATCTCAATATATATGATATGATAGAGGATTTGTGGTTGTACCTCAGATGTTTGGGTTTGTATACCCTATTCACTAGTTCCAAGACCTATATACAATGGCAGACTAGGTTGTTATGTACTTGGACTCTTTATGTCACTGTGGCTGACTATACAGACCAAGGGGGAGGAGATTATAGGAGTCTGGCTCTCCTAGATCTTGTATGGCATTGATTTCAATTTATCACTAGCCATTTGGACTATGAGTGATATACCTGATCTCTGTGGGGCATAAAAGATGTAATAAAACCATATTGTAAATCTGTTTAGGGCTAATCACGACTCACATTGGATGTTTACCCTTGCCTTGTCTTTTATATTATTTAGTTGAAAATGGTTATACATGCTCTTCACATTCCTTCTAAAAGTATATGATGATCTACTTATCAGTTGTGGATGCTTAATCTTCTTAACTTGTGTAAACAATTTTAATTGTTCATTTAGCTGAATCTACTCATCTTATTAATGATAGTACATTCCTATTTAAGTATAGCTATTTTAAAAATAGTTGTTGGCATAGAGTTATATCTCTCGCTGGGATGTTGGTCTCACCATGTGGGTTTCCACATCTTTTTAGGTGGTCATCAGTGATGTGGTAGAGATCATGTGGTTAAGGACGAGTAGCAAGGAAATCAGTAGTTGTTGAAGGTTGGAAATGCTGCTAGTGTTTTATAGTAGAGTCCTATTTGTTGTCCATGTACTCTCAGGTCCGGCAAGGGATTTTTTAGATGTTTTGTAGATGTGGTACATCGATATGAGATTTTAGGCAATATGCCTTTGCTGTACATATAAGGCTTGTTATGTGAACATGTTATCTTTTGTAATAGGATAATGGAAGTTGACTACTATATAGATGTACATACCTATTCTGATATGTGATATAGTGAAGTTTTTGGACCTCAATGTTATATATTCTGCACATAATGGTTATATGAGATCGGTTTTATTTTACACTATTTTGTGGTAATATGGATGTTAGTTGATAACTCTACCCTTTATTTTTAGTAATCCCTCTTTTGTGGTTGTGGGTCATCACATTCCATCTCTGAGAAACATGAAACTCGAACAACATCCAAAGATGGTGATACTATGATGGAATCTGAGATTTATAATGGTGATATAAACAAATCTTATGCCCAGGCAATTAACAGCAAACTTGTGGGGATGTTAACCTACTTGATCCCCATCTTGTCAGATACCCTAAAAGATTCTAATGTCAAAGTTAATCTGAACTAGGTCATGCCTATGTTTTCTATCCCTAATGAAGCTCTGCAACCACTTCTTGAACTCTGGAAACTTTTCATGGTCATCAAGGAGATATACATCTATATTGACTTTAATGCGTTGGTGACAAAATCTATTCTATATGGGCACCAAGAAATTAGTTAAGAATTATCAACCTTGAACAAGCTTATTATATCATTTAGTTCACCTGTCATGAGGACTATATCAATGCTACGGTTGGAGGTCCATGGGCAATATTGTGGACTTATCTTTCAATTCAATCATGGTCACCCTCATTCATACCATATGATCCAATCCCACAAAAATTGGTTTTCTGGGTCTGAGTCCCTGATCTACCTATGTTCTCTTTCAAAACCAACTTTTAACAAGCATTGGAAAAGTGGTTCGATAGACAATTAAGGTCGACTCCCACACATATTAGGACCATCAAGGAAGTTCGCCCAGATGGAGGTTGAAGTCAACATAGACAAACCCCTCCTTCCTGCCATATTTATTAATGGTGTGGACTTCAAACTCGAGTATGAGAACTTACCAACAATGTGCATGAAGTTTGGTAGACTGGGACATGCTAATCTTGAATGCAAGAACAACACAAACCCTACAAAATTGAATGCACCATCATTGTATCCAAATATTTCATTTTCTATCATCTCTTACTTGATGGAAATGCATGTCAAACATCTAGAACCAAGGAAACCTACCAAGAAAATATCTGGGATGAACATGTGGATTCTGTAACCAATGGAAAGAAAGTTGATGACACACCAATCCAAGTGTTTGATAATGAAGAAACCATCGATGAAATTCCACCGATAGGTTTCCCAATCCCATCCCATGGACAAAATGATTCCTTGTGAATCTACTAAGACAAATATGCCCAAGGCCATGGGAGATATTACACTTTTATCTAGTAATGAACTCAACAAGGGTTAGTTAGCTATAGGAGGTGTTGAGGCCATGTAGTTTCAATCAGAAGGTGTGCATACATGTATTCCTCCACAACCTTCCTTTGGCAAACATGGAAGAGAGGGTGCAAGAGACTACATCATGCTAAGAAATAGGAAAATTATTTTTTAAGCAGTTCTCAGACCTGGAAGGGTAAGAAAAAAAGGCAATACAGATCATCCTAATATCAATGATAATCCACAAGCCTCCCGTTGGTAGCTAAAAAATTTCTAGACTTTGAAAGGCAGTCGGTCCCTGTCAACTTAGATGATCAGATGATTCAAGAAATAGTTGAGCAGTCTGTTGGATTACTTGATGTGATCTAATCATGTCATAATTTCTCCTCTACAACATCCTTTCTATGAAGATTTACTATTGGAATATACAAGGCATCTGTCAAGACAAGAAAATTATCCTTTTGAAAGATTTAAAAGCTTCTCATCAGTTGCAAATTGAGCCTCAATGTAGTGGTATCATTGCAACTGACATCATCTATAAACTTGGTTTCTCCTCCTCACATAGGATGGAAGGCATCATATGTTTAGGGAGCACTTAGTTGTTGTGGGACAACCATTAATGTGATATTAAGATCATCCTCAACCACCATCAATTCCTTCTTTGCATTATCAACAAGAGTAAGCACCTGACCATTGTTTATAGCATTCCCATCCTTACTAAACATAAGTTTCTTTAGAAAAATTTTGAAGAACTATATCCGAGTATCCATGGAAAATGGGCGTTTGGTGGGGATTTTGATAGATTTCTTGATGGGGAATACGTTCACGGTAACTATGCAACCACGATGAAACATAAAAGAAGTATATGCAGAATTGTTACTGACGAGCATGTAAATACAAGAAAAGAGTTGCAAGAAGATGGAGGGAAGAAAGACCAAAACGACCAATAGGGAAAAACTACAGGGCCAACCATAGGAAAATCCACTATAAGAAGCAATGATACAATTTTTTTCTTCTTAGATTTTGACCCCAAGTCTGAGATAGTATATCAACAAGGAGAGATATGAAGATACCATATTGTAGGGAGAGATCCCTACAATTCTACAACCCCATAACTTCTTTGGAACATGCCCTCTTCCACAAAGTGTACAGTAGTAGATGGCCTACAGAAGACACCCAGATGACTTTGTAGTCCTATCTGACATTCTTTGTTCTTCCTTTTCTTTTTCTTCCTTCTTCCTTCTTTGCCTTCTTCCCCATCTCTAGGGAAACTAAACAACATTTTACTATCATTTTTGCTTTTGCAACTGTGCGGCTCTTGTGCATTGGCAGTTGGATATGACTATTGCCTTTTATGGTTGGTTACTGGGTTTTATCATCCACGGGCACAGTACTCCATGTTGACTTGAGAGTTATACATTGTCCATATTCTGATAATGACTTAACCATTGCATTCATATGTATCTAATTTGTTTGTTTGAGATAAATTTTAGGTATTAGATACATGAAAATGATCAAATTCCTCAAGCCCAAGCTTGTCCAAGATCAAGTCAAAAGCAATGCACATGTAAAATTTAGGAAAACACTCCAAACCATCTTAGAATATTGTTTCAATCATTTATATTGATGATATGATTGGTAACTATGATGAGAAAAAAATAAGGACACTTTATTTCATCGTTTGATCACTTAAAATCAATTAAAAAAAATTTCACAACAACTTAATCGTTAGAGTTTGAATCTCGACCGATCAATGATGGATTTTTGGAAATTATTGGACCAGTCAAGTTGTACATTCACATAACTTGACTGAACAACTTTTTGACCAAAGTTGATTTTCGCTTATCGATTGAGTTACCCCAGGACAAACTCGACTGATAGTTTAAAAATTGGCTTTATCAGACATTGAATCAATTGAGTTACCTTTATTGAAACTCGACCGTATGTGCTATACATGAAACACACAAAAAGTGATTCCAACTGTTGGAGAGTTGTTATAAATGAGAATAGACCTGTAACAAGTTGTAAAATGGATTTTTTTAATTCTTAAGTGATTCCACATTCAAAGGAACACCCCCAACTATAAATAAGACCTCTTGAAGTTCATTCCAAGGTTTCTCATTCATGATGTCCTTGGTCCTTGATATAGTTGAGTGTTCTAAATCCCTTTTAGCCCCTTTCTCTCTCTCATTTACAAAGAATTTCATGATTATGAGTGAGTTAGGCATGTTGTAAGAGAGCTACCACATTGTTACCTTATAAATATCTCCATCTTTCCACTTCCCAATCCCCTTTCTTAAAGAGCAAAGGCTGAAGTTATCTTCTCTCAGTGAAGAAGGAGTTGATGTTCTCTTCAAGGCTAAAGAAAGTGTGAAGATCTTCTCAAAGAGAAGGAGAAGGACAAAGTGGAAGTTCCAAGGAGCTTGGTGGGTAAATCCTCAAGGATGAAGACTTGTTGCAAGGAGGAGATGTCCTAGGAGAAGGAATCGAGCCGCTTGTAAGAGTGGGTAAGACCTGTTGTGAGGTCGAAGACTAGCTCTTGGATAGGTAATACCTTGTATGTAAGGTGGTCTTCTTGTGTGTCTTATAATGGAATATAAGAATACATGGGTTGAAAAGTCCTACAGATTGACCTCTATAGGTCGTGCATTGATAGTCTCCTAGTTTGGAAATTGGAACCACTCTAAACACCTTGTAAGTGTTTGTTTCAATCTCTCTTATCCTTGCTATGATTTTTTGATAGGAATTCAAATTATTTTTTAGAATTTGGTTCTAATTGATATAATTTTAAGGTCTAACTATTCTTATGCATGTTTTGAAGCTCTATTTACCCCCCTCTAGAACCCTAGTTCCAACAAGTGGTATCAGAGCAAGGATCTTCTCAAACAAATGTCCTACAAAATGAGAAGATGGGTGAGAGCCTACTCGGTTCCCTCAACCTAGACGAAGTCTTCTCCATGCACCCCTCAGTATTCAAAGGCACCAAATTCCTCTATTGAAAGCGACAGATGCAATTTTACATTCAAGGGATGAACTTTCATATGTGGAAACTAATAATTGTGCCCTACAAGGAGCCGGTTAGAGTTGTATCTACTTGGGATGAAGTATCTCTAAATAATGTATAGCTCAATTCCAAAGCAAGTAGAATCCTCTATGCAACCCACACTCCATCTGAGTTCAACCACATCTCCTCATGGGACACAACCTATGAGATATGAGACAAGTTGTACATGTCTTATGAAGGCACAAAGCAAGTGATGGAGGCAAAGATCTACATGTTGAACATCCTCCTAGTGAACTTCATGATGGGGAAGAAAGAAGGAGTTTTCGAGATGTGTTCAAGACTCAACATCATCATCAATGACCTAGCTTCTTGGGGACACACTTTTGATAGAGTGGAAATCAACTCAAAGATCCTAAGGTCTCTTCCAAAGAGATGGGAGTCAAAGGTGATCTCCATAGAGGAAGTAAGAAGTCTTGGTGATCTTCTAGCTGAGGATCTTATTGGAAATTTACAAGCTCGTGAGCCAAGACATGACAAGAAAGAAGAGGAAGCAAAGAAATAAGAAAAAGAATCAAGGAAGATCAAAGATAGTGCCTTTAAATCTCAAGTGTAGGCTCTCATTCTTCAACAACAACTTGCTTGCCAAACTTCTCCCTCCTCCTCTAGTGAAGATGATGACCCTAGTGATCATACAACCAATTTCTCCAAGGAAAAACACTTCAAAGAGAAGCAATCTTCTTCTTTAACATGAAGGTGCTACAAGTGTGCTAAAAAGGACACTACAAGAGTGAATGTCCTAAGGCTAGAAAGTCACACCACAAGAGCATCACTAAGAAGGAGGAAGATTACAAGAAAGATAGAAAATACAAGAGGAAGGACAAGAAGGAGAGGAGGCACAAAGATGTTTCTCATGCCACTTGGGAAGGATTATCCTCTAGTGGATCAAGATCTGATGAAGATGAATCATGCCATCTTGCACTCATGGCCTCCACAAGTGAAGACATCGGTTTATACCATCCTGTTGATTATAACCTTGATCCAATAACCTTTCTTTTTATCTTACCACCTTGCATCTTTCATCTATCATGTTGTTGTAGATCTACTTGGTGGCAATGGTCTTTATATCACATGGTCTTGGCATGAGAGTCCACACTTTGTTCTTTACAAATTGCTCTAGTTCTTCCTACATGGCTAGGATCCATTCATCATTCCCAAGAGCTTCTTTGACATTCATAGGCTTGAGTTGTGAGATGAAGGTGATGTAGGCTTGTTATTTGTTGTAGGAAGCCCACGTCTTCACTCTTTTAAAGTGATCGCCTATGATTATCTCTTTCAGGTCATTCTTTGCAAAGTGGGGAATTGGATCCTTTTTTCTTTCATGTATCTCTTCTTCTTGAGAGGCCACCTCTTTTCCTTTTTGGGTGATGTTGAGTTCTTTCAAGATAGGAATTACTTCATCTACAACATCATCATTAACAATATCCTTGGAAATAGTGGTGCTAGTCTCAATAAATTGGACATTTATAGATCCTTCTACTTTAGATAGATCAACATTATACACTCTATAAGCCTAGCTAGTAGTGCTATATCCAAGAAAAACATCCCAGTACGATTTCAGATCAAACTAGTTAAGAGAATCTTTTGTGTTCAAAACAAAACAAGGACACCCTAAAACATGAAAATAATCAATAAAAGGCTTCCTACCATGCCATAACTCATAAGGGGTTTTCTTCAAAGATGGATGTGTGAAAATCTGATTTTGCACTAAATATGAGGTACTAATGGTTTCAACCCAAAACTTCTTTGGAGTGTCAGACTCTAAGGGCATGGTCATATCCATTTCCTGGTAGTGACATGTTCTTCCTCTCTACAACCCCATTTTTTTAGGTGTTCGAGGTGAAGAACAATTATTTGCATATATAGACTCTTCACAAAAATATTCAAAAAGATCATTTTCAAATTCTCCCCCATGATCACTACGGATGGTAACAATGCGACAAGAAGCTTCATGTTCAACTCACTTGCAAAAATGAGAGAAAACATCAAGCATGTCACTCTTAGAAATGCAAAAGAAGGTCCAAGTATATTGAGAGAATCATTGGCAATAATAAGACAGTACTTGGAACCAAGAAGCGGTTGAGTTCTCATATGTCCAAATAGATCAATATGGAGAAGTTCAAGATATCTCTTGGTACTAAGGACTCATTTGTATTTGAAGGAGGACTTGGTTTTCTTTCCTTGGGTACAAGGTTGGCATTCCTCATCTTTTTCAAAATCCAATTTGGGAAGTCCCTTGACCAAGTCTTTTTTTCCTCAATGAACATATGCACTTGTAGCTAGACTTGAGTCCATTACGATGTTTCTTGCTTTTTCCAGTTACAAGAACTTCCTTCTATATCAAATGGATGTTAAAAGTGAGTATTTTGAATGTTACAATTGAGGAGGAAGTGTATGTTGCTCAACCTCTGGGCTTTGAACATGATAGTTTGTCTAACCGTGTTTATGTATTGAAAAAAGCTCTCTATGGTATCAAACAAGCACATCTAGCTTGGTATGAGAAACTAAAGAACATTTTGTTATATCGTGGCTATATCATGGGAAGAGTAGATTCTACCTTGTTTCTCAAACACACTTCTAACAATTTTCTTATCATTCAAATTTATGTTGATGATATCATTTTTGGTGGAACCAATCTTGATCTTTGTAAGGAGTTTAGTGATCTTATGCAGAGTGAGTTCAAGATGAGAATGATGGGTGAGCTTAAATTCTTCCTCATCTTTCAAATAAAGCAAACTAAAGATGAAAACTTCGTCAACCAAGGCAAGTACACAAGTGAGATACTCATGCACTTTGGGATGAAGAACACCAAGACGATGGACACCCCCATGTCAAACACCACCAAACATGATAGAGATGAAGAAGGTGAGAAAGTTGATGAGAAGCTCTATAGATGTATGATTGGAAGTTTACTTCATTTAACTACCTCTAGACTTGAAAAAATGTTTAGAGTCATCATGTGTACTCTCATTAAACCAAATCCTAAGAAATCACAACTTATATTTGTTAAGAGGATTTTATGGTACTTAGTCAAAACCAAAAATGTTGGACTATGGTATCCTAAGTCAAGGGACTTTACTCTTACTGCCTATAGTTATGCTGATTATGCAGGATGTTTGATTGATAGAAAGTGCACAAGTGGCACTTGCTTCCTCCTAGGACCATGCTTGGTGTCTTGGTTTTCCAAGAAATAGAGCACAATGGATCTATCAACTACCGAGGATGAATACATTGCAGTAGGGATTTGTTGTGCCTAGGTTCTATGGATGAAGCAAATGCTCCAAGACTTTAACATTTATTTTTATGCTTCTCCTATCATTTGTGACAATACTAGTGCAATCAATTTATCTTACAATCCTATATTGCATACAAGAGCCAATCATATAGAGGTTTGGCATCATTTTCTTCATGATCACACTGCCAAGAAGGATTTTTGTATCACACATGTGGACACATAAATCAGTTGGTGGACATTTTTACTAAACCTCTAGCTAGAGAGAAATTTAATTTTATTAGATCCAATATGGTTGTAATTGTTTTGGATGAATTTGACATGCGTTCGAGTTAGTTGTTATCTATCATATATGCTTTGCTCATGTCTTGATCACCCTTGCTTGCTGAAGTGCAAAATTTTTCATCTTCTTACTGCCTTTTTTTTCTTGTTTTGGGTATTTTTTGTAAACGATAACTTAATCTCTAAATAATACCCAATGTTGAGTGATATGTGCCTAAGTCTAAAATAAAAAATGGACTAGAAAAATAAATTTAGTTAGCATTCAATTGGCTAGAATATAGAATTTATAAGTTTGGGACATAACTTCTGTCGATCGAGTTGCCAACTCAACCGATTGGTGGCTGAGGGATTTTGTACAAAGCCATTCAGTAGAGTTTCTTTCTCACAGAACTCGACCGATGACCGGCATGGACCAACTCTTAAGTATTTTTTCACCGATTTTTCTCCCTCTCCACTAGAGAAATGTTGGCTGATCCTCACTCCAGCTCTCTCAAGCTCTCAACCCTAGCCCCGACCTTCCCTCTCCTAGACCTAGACAGCCTTCGTTTGACCTACCTAGCACCTTTTCCTATCTTCCTTAGATGATTAGACAACCTTTGGTAATGTTTCTCTCTTGTTAGGTCGCTCAATCTTCTCCTTTTATCCTCCATGGCCTCCAATAGAAGAAAGTGCGCCACACCTTCTGGAGCACCATCATCTTCCTCCAACACTCACCTCATTCCTTTTGATGACACCTTCTTTGTTTTAAATGAAGCTCTAAATAGGTACAAGGAGCTCCTTCCTAGAAACCCTTTCCCTTTATGTGCCTTGTTTGAGCCTCATCCACGTAAACAAGAGGTGATAGATGAGGTTGCTGAGTTGCTTTTATGACCATCACCTTACAGTCATGAGTGTCGGACATTGGTTCTTTCATGATTGCATCACAAGAACTAAGGCAATTCATGAATTCTATACCAATCTGTTGTGGAATTATGACACTCTTGTACCCCCTCCTAATACTCAAGTGGTTATCACTTCCATGATTGTCTGTAAGAAATTCACTATCTAAGAAAATACCTTGAATATCTTTCTCTATGGTACTGAGGTAACTGACACATGGAGGAAAGACTATCCCAAGTATTTTGACTTGCTTGACCCTATGTCCTTCTATAAGAATTATTATATTACTCTCCCTAGTATTCATAAGTTCTGGAAGAATCCTCTGACACCTTACAAGAAGAAATCCACTATCCCATCCTCGTCCTTGTGTCTCAAAACCCACATACTTTCTCTGGTAGTCAACTGCAATATTCACCCCAAGAAAAATCAAACTGAAATGGTAGAGAATACCACAGTAATTATGTTTTGTCTTTTTAAGAACATAGGAGTCAAGTGGTCTAGAAACATTCTCAACCACATGACCTTATTTGACTCTGGGAAGAATACCCGAGGCACCCACCCACCCTACCTAACTTTGATCTATGGTCTCTTCACCTTTGTGATTGAGAAGTTTCTTTTTCATGATTTTCATTACAAACCCTCTAGTAATGGAGTCTGTATCAGTGAGACCACTACTGAGAAAACCTTTTTACTCCACCACCGTCCCGACATGTATGTGCCTTGTTTAATGTATCCAATGAATCCCTCATGGGTTACATGGTGTATCAATAGGCATACAACCTTCATGTTCAGGAGCATCTGCATCAGGATCTCCGCCAGATCATGTCAACCATGAACCTATGTTGTTCCCATCCTTACCCTGCCTACCAGTCCTACACAAGTTGTGACAATGCTTCATATGCACACAACCACTTCTACCTGGCTATTCCACATGTTGCTTCTAATGCTACACCATCTATTGTTGGTAGACCTACCCCTACACCTACCCTTGGTGTGTTACCTCTACCTACTATCCCCATAGCTACCCTACTTATAGGCCTTGGCACTTCTTCTCCCACTTTCCCTTAGGCCAAGGAGGTCCATGATCTTGGCATGACTTGGGACAAGCAGAATGCCATGTGGCCCAATCGTGATTTTGGTGCTTCTGCCAATGAGGTGATACCCGACCAAGGTGATGAGGAAGTTGTTGTTGATGACAAGGAGGAATCTGAGGATGATGGCCCTGAGGATGGTTCTGATGATGATGGCTTTGCTGGTGGCTCCAGTGATGAAGGTGAAGTTGCTGCCTCTATTGCACCTTCTGATGGAGATGAGGACTATGAGCCTGTAGCTGATGATGATGATGTCGATGATGATGCAATGGACATAGATGTTTAGATTTTTTAGTTTTTAGTCTTTATATGGTGATCATATATATCTTTCTAGACTATTTTTTACTTAAGACATTTGGGCACATTATTTGAGATGTACTATTTTTATCATCATGTTGTTTTCATCATTTTTGGCTTGTAGTTTCTTTGAGAACATGCCTATGTGTTGTAACCTTCATTCTATGTATCATAACTCTATGTATGTTCTATCATTTGAGTTATTGGTATTGTTTCCACATTTTTATTATGACATTGTTTGCGTATTTCTCTCTCATCTCTATTTGATGTGTGTTATGTTGTTGCATGTTTTATCTTGTGGTTGGATGTTTTTTGGTTGTGCTTGGAGAAGACCTATTTTGTTCTCTTCTACCTCCTTACTTTTTGATAATTCCAAAAGGGATAGAGATGTTCAATGTTTTGAAGGTCAACCATATATTCTTTCAATTCCTATGTGATCCTTTTCTTGTGTAAGTATATGTTTTATCATGTGAATTGCTAAAGGACCGTGTAGTATACATGTTATATATCTTTGTGTAGAAAGACTAACTATACAGGTAAGAGTGAGCATAGATTGAGGGAGATCAATTCACAATGTTGAAATTATGAATCCCCTTGCAATTCACTAGGCTAAGGTATAACTTTACATATCCTTTTCAATATGTTGAGGAATGGTTTGTCATTGTCAAAAAGGGGGAGACTGTTAACTTGAGAGTTATACATTGTCCATATTTTGATAATGACTTAACCATTCCATTCATATGTATCTAATTTTTTTCTTTGAGATAAGTTTCAGATATTAGGTATATGAAAAGGATCAAATTCTTCAAGCCCTAGCTTGTCCAAGTTCAAGTCAAAATCAATGCAAATGTACAATTTGGGAAAACACTTCAAACCAACTTGGAATATTTTTGCAATCATTTGTATTGATAACATGACTTGTAACTAATATGAGAAAAAATCAAGGACACTTAATTCCACTGTTTTATCACATAAAAATAATTTTGGAAAATTTTTCACAACAACTTAATTGGTCGAGCTTGAATCTCGACCGATTAGTGATGGATTTTTGGAAATGAATGGATCAGTCGATTGGCACACTCACATAACTCGACCGACCAACTTTCTGACCAAAGTTGATTTTGGATGATTGGTCAATTTACCCCAGGACAAACTCGACCGATAGTTTGAAAATTAGCTTTGTCAGATAGTGGATCGGTCGAGTTACCATTATTGAAACTCGACCAAATGCACTGTAAAGAAAATGCAAAAAGAGTTATTCCAACCAGTGGAGAGTTGTTAGAAACGAAAATAGATCTATTGCAAGTTGTAAAATGGCTATTTTGTGTTCTTTAGTGACCCCACACTCAAAGGAACACCCCCAACAATAAATAGGACCTCTTGGAGTTCAATCCAAGATTTCTCATTCATGCTATCCTTGGTCCTTGGTATAGTTGAGTGTGCTAAACCCCTTTGAGACCCTTTCTCTCTCTCATTTACAAAGCATTTTGTGATTATGAGTGAGCTAGGCATGTTGTAAAAGATCTACCTCATTGTTACCTAGTAAAGTTCTGCATCTTTCCACTTCCCAATTCCCTTTCTCAAAGAGCAAAGGATGAAGTGATCTTCTCTGAGTGTAGGAGGAGTTGTTGTTATTCTTAATGGATGAATAAGGTGTGAATATCTTCTCCAAGTGAAGGATAAGGATAAGGCGGAAGATTCAGGGAGCTTGGTGGGTAAATTCTCAAGGATGAAGACTTACTGTAAGGAGGAGATGTCCTGGAAGAAGGAATCAAGATCCATGCAAGAGTAGGTAAGACTTGTTGTACGGTAGAAGACTAAATCTTGGATAGGTAAGCCATTGGATGTAAGGTGGTCTTCTTGTATGTCCTATAAAGGAAAATAAGTATACTTGGGTTGTGAAGTCCTAGAGGTCGACCTCTCTAGGTAGTGGATTGATGGTCTCCTAGTTTGGAGATTGGAACCACTCTAAACACCTTGTCCAAGTGTTTGTTTCAATCTCTCACATCCTTGATATGCTTGTTTAGATAGGAATTAAAATTCTCTTTTAGAGTTTACTTTTAATTGATATAATTTGAAGGTCTAACTATTCTTGTGTAAGTTTTGAAGCTCTATTCATCCCTCTCTAGAGCCCTAGATCCAACAGTCCAGCCTATAGAAGAGTCCAATTAGACTTTTGTTGCTTCAGATATAAATACTACTAGGCCAACAATCTCCCCCTCTAGACTAAGGAGGAGACCATCATCACATAATCATTATTGAGAATTTATGTCATCAAGATCTTTATAGAGCTCCAACTTGTATCGTTTCACCACCTTGGTCATCATATCAGAAGCATTCTTCTTAGAATGGATTTTCTTCAACGTCAAAAAATTCTTGTCAATCATATCACAAGCCCAATGTCATTTCACATCAACGTGCTTTTGCCATGCGTGATGCATTTCTCAAATCAAAATCATGGTGACTATCATAGAAAATAGTTGGATCAACCTGATTCATGCCCTGCTCCCCCCAGGAATCTTATAAAAAATATTTGTTTTCCTATTCGCACTACTACAATGTACTCCGCCTCTATCGTAGAATGTGAAACACATTTTTGTAACCTAGAATTCCAAGATATACCACCCACCTGTAAATGTGAAAACATACACAGAGGTAGACTTCTTGTGATCAATGTCACCTGCCATATCAACATCAACAAAGCATTTTAGAATTGGTTCATAACCACTAAACATCAAGTATGTGTTGCTCATCCCTCCTAAGTATATGAAGATCCACTTGACCACCTGTCAATGCTATTTTCTCAGGTTTGAGAGAAACTTGTTCACAATGCCAACCACATCAACAATATCAAGATGACTACACACCATTGTGTACATCAAACTCCCCATAGAAGAAGAATAGATAATCCTAGCCATCTCCTCCTTCTCCTCATCAATAGATGTGTAAGGAGTGGGACCGAGAGAGGATCCACTCCCTACATAAAATCTGAAGAATAAAACCTCCAGTCCAAACACACCCCAAAGATATGTTGGAGTGGGTGTAAAATTTTCAAATCTTATTAATGGTATTCAAAACAACCAAAATTTAGCAGTGGAAGATAAATATTTACTATATTCAATTTTTTACAAGGATGCAAAAGAACATCATATTCTCTCACAAGGGTTAATATGTGAGATACAATATAAGGATCTAAGTAGAGGGAAATCTAAACTATATCAATGTTTGTCTCCAAGCTTAAACTCCTAAAGCTATGTCCATATCTTTATTCCATGTCCTCTATTTCCTTCACCTAGGGTTAGAAGAATACCCCAACAAGAAGACAAAAAAATAGATGACATCAACAAAGACGGATATGTGCACACTAAAAAGAAAATTGAGAGATAAATGGAATAAATAACAACAAATATAAAGGCTTCCCATGAAAAAGAAAAGGACAACCCAAGTGGTTATCAAGAGAAATCAAATGAGATACTTTCCATAATAAAACAATAAGGTTGTGCCACATAAGAACATATAAAGTTTTGGGCACAAAACCCATAATAGCAACCTACATGCATGTGAGATAAACATAGCCCTAGAATAATATAAAGACAAACTCAGACAAGTCTCACAAACTTGAAACCTAATAGAGAATTGCACATAACCAAACTCCCAAATTTATATATAAAATTGGGCCAACCCTCACAAACTTCAAACCCAGGTATGGGGCACCACCACCTCCATGCCAATATATTAACATGGGCATATTGCCCAAAAACCAATGCAATTGCACTACTCTAGTGCTATTGATTCACATATCATTTTTAATGTAGAGGAAAGTAGATATTATAGTAAGATTATACAAAAATTTCCATCATACTAATGCACAACATAAACATCCACCAAGTGGGAAAGAGATATCACATATCATCAATTAATGTTCCAACATGAACAATGTATAAAAAAGAGACCAAAAGAATGTCCAAAGATCAATAACAAGCAAAAAGTACTTCACATGAAGCATGTTTTCCAAAATAATAAGATAAGGTGTAGTCTAATGTCCATAGGACTAAGAGAAAGAAGAAACAAAGGCTAATTGCTCAAAAGAAAAATAGGAGATGCAAACATACATTTAGAGAGAGAAATTAGAAATTGCTTAATATAGAAATAATGTGGGATGCAATTATACCTTAATTAAGAATCTAAATCATCCAAAGTTAGTCCTAGATCCAAGCCTAGGTCTCCAAAGCACCTATGATGCATATATGCAGAATGATTGTAAGATTTAATTAATTATTTAAAACCCTAAAAATCACCTTTTTATTATCTGTGAATTAGGTTATCCAAACCATGCCAATTTTTAGATTATCTTTTTCTGAGTTCAAATCATATTTTATTATATTTTATGACTTACAAATAATTAGTTATGAATTTTAAGATCTTAACCAATTAGATAAATCCATAAAAATCATGAAATTGTTGTATTTGATTTAGGTGATAAAAATAGTACAATTGGATAGAGAATATATACCTGAGTCCAAAACATATTATTTAAATTTTTTTAGTTGTGTACAATTTATAGTGAATTTCATAATATCCTTCCAATCAGAAAATACAAAAAGCCAATTATATAATGCAATAAAAAAACCATCTGACATGGCCCTATCAGCTAAATCCAACTAGCCCAGGCCCTCAACCACCAGGCGTACAGTTCAACACAAACGTGCTATAGTATTAGGATGCAAAAAGACAAACATGCACTTGGTCGAGAGAACAAAGCCAAGGATGAAAAAGAGGATAGAGAAGGTATATGGTGGAGGGTCATCTTATTCATTGCGCATCATAGGAAGAACATAGAAAAACAAACTTGAACACAAATAGTCTACCCATGACCGGTCATCTTTCAGACGCCATGGGTATCAGCTTCAACTTTGGGATCCTCACGATCCCAAATACCCAAAACACAATTGCAAGAAGCAACATAAGCCTGGAGTGCCACTATCGTGAAAAACAAGAGGGGAAAAGGTAGAAAATATATATTAGAGGAGCACATCAGAAAGCCTTGATTTGGTGTATCAACCATGTGTAGATGAAGACGCCAAGCACAAACATGCCCTAACCTAGGTGATCTAGAATCAGATTTCATTCTCCACAACCCTACTGAAGCCATCAGAAGATCGAGCTCAGGAGAGGAGCCAAAGAAAAACTAGTGTGCGGTATAAGGTAGAGATGAGTCGGCTAGATGTAAGGATGGTTTAAACAAAAGGGATCAGGCTGAGGTGTTCCTTGGATCTTACTCCCAAAACAGGAGGTCCAAGGTTGAAGATGACTCCAACTCTGACCAAGCACCCACTTTTCACAAAATTCGACATCGACAGGGAGTTCTGAGACACGAGAGAGGTTTAGCGTTGACTGGGATTTATAAAAAGGTTGGTAGAAGGGCAATTCTGCAGCCTACACAGTGACAATGAACAACATAGTAGAGGAGAGGGGAACTAGGTTTAGGGAGAACCCCTTTCTGGCACAAGGCCAATATATATTAGGGTTTCTCGAGTTTGGTGTGATGAGAGGAATGTTATGCAGGAGAAATCAAAGAACAATAGGGAAAGAAAAGAGGGATCATGGTTGAGAACACAAGGAGAGAACAAAGGAACAAAATGCATCATGACAAAAAAGGAAGGAGCCGGAGAAAGAAGAAACCTGAGTGACCATACGATCAGAATCGGACGACTGAGAATGAATCTGTGTTTTGTTAAAAAAAGATCGGGGAAAATAGTAAATCTAGTGTGACAATAAAATCGGAAATATCAATCTAATAACGATAGTCTAATTACAATAGGATTGCATTTGTCTCCTTTAATCAACTTAGAATAATAAACATTATCCAAATTGTATGACATTTTGCACAGAAGCCAAATTAAGGCATTTAAATTCTGATTATGAAATTATATTTTTCCTTTTGAATAGTTTTGATTTGTTAAATAAACCAAATACTATTTTCTCTTTCCTCATGCATTAAGGACTATAAGTTTCTCTATGTTTGATGAAACTTCACCACAAGTCAAATTAAGTATGTTTGATATGAATTTACTCTTAATTTCACATGTTGAACTTGTTTGTTCAGGTGTTGAATATTTTGAAGGCTCTACACATTTTCTCTCCCCAAATTTTATCTTTTAATCAAACATTCTCGAAATTGTGTGATTATTTACCCAAAGACATATTCTAATGTGTAGATTATGAATCTAAAATTATTTTCCACTTTTGGAGTCATTTACTATTTTACTTACTATTTGGATAGAAACTCATATTTCCCTTCCTAAAGATTACAAGAATAATTATTATTATGCAAATTAGGTGAACCTTGGATCCCAAGTTAATTGGGACCCAAGGAACACAATTCTTAACTTAGATTCCACTTTTGAGATTTATTTTTAGGAGATCTATCACATATATTATTATGGCCCATTATTATATTATTTCACCATTAACACAATTATCCATCCAATTATGTTCCTTATTTTCATATTAGCACTGAAGGAATTATTATGACATATTTATGTGACTATTATTGGACTAAGACTAATGTGAATACATTAGCTTACATTAGTGTGATTTGTACATGGATTAGATAATTAGTTTATACTAAACATCTTTAGGTCTAAAACCTTAACCTTTTTTGGCTAAGTCCAAAAGGTCAAAGTTCTAGGGTAGGGTCCAAGATCCAGTATGTTACAACACTCCAACCCTTAAATGGATTTTGTCCTCGAAATCTATTAATACAAACATAAACAACCAACAACTCTCCACCCTTAAAAAGGTTTAACCTAATAGGTCATACTAAATAACATTTATGGTTACCTACATATCTTTTATATGTAAATGTTTTAGTGATTTATGATGTTTAGGTATCCAACTAATAAGTCAGAACCAACTAGGGTTGAGTTTTAGGTCCTTGTGTCTCTAACCTAATGTAAGGACCCTGACCTTCATTTTGGGTTTACCCTGTTTGCTTTGCGTAAACCTTGTGTTTAGAAGCTTGCTAATCACTTGAGGTTGTGATTAGGGTTTGTTGTGTTTTGTTGAGATTTGGAGGTGAAACTTGCCAATAACCCAAGTTTTAGGTTTGATGTGCAAGTTTGTCACCTTGAGAGATGTTTTTCTCTCTCCTTGCATCCTCTAGGGTTAAGAGGATGGGTTGGGCTTGTTGCTTGAGTAGTTTTGGGCCTTGTTGGGCTTTGTGAGCTTTGCTTTGCCTTGTTGAGGCCTTGTGTCATGCAAGAGCTCCTTGTTGACCTGTGTCTCCCAGTGCAGTGTGTCGCCCATGTGACGACCATGACCTTGCCTTGGTTGTGTCACCATACCTTGGACAAGTGGTCGATCCTTTGTTAGTTGGTGTCATGACATGTGCATATCGTTTAGCAAGGTGGTGTGGCTTTGGACAAGTGGTGCCTTGGACGTGCACATGTGGAGCAACACCAAGGTGGGTTCCCGATAGACCCTATTGTATATATACAACCCTCTCTTAAGTTTCTTATCCCTTTAATTCCTTTAGTTTCTCCTTTCTCCTTTGGTGGCTGATACACCTTCCCTTGGTAGAGCAAGCTTGGTGGCCGATCTCCTTTGGTGGAGTTTTCTTCTTCCTCTAGGTGGTGGATGAACCCTAGAAGGGTCTTGCTTCCTTGGTAAGCATCTCCCCTCTCTCCTTAGCACCTTCTTCTCCTTCTTTCTTATTCTTCATCCATGGTGGTTATGAGCTTTGCTTCTATTCTTGTGATGGCTGAAGGTGGGGTGCTTTGGAGCTAAGACCTTAAAGCTTGGTGCTTGGAGCTTTGGAGCTTGAGGAGCTTTCTTAAGGCGGGTTACATAACTCCTAACCCTAGCTATACTACTTCCTTTTCTTGTTGCATGCTTATGTTTCATCTTGATCGGCCATGCATCTTGTTGGATATGTTTCTTGCTCTAGTTTGTACCTTTTATCTTGTTGGACTTAGTGGTTATGTTGTTAATAGTTGTGTGACCTTGGACCTTGTTGGACGAACCTATGGTTTAGGGTTTCCTTTGGGGCAATACCCCTTTCTCTCTTTGGTTTTGAAAAGTAATCTTGAGCTCTAGTGGTGTAGGAAAAACCCCTCTCTTCCTTAGTTGTTGAGAGGTGAGTCTATACTCTAGTTGTTTGGACAAAACCCTTCTCTCACCATGGATTTGAAAGGTGAGCCTTTGGTTGTTGATGACCTAGTTGAGGTTGAAGGGTTTCCCGATATGGATGACCTACCTTGATGCCTGATATGTGATGGAGGTTGTGCAATACCCCTCTCTCTCGGTTGTTGAGAGGTGAGCCAACTCTCTTGATCTATTAGGGTTTGATGATGGTGATGTTGAGGTTGATCATGACCATATAGATGTGGTTCTTGTGCCCTTGCATGATATCCGTTTAGGTTCTTTACATGATACCTCTCATCTAGGGTTTGTCTTGAACAATATGTTAAGTTGAGTTCTGTTGGCTTGGTTTCCCGAGATTATTTTGGGAGTAGATACCTCTATTTTGTGCCTTGGGCGACATAGGGTGGTTTTGTGCTGCCCGATATGGTGTTTGGGTGGTGGACTCTGTTGGGTTTTAGGGGTGACAGAGAAGGCAGCGGAAACAAAAAAAATTTCTTCTCCCAAACCCAGAATAAACAAATCACATCAACGTCTATACAGTAGGAAGGATGGGTTGTGGAGACATACCTTGTCCTGAGGCTTGCTTGGCGATGTTACCTCATGGCTTGCACGATCTTCACCTCGGGTCTTGGACGGTGTCTGTGCAACTCCTGGCCTCATCGGGACTATTGGGATTGATAGTTGTCCTCCGAGCGGAAGAAGTCTCCCGCCTCTGAAGTAGTCCACACGGACTACCTGGAACTCCGATCTCCTTGTCCCACAAGGAATCGGAAGAAGTCACACCCTCCTGTCGGCGTACTAGTCACCAACACTCTCTCCTACAACCAATTTCTTTTCTGTTGTTGTCTTTCCCTTGTTGTGCCTCCCTTATCGGGTAGCACTTGCTCGGGCTCTCTCTCGGTTACCAAAACTAGAGAGAATGACAATTTTATAGAGCAACTGGTGTTCTGAGTTGTTGTTCTTGAGAAGCCCCCACTACTATATATATAGGAGGGTCATGGGACAGGGTTCTCTACCCCCGGCAATGCGGGATTAAACAGGAGTACAAGGGTTCGAGATTTTCCACAAAACAACCAACTACGCCACCTGAACCGATCATTTCAAGCATGAAACGATCGGTTGGGGACCTCAGCCAATCGGTTCACACCTAAACCGATCGATTGAAGCACCTGAGTCGATCGGTTCACTGCTAAGTTGGTCAATTTGTGGTCCTTGTCCAACTCAAATTGACTTTCTTACTTGTTTCTGATTAATCAAATATTAATCCTTGTCGAAATCGAATTTGTACAAGTGAAACAAATTGTATTTGCAAAATAGTCTTCTGACTTTCTGAACGATCTTGGTTGGTCACATGAGCTGATCGGTTCAACAATTAAGATGATCATTTCATGACATCTGAGCCGATCGTCTCACCAGTTGAACCGATCGGTTCACCAACCTGAGCTGATCGATTCAACCCTATGAGACGATCAGTTGGCGCAGCAGACTGTGCAAATAAGTCAATTGCATTTTCAATCAATCTGATACTCGAATCAATCGGTACAACACCTTGAACACTATGATACTGAGCTATCAATTGATTGAGTGTTTAATTGAACTACTAAACTCCTTTAGTAATCAATCTAAACTTCGTTTTTGGAAAAACTCCTCTTCCAGGTTAAATCCTATGTGTGTCCCTACAGGTCCATTTCACGTTGGAAGTGAAAGTCCATAACACTTGTGACTTCACAAGCAAAGAGCGGTGCCTAGTTGTACATCAGTGCTACCCAAGTGAAATAGAAAGTTGGAGAACAACATTCAATCCTACAATCCATGAATGGTGTTACATCAAATGTATAATTCCCTTTTCACTGATATCCCGAATGAACTCAAGGCATGGAGCAATCATCCTGTCAACGTTCATTCACTTTGTTGATCTCAGGATAGATTGGAGGAGATATGTATGACATCAATATCACATACTGATTCACACATGCGTGTACACCTATCTCAATCCTACTCATCAAGTGGCCATGGATATCAAACTCCCTCAGGAGGGATAAATCCCATATCTATCACTCACCCCTCAAAAGCCCTGTGTCAAAGCCACCCAATCATCACCTTTATAACAACCCATGTTTTAGGACTGTGTTTGATGATGTCTAGGTGTACCCAACAACATGTGTTGAGTGTAGTGATTTTAGGTCAAAGAATCACACTCACCACCATCACTGTGAGAACTGACTGTGACTACCATGTCATGGTTCCATGTGTAAAACTCACAGTGGGTCTGTCCGATACACTTGTTCTCTAACAAGTACCTATGTGTTTGGTTTGATATTTCGATATCATGACTAGCGAGATTCTATCATCAACCAACACCACAATCTAGTCTTGTGTGTCATTTTTGTCTATCAGCCTTCCACAATGACATCTGACTAGGGACATAATAAGAATGTACAAACTCTTAGCATCTGTATCATCTTCTCATTCAGGTTCTTAACCTGAAAGCATACGTCATTGAGTACTGTCATTCTCTAGACATTCAATATGTTCTATCATTATCTCATTTGACTAAACCAGAAAGAATTGGAAGCTTTCCTTTGATCTTTATCAATTCAATCTTAATGTATCCCACCAATCAACCCATGATTGGCTCTCAGGGCATACATACCTACAGACTATAGTTAGGTGCCTTAGTGGTGACCGAGATGTAGTGCCTAACCTAGTTGGACGATAGGCCATCTTGTGATGCCCTGGTGTCATTTATTTTAGTAAGTTTGTTGGGTTATACAGTGTTGAGCTTGGGCGCCATGGCCTTGGTCAATATGGTGATGATGGCTGCCTAATATGAAACCCTAACCCTAGTGGGTGATAGGGTCTTGGATGATATGAGGTGCCCATATGTTGCCCGACACACCTTTGCACTTGGTTTCCCAATATCACCTTGTTCTTGCATGCACGATACCCTCTTGGATCAGGTTGCACGATACATCACTAGCCCTGGTTGCACGTTATGGGTGCATGACATGGATGGCTGATATATGTGGCTAAGTGCCCTAGCCGTTAGAGTTTTAGTGATGGATATGATCCTGCCCACTACCCCTTTTGGGGTGAGGGATGGTGCTACCCGCCACATCTCTAGTGAGGGAAGACAGTACCTTTGGTGAGGGATATGCTTAACCCGAAAACCCTAGTAGTTACTTTCTTGTACCTTGTGGATGATGGGTTATGGGTGAAAGGTTGTGACCAATGATGTATGACTAGGCTATGGTTGTGAAATCCTTAGGTATGTATTCCTTGGTAATGATCATGCTCATGAGATTTTAGGGCATAGTGCATGCTCATAGTTTGATAACAATAATGTAATTGGTTTACAAGATACATCTTTGAGCTTCATGTAACTATGATCATGGATGTTGTTCCAATCATATACCTTCAACCCTAAAATAGCATGGTAATTGTAGAGATCTATGTTTGGTGATTCAATTATCTCTCTTGATATGCATACTAACCATGAAGGTGAATCAAATGAAATCATAGCCAGGTAAGAGCTATGAGGTATGTGTGTGACGATAATCCTTGTTGATGGGATAACATGTATCACCCGTATGATATGAAAAGGTCTGTGGACCTGATAAAGGCTGAGTGCCTAGTTGAGGTTTTATGCTCTGATGTAGAGATAAGGGATTGCTATCCCATGTTGATGATGTAAGCCTTGTGAGGCAGTGGCATTTTGTGATGAGGGATTGAGGTCCCATGATAATGTGATAATGACAAGTATTAATGTAACTCAATGCTTGACAACTTGGTTGCCTCAACAATCCACTTAAAATATAATAGTTAATTACAATGGAACATATCATGTAGTTTGCCCTGGCCATAGATCCATCATCGTCAGTAATACGATGATGGTGAAACAGGTTTATCCTGCGGGATTACCTGGAGCATATATTGTTGAATATGTGGGGTTTTCTCCTAGCCGAATGTAGGAGGATTTGAGTACAACTGCGGTTGTGTATAGAGCATGGTGAACAAGCCCATGGCTTAGTGATTATAGAGCATGGTGAACAGGCCCATGGCTCAGTATCATAGAAAGGTAGCCTGTGGAGCTGACCCTTTGGATGAGGCCACCCAAGTAAGAGACTACGATTCTTCTTTGGTTTTTGTGCGCTAACCATGAAGAGATGAAGTCATGGAGTCTGGCTCTCCCAATGACCTTGTATGGCACCGGTTTTGGGCTTCACAGCCGAAGGTTGGATTTGAGAGGGACGACTCACTTCCTCAGAGCATAATAAATCATAATTCAGTCGTATAGAATATATTACTCAAGGCAAACCACAAAACATTGATTGAGGCTTTTCTTGTGTAGTTGATCTAGTTATACCTTGCAGTTATTTGTACGATCCTTATACTTTGTGATAAGTTCTTATAAATCTTATCTTGTCAATCATGCTCCATAATGAAATACCTAGTTATATGCCTCTTGGATATCTGGTAAGATTATTCATAAAATAAGTTTTGCTCAGGATGCTGCTCTCATGATCTGTTGATATCAGTTATCTACTTTACCTACTTTACCTGAAGTTTTGTAGTTTCAGCGGGGAGTTATGTTTCTCGCTGGGACTCTGTGTCTCACTGTGTTGGTGTACAACCTTTTTAGGTGATCGTGCTAGACATGTTGGTGGCCATGAGGTTGCGATCGAGCAGCAAGAAGAGCAGTAGGAGGCAAGAGATGGATATGCTGCCGTTTGGGTTGTTTTATTGTAGAGTCCTAGAGTCATCCCTATACTATGAGGTCCTCAGAGGTGTTTTGACAATGTTTTATGATGTACAACTGATGTAGCTTGTATAGCCTACTGCTAACCTAATGTGGCCCGTTATGTATGTATAAATAGGTGATAAACTCTAGTGCTGATAGTACAACTAGTTCCTATAAGTTGTGGACATATATCAAGGCTTGTAAATATTTATATAACATGTTTCTCTACAGGGTGAGGATCTGTATGTAATAGTTCCCTTTTATCTGGTTTCCAAAAATGGTTTTAATTATCCTATGTTTTCAGTAATATGTGGTTTATGATGTTTCTGCACGTTTTCACGTGGCATTTCATTGTCTGTGTGATAGCGGGATGTGGTGCCACAAGTTTGGTATCAAACCTCTAGGTTCACTGAGTTTATAGGGATCTAGGACTGGGTTCGTGTCTGTTCTTCTGAGTATTCTAGATTTTCTTACAATAACCTTCTACCCTCAGTGGAAGATAAAGCTTAAAGATGTTTGGAAACCATGAAGAACATGCTGCCGAGAGCAGTGATGATGCATCTATTGATGGAGCAAGAGTGTAAGAACATGAAGATCGGGTTCTTGAGGTCCCCCAACTTGACCCAGCCATTCTTTATAACCCATCCTATCAGCAGCTTATAGGGTAGTTAATGTCTATGATAGATCACATGGTGGATAGATTTCTAGTGCCTCCGCTAAGAGTACAGGCTCCCCATGGTGAATATTTAGGCATTGGGAAGACCTTTGAGCGGCTTCTCCGAGTCAGAGCTTCGGATTATGCTGAAACAACTGATCCAGCATATGTAGATCTGTGGTGAACAGGTCTCAAGAAGGCCTTTCAGATCCTCGACATCCCCGAAGAAGACAAAGTCAAGAACGTTATCTACCTTCTGAAAGGTAGTGCTGGCCACTGGTGGGCCATCGAGGAGGAGAAGCGGCCTGGTGAGGTGATCTATTGGGAGGTTTTCCGTCGGCAGTTCGTCAGTCGATACTTCCCGAAGACGTATTTGGATGAGAAGATCAACCAGTTTGAGCTTCTGCGCCAAGGATCGATGAGCATCACCGAGTAAGAAGCCACGTTTATGGACCTATTAAGGTTTTTCCCTCACATGGCCGTGACAGGTGATGAGAGAATCAGGCGGTTTGAGAAAGGTCTGAGTGTCAAACTGTCGACACCTACTGCTGCTTTGGAAAATCAAGAGCGATTTGCCACGTTTTTGGAGTTTGTTTGGAGGATTGAATGGTCAGTCTGAGAGAAGAGAGAGACTATGAACAAGAAAAGGCATGCTTAGTTTCAGAAATAGAGGTTTGATAGCCATAAGAAGCTTAGGTTTTCTGTGCCTTTTGTTAGGCAACGTTCTAGTGCACCATCACAATGGTGTTCAAGTAAGGGAAGAGGGCGTGGATTTTCACCGTCCAGAGCTTACATCACCACTTCAGTAGCAGTAACAGGTCATGCTATCTCTATGGACACACTAGACATTTGAGGTAAAATTTCCCAATGAAAGATGTCGAAGTGACGCAACAACCAAGGTAGAATCAACTAGTGTCATATAGACAACAGTCTAGTGGTAATTGAGGGTGAGGACACAGTCCAGTGTCACAAGTGGGATCGTCTGCTCAAGGAAGCAGAGGACGTGGACAACAAGCAATGACTCGATTCTATGCTATGAGTCAGCCGGAGGCGATAATCAACTCGCAAGTGGTGGCAGGTCAGATGGAGTTATTTCATTCTGATTTGTCTTCTTCTTGCTTTATATCTATTCTGGTTGACCCGGGTGCTACACACTCTTTTATCACACGTAGTATGCTTGATAGTTGTATTTTACCTATTAGATGTAAGAGAGATAGCTTGTTATTAGAAACCCCTTTTGATGGTTCCTCGATGCTTTGAGAGGAGTGTCCATCTTGTGTTCTATCTTTTTTAGAACACAATATACAAGTGGATCTTATACCAATTGATATGTATGGAATCGATGTGATCCTTTGGATGGATACCTTAGAGAAGTATAAGGTTGTGTTGGACTGTGGTTCCAAGAAAGCAGTGTTTGTTGGCAGTGGTGAGAAGTGGATCTTCCAGGGAGATAGGAAGATTCTTCCGACATTTAGTGTCATCTATGGTGGCAGAGAAGTTTCTGTGGCAAGGATGTTAGGCATTCTTAGCCCATGTTATGGATATCAAGGCAACATGTCCTAGCCTTGAGGAGGTTCCCATTATCTGAGAGTTTGCATATGTGTTTCCCGATGAGTTCCCCAATGTTCCCCCATCTTGAGAGATTGACTTTGACATCAATCCGGTGCTAGGAACACAACCAGTTGCTCAGACACCATACATGATGGCTCCAGCTGAGATGGCAGAGCTGAAGAAGCAGTTATAGGAGTTGTTGGATAAAGGTTCCATCAGACCGAGCACATCTCCGTGGGGTTCTCCGGTCCTATTCGTAAAGAAGCAGGATGGATCAATGCGTTTGTGCATAGATTAGCGACAGTTGAACAAGGTCACGACCAAGAACAAGTACCCATTATCGAGGATAGACGATCTATTTGATCAGTTGTGTGGCATTACAGTGTTCTCAAAGATCAATCTATGGTTTGGATATCATCAGTTAAGAATTAAGGATGAGGACATACCAAAGTCAGCTTTTAGGATGAGATATGGTCACTTTGAGTTTGTGGTTATGTCATTCGAACTAACCAATGTGCCTGCTTCTTTCATGGATCTTATGAACAAAGTGTTATGTCTGTTCCTAGATCAGTTTTTTGTAGTTTTTATATATGACATCTGAATCTATAGTCGGGACAATCAAGAACATTAACAACATCTTCGACAAGTGTTGACTCTTCTTCGCCAACATTAGTTGTACGCCAAGTTCAGAAAGTGTGAGTTCTAGTTGAAAGAAGTGACTTTCTTGGGTCATGTGATATCTATAGAAGGAGTCAGAGTGGTCCCTAAGAAGGTGGAGTTAGTTATAGATTGGGAGCAATCGAAGACACTGACAGAAGTTTGTAGTTTTCTGGGTATTGCAGGATACAACCAGAGGTTTATAAGGAACTTCAACGGGATCGCATTACCGTTGACAAAGTTGCCCAGGAAGGACATACCTTTTGTTTGGGATGATCGTTGTCAGCAACCTTTCCTAAGTTTGAAGGAAAAGCTGACTAGTGCTCCAGTGTTGGTGCTTCCAGAGCCTGGGAAAGGCTATGTTGTTTTCTGTGATGCTTCCAAGAAAGGCTTAGGATGTGTTCTGATGCAGGAAGATCATGTGGTTTCTTTTATTTAACGACAACTTAAGAAACATGAGGAGAACTATTTGATACATGATTTGGAGCTGGCAACGGTGGTCCATGCGTTAAAGATTTGGAGGCACTATCTTTATGGGGAAGTGTGTCAGATCTTTATAGATCATAAGAACCTGAAGTACATTTTATCGCAGAGTGAGCTAAATGTGCTACAGTGCCGCTGAATAGAGCGGATAAATGATTACGATTGCACCATTGAGTATCATCTTGGTAAGGCAAACGTGGTAGTTGATGCGCTTAGCAGGAAGTCTTCTTCTCTTCCTATGAAGAAGGCACAATTGAGTTCCTTGGTATGACATAGGCAAGATATGTTTGTCTCTTTGCGGCAGATGAATGTATGGTTAGAAGTTTCCTTGTTGGCAGGACTGTTGGCATAGATGCAAGTAAAGCCTATAATGAAATAGTAGATCAAAGATGCACAATAGGAAGATGCTTCAGTTCAGTTGATAAGATCAGAGTTTGGCAGCAGAAAGCATGATGGTTTCTGTGAGTCCGAGGATGGACTAGTTTCTATCATGATAGGATGGTGGTCCCCGATGTTGATGATTTGAGGAGGTTAGTTCTCGAGGAAGCACACACATCGATGTATGCCATGCATCCAGGTGTCACCAAAATGTATTATAATTTGAAATATCTGTTTTGGTGGCCAGGCATGAAGAGAGATGTAGCTGAGTTTGTGGCTAGGTGTGCGGTATGCCAGCAAGTCAAGGCTGAGCATTAAAATCCGACAGGTATGTTGCAACCCATGCCAATACCACAGTGGAAATGCGATCATATAACCATGTATTTTGTAGTTGGTCTGCCGAGGACAACTAAGAATCATGATTCCATCTGGGTGATAGTGGACAGATTGACAAGTCTACTCATTTCATACCTGTGAAGACAACATATACCACAGAGAAGCTTACTCATGTGTATGAAGATGAGATAGTGTGTTTTCACGGTGTGCCCGCAACAATAGTCTCTGAGAGAGGACCCCAATTCACGAGTCATTTTTGGGAGCAGTTTCACAAAGTGTTGGGAACGTAGTTGAGGTTCAATACTACTTTCCATCCATAGACAGATGGACGGTCTCAAAAGAACTATTTAGACTTTGGAGGATCTTCTCTGAGCTTGTGTTTTGCAATTTCTATACAGTTGGGATGTGCATCTTAGTTTGATAGAGTTCTCTTAAAACAATAGCTACCAGCAGAGCATTGACATGGCTCCTTATGAGGCTTTATATGGCAGGAAGTGTAGATCTCCTTTATGCTTGTATGAGTCGGGCGAATATCAACTTTTGGGTCCTGAGTTAATGCAACAGACAACAGAAAAGACCAAAGTGATACAACAACAGTTGAAAGTGGCATAAGACAGACAGAAATTGTATGCAGATAATCGCCGATGACCCCTAGAGTTCCAAGTGGGAGACAAGGTGTATCTCAAGGTCTCATCATGGAAAGGCGTGCTGAGGTTTGGATAGAAAGGCAAGTTGGCACCCAAGTATAAGGGGCCATATCCGATAATAGCACATGTTGGCAAGGTAGCTTACAAGTTAGAACTACCGCCGGAGTTGCACAGGTTACATCCGGTGTTCTACATCAGTATGCTGAAGAAAAGTCATCCACACACAAGGACAGTGATACAGCCAGTTGAGGTTGAGCTTGATGAAGACGTGACCTACGAGCAAGGTCTAGTGATGATTCTTGACAGAAGAGAGAAGAAATTAAAAATGAAGGACCTAGTTCTTGTGAAGGTTCTCTGGCATCATCGTGATGTTGAGGAAGCCACGTGGGAGCTTGAGGAAGAGATGAGGAGGAAGTATCCCTCACTTTTCTTATCGGATTTTGGGGGTGAAATCCCTTTTGTAGAGGTTTATGGCTTGTAAGGACCCTGACCTTTGTTTTGGGTTTACCATGTTTGCTTTGCCTAAACCTTGTGTTTAGAAGCTTGCTAATCACCTAAGGTTGTGATTAAGGTTTGTTGTGTTTTTTTTAGAGTTAGAGGTGCAACTTGCAAATAACCCAAGTTTTAGGGTTGATGTGTAAGTTTGTCACCATAAGAGATGTTTTTCTCTCTCCTTTCATCCTCTAGGGTTTAGAGGATGGGTTGGGCTCGTTGCTTGAATAGTTTCGGGCCTTGTTGATCTTTGTGGGCTTTGCTTTGCTTTGATTTTCCTTGTTGAGGCCTTGTGTCATGCAAGAGCTCCTTGGTGACCTATGTCACCTAGTGGGGTGTGTCGCCCAGTGGGGTCTGTTACCCATGTGACCACCTTGACCTTGCCTTGGTTGTGGAACCATACCTTGGACAAGTGGTTGATCCTTTGTTAGTTGGTGGCATGACATGTGCATATGGTTTAGCAAGGTGTCGTGGCTTTGGACAAGTGGTTCCTTGGACGTGCACATGTGGAGCAACACTAAGGTGGGCGCCCCATAGACCCTCTTGTATATATACAACCCTCTCTTTAGTTCCTTTAGTTGCTCCTTTCTCCTTTGGTGGTCGATACACCTACACTTGATAGAGCAAGCTTGGTGGTCGATCCCCTTTGGTGAAGTTTTCTTCTTCCTCTAGGTGGTGGCTGAACCCTAGAAGGGTCTTGCTTCCTTGGTAAGCATCTCCCCTCTCTCCTTAACACCTTCTTCTCCTTCTTTCTTATTCTTCGACCATGGTGGTTATGAGTTTTGTTTCTCTTCTTATGATGGCCGAAGGTGGGGTTCCTTGGAGCTAAGAGCTTAAAGCTTGGTGCTTGGAGCTTTGGATCTTGAAGAGCTTGCTTGAGGCGGGTTACATAACACCTTACCCTAGCTATACTACTTCCTTTTCTTGTTGCATGTTTATGTTTCATCTTGATCGGCCATGCATCTTTTTGGATATGTTTCTTTCTCTACTTTGTACCTTTTATCTTGTTGGACTTTGTGGTTATGTTGTTAATAGTTGTGTTACCTTGGACCTTGTTGTCCGAACCTATGGTTTAGGGTTTCCTTTGGGGCAATACCCCTTTCTCTCTTTGGTTTTGAGAAGTGAGCTTGAGCTCTAGTGGTGTAGGAAAAACCCTCTCTTCCTTAGTCGTTGAGAGGTGAGTCTATACTCTAGTTGTTTGGACAACATCCTTCTCTCACCATGGATTTGAAAGGCGAGCCTTTGGTTGTTGATGACCTAGTTGAGGTTGAAGGGTTGCCCGATATGGATGACCTACCTTGATGCCCGATATGTGATGGAGGTTGTGCAATACCCCTAGCTCTCAGTTGTTGAGAGGTGAGCCAACTCTCTTGATCTATTAGGGTTTGATGATGGTGATCTTGAGGTTGATGATGACCATATCGATGTGGTTCTTGTGCCCTTACACAATATCCTTTTAGGTGCTTTGCACGATACCTCTCATCTAGGGTTTTTCTTGAACAATATGTTAAGTTGAGTTTTGTTGGATTGGTTGCCCGAGATGGTTTTGGGAGTAGATACCTATGTTTTGTGCCTTAGGCGACATAGGGTGGTTTTGTGTTGCCCGATATGGTGTTTGGGTGGTGAACTCTAGTTAGGTACTTTAGTGGTGACTGAGATGTAGTGCCTAACCTAGTTGGACGATTGGCCATCTTGTGATGCCCTGGTGTCATTTGTTGTAGTAAGTTTGTTGGGCGATACAGTATTGATATTGGGCGCCATGGCCTTGGTCAATATGGTGATGATGGCTACCTGATATGAAACCCTAACCCAAGTGGGTGATAGGGTCTTGGATGATATGAGGTGCCCGTATGTTGTCTGACACACCTTTGCAATTGGTTGTCTGATACCACCTTGTTCTTGCATGCACGATACCCTCTTGGATCAGGTTGCACGATACAACACTAGCCTTGGTTGCACGTTACCCTTAGTGCATGGGTGCACGACATGGATGGCCGATATGTGTGGCTAAGTGCCCTAGTTGTTAGAGTTTTAGTTAAGGATATGATCCTGCCTGCTACCCCTTTTGGTGCGAGGGATGGTGCTACCCGCCACATCTCTAGTAAGGGAAGAAAATACCTTTGGTGAGGGGTATGCTTAACCCAGGAAACCCTAGCAGTTACTTTCTTGTACCTTGTGGATGATGGGTTATGGGTGAAAGGTTGTGACCAATGATGTATGACTAGGCTATGGTTGTGCAATCCTTAGGGATGTATTCCTTGGTAATGATCATGCTCATGAGATTTTAGGGCATAGTGGATGCTCATGGTTTGATAACAATAATCTATATGGATGAATTACAATTTATTATGCCCTAAGGAAATGAGTCATGCCGCTCAAATCCAACCTTCGGTTGTGAAGCCCAAAACCAATTCCAAACAAGGTCATTGGGAGATCCGGACTCCATGACCTCACCTCTTCGTGTTTAGCACACAAAAACCAAAGTAGGACCGCAGTCTCTTGCTTGGGTGGCCTCCGCCACATGATCATCTCCGCAGGATACCCTTCTATAATACTGAGCCATGAGCCTATTCACCATGCTCTATAATCACTAAGTTATGGGCCTATTCACCATGCTCTATATAGAACCGCAGTTCTACTCAAATCTTCCTACTTTCAACTAGGAGAAAACCCCACACATTCAACAATATGCTCTCCAGGTAATCCCGCAGGATAAACCTATTTCACCATCACCATATTACTGATGATGATGGATCTATGGCCAGGGAAAACTACTTGATATGTTCCACTATAATTAATTAGTATATTTTAAGTGGGTTGTTGAGGCAACCATGTTGTCAAGCATTGAGTGACATTAATATTGTCATTATCACATTATCATGGGATCTCAATCCCTCATCACAGAATGCCACTGCCTCTCAAGGATTACATCATCACCATGGGATAGCAATCCCTTATCTCAACATCAGAGGATAACACCTCAACTAGGCACTCAGCCTTTATCAGGTCCATAGAACCTTTCATATCATACGAGTAATACATGTTATCCCATCAACATGGATTATCATCACACATATACCTCATAGCTCTTACCTAGCTATGAATTTACTTGATTCACCTACATGGTTAGTATGCATACCAAGAGAGATAACTAAATCACCAAACACAGATCTTTACGATTATCATGCTATTTTAGGGTTGTAGGTATATGATTGGAACCACATCCATGATCATAGTTACATGAAGGCAAACCAAAGAACATTGATTGAGGCCTTGCTTGTGTAGTTGATCTAGTTATACCTTGCAGTTATTTGTACGCTCCTTATAATTTGTGATAAGTTCTTATAAAGCTTATCTTGTCAATCATGTTCCACAAAGAAATACCTGGTTATTTGCCTCCTGGATATCTAGTAAGATTGTTCATAAAATAAGTTCTGCTCAGGATGCTGCTCTCATGATCTACTGATATCAGTTATCTGCTTTACCTACTTTACTTCGAGTTTTATAGTTTTGGTGGGGAGTTATGTTTCTCGTTGGGACTGTGTGTCTCATCCCATTGGTTTACAACCTTTTTAGGTGATCGTGCTAGATGTGGTGGTGGTCGTGAGGTTGTGGCTGAGCAGTAAGAAGAGCAGTAGGAGGCAAGTGATGGATATGTTGTTGGTTTGGTTGTTTTGTAGTAGAGTCCTAGAGTCATCCTTTAACTCTTAGGTCCTCAGAGGTGTTTTGATGATGTTTTATGATATACAACTGATGTAGCTTGTATACCCTGCTATTGGCCTGATGTGGCCCATTATGTATGTATAAATAGGTGATGAACTCTGGTGCTGACAATACAACTTGTTCCTATAAGCTGTAGACAAATATCAAGGCTTGTAAATATTTATATAACATGTTTCTCTATAGGGTGAGGATCTGGATGTAATAGTTCCCTTTTATCTGCTTTCCGCAAATGGTTTTACTTAACTCGTGTTTTCAGTAATACGTGGTTTATGGTGTTTTCGCACATCTTCACGTGGCATTTCGTTATCTATGTGATAGTGGGATGTGGCGCCACACCTAGCAACCCTACGTAAGCAACCAAAAATTCATCGGGTACAAATGGTAGGTCCACTACACCTTTATATTATCCATATATTCCTAGTCATTACTTCATAACAAAAACTAGGATTAAGATCCTATTCCAACTTTAGAAAATATTCATTGTGACTTAGTTCAAGAAATCTTAGATAAAATCTAGAAAATTTTGTACATATAGTAATATAATGAAAATATTTTTTCTAGCAATAAGAAACATTGGAGGTAAAACAAAGATGGTACCCAAATCAATGTGAAAATCAAGTCACAATTCCCCATAATAAAATCTCTTTATTCTACCACTACCTAATCTCGTCCTCAAGTCAAACTCCATTTGATAAAAAGATTCATATCATCAAATTCCTATATGGTAAGGTATGATCATCTAACCTCATCACATTCTTAGGGTTTACTCATCACGGTTCTAATAGATATCTTGCATCAACCTTTCATCATCAAAAACAACTTAGGTGAAGCCTAGGGAAAACACCTCACCTAGAGGTAACTATCTAAGTTAGGTGTTCTCACAAGGGAGACAAAATTGAAATAGTTAGATTTCAACAACCATGGGCTCTGATACCATGCTGGAAGGAGTGGGACCCAGAGGGGATCCACTCTCTACTAAAATTTTGAAGAACAAAACCTCCAGTCCAAACACACCCAAAAGATATGTTGGAGTGGGTGTAAAATTTCCAAATCTTATTAATGGTATTCAAAACAACCAAAGATTAGTAGCAAAAGATAAATATTTATTATATTCAATTTTTCACAAGGATACAAAAGAACATCTTATTCTCCAAGAAGGGTTGACATGTAAGATACAACATAAGGATCTAAGTAGATAGAAATCTAAACCATATCAATGTTTGTCTCCAAGATTTAGATCCTAAAGCTATGTCCATATCTTTATGCCATGTCTTCCATGTCCTTCACCTAGGGTTGGAAGAATACCCCAACAAGAAGTCAATAAAATAGACGACATCAACAAAGACTGGTATGTGCATACTAAAAAGGAAATTGAGCAATAAATGGAATATATGACAACAAATATAAAGGCTTCCCATGAAAAAGAAAAGGACAACCCAAGTGGTTATCACGAGAAATGATTTGCAATAAGAAATGAGATACTTTCCATAATAAAACAATAAGGTTGTGCCACATATGCACATATAAATTCTCAGGCACAAAACCCATAATAACAACCTACATGCATGTGAGATAAAATAGCCCTAGAACAATATAAAGACAAAGTCAAACAAGTCTCACAAACTTGAAACCTGATAGAGAATGGCACATAACCAAACTCCCAAACTTATATATAAAATTGGGCCAACCCTCACAAACTAGAAACCAAGGTATGGGGCACCACCACCTCCATCCCTAAATAATAACGAGGACATATTGCCCAAAAACCAATGCAGGTACACTACTCTAGTGCTACTGATTCACATAGCACGTTTAATGTAGAGGCAAGTAGATATTATAGTAATATTATACAAAAATTTCCATCATACTAATGCACAACATAAACATCCACCAAGTGGGAAAGTGATATCACATATCATGAATTAATTTTCCAAAATGAAAAATATATAAAAAGAGACTGAAAGAATGTATAATGATCAATAACAAACAAAAAGTACTTGACATGAACATATTTTCCAAAAGAACAAGATAAGGTGTAGTCTAATGTCCATATGACCAAGAGAAAGAAGATATAGAGGCTAATTGCTCAAAGGAAAAATAGGATATGCAAACAAACATTTAGAGAGAGAAATTAGAAATTGCTGAATATAGAAATAATGTAGGATGCAATCATACCTTAATTAAGAATCTAATTCATCAAAAGTTAGTCTTAGATCCAAGCCTAGGTCTCCAAACCACCTATGATGCATATATGCAGAATAATTGTAAGATTTACAATAATTATTTAAAACCCTAAAAAATGCCTTTTTAGTATATGTGAACTAGGCTATCCAGAGCATGTCATACTTTAGATTATCTTTTTCTGAGTTTAAAACATATTTTATTATATTTATATGGCTTACAAATAATTTGTTATGAATTTTAGATATCTTAACCAATTAGATAAATCCATAAAAATAAGGAAATTGTTGTATTTGATTTAGGTGATAAAAAATAGTACTATTGGATAGAGAATAACTTCCTGAGTTCATAACATATTATTTAATTTTTTTGAGTTGTGTACAATTTATAATGAATTTCATAATATCTGGCCAATCAGAAAAATACAAAAAGCCACTTCTATAATGCGATAAAAAACATCATATGACATGGCCCTATCCGCTAAGGCCAACTAGCCCAGGCCCTCAACCATGAGGTGTATAGTTCAGCACAAACATGCTATAGTATTATACTCACTACTACAGAAGTGCCTTTTAGTGTCGGTTGTTTAACCCCCTTTGGCGTCGGTTTCGGAACGACGCCTATGTGGGCGCCGCTAAAAGGTTGGACACTTCAGCGTCGGTTAAAAAACCGACGCCTATTTAATATAAAGGCGTCGGTTATTTATAAAACACCGACGCCAAAAGGGTTCGCGCCACAGAAAACGGCGTCATCTAGGACGCTTTCTGCGTCGGTTATATACTAAACAACCGACGCCGAAAAGTGTCCTAGATGACTCCCATTTCCTGTAGCGCGAACACTTTTGGCGTCGGTGTTCAACAAAAAACCGACGCTGTAAGTCTGTGCTGACGGTTATCGGTAAATAACCGACGCCTATATCTATTTTTTTTTTATAAATCTGTTTGCAGGCCTGCTGTGGCTGGTCAGCAGGATGAGAACCTGCAGTTCAGTTTTCTGAACTGCAGGTTTACGACATCCATTGATATCAGCCTACAAACAGGCCACAAACCTGCAAAATTAACATAAAAAGATTCACACAAGTAGATACATTCAGACATCAATTCAATTGTCACGTTCACACATATAGAATCATTCAAATACATGTTTTAACATTCAGAAACATTCATTTACAAAGTATCATTCATCATCACTATCAACATCCCAATTATATCTTACAGTTGCCACTGTTTGTACAACTATTGCCCATTCTTCTCTTACTTCATCTAATGCTTCCCTCGTATATGGAGCATGTACATTTTTTAAGTGTTTGCCTATAGTGTGGTCAGTTTTAAACACCTGCAAAGAGAATGATGTATATAAGTAACAATATAAAAATAAGATTGATATATTTTATACTAACTAATGAGACTATATATAATACCTCATGTATGGTATCGATGTCTTTCTTCGCCTGTGTATGGTATAGAACTCTCCTCCAGTATCTCCCTCACAGACTCCTGTGCGGAGAGGGACATTCCAACTCGAGATATCATCTTCCGTTGCCTCCTCCGCAGCAATATCCTTATCTCTGAACGTTTCTCGTAGGATTCTGAACCCCTCCTTCCCTCTACTACATCGAAGCCATGCCACAGTTGAACCCTTTCACCGAGCCCTACCCGGCCAAACAGACGTCGCCTGAAGTACCACCGTCGTTGTCGTCTCCACCTCCATCGCAACTTGCTGTGCTAGTCCTGGCAGTTTATCACCCCACATGCTTTCCTCACCAGTTCCTGCCGCTAGACGACCACACAATGGAATCCAAGAGGATATGCAGGCGTTCGCCACAGACTATAGGATGAGTATACTCAGCTTATAGTCTTTGGCGAACTCCTGCATATCCTCTTGGATCCATTGTGTGGTCGTCTAGCGGCAGGAACTGGGGAGGAAGGCATGTGGGGTGATAAACTGCCAGGACTAGCACAGCAAGTTGCGATGGAGGTGGAGACGACGACGACGGTGGTACTTCAGGCGACGCCTACTTGGCCGGGTAGGGCTCGGCGAAAGGGTTCAACTGCAGCATGGCTTCGATGCAGTAGAGGGAAGGAAGGGGTTCAGAATCCTACGAGAAACGTTTAGAGATGAGGATATTACTGCGGAGGAGGAGGAAACGGTAGACGATATCTTGAGTTGGAATGTCCCTCTCCGCACATCAAGTTGCTCCAGCCGCCTCCGCGCATCTGAAAATGTCATTAAAAAGGCAAACATTTAGCATTTGTATTAACTAGAAAAAGGAAAACATTTAGCATTTGTGTAAACTAGAAAAAGGAAAACATTTACCATTTGTATAAACATACATGTCTCTAAAATTGTGATCTTTTATCAATTAACAATCCTTCATTGTGATCTCCGCGCACATATAAGTCATCATTAGCTTCAATATTTTGTGGAGTTGGCAACCCAACTGAGAATGGACTGGAGTCATCATACTTATCATAGTACTCTTCTTCATCTATAGGATCTTCAATGAACTGTCTTTTACCATGAAGAACAACCGACCATTTATCATTTGCAGGATCATCGATATAGAATATTTGTTTTGCCTATGATGCCAATATGAATGGTTCAGCCTTCTCGCCAATCATTTCAAAGTTCACCAAAGTGAAACCCAATTCATCCACTATAACTCCTTTGGTGTTATCAACCCAATTACATTTAAAGAGCGGAATATTGAAATCTATGTAGTCAAACTCCCAAATGTCTTCAATGACACCGTAATATGACATTTTAGCTTCACGTGGACTCTTATCCTTTGCACTTGCAAAGTACATAGTTGACGCTTGAAGAGTGACCCCACTATTTTGGACGACACTCTTATCATCTTGGCGCTTTGTGTAATATGTGAATCCATTAATGTCAAACCCTTCATAAGACATAACATTCGGTTTTGGTTTAAAGGCGAGACATTTGATAGTTTCTGTAATATCATTTGGTGTGTGAGATAGTTGTTGTAAGACTTTATCTTCAAACCACTTAGTAAAAGTCTTATTATGCTCTCTAGCAAGCCACATTGAACTTGCTCGAGGATGTTGTCTCTTTATGAAATTGGTATGTTCCTCGATATAAACACTCACTTCGTCCATATTATGAAATTGGTATGTTCCTCGATATAAACACTCACTGCTATTGACATCTACTGGATTCGATTTTGAAATCTCTCCATGCCAGTGCCATTCTGTATAGCCTTGTACAATCCCGTTGCACATGACATGACTTTTGATTTCCTCACCAGTGTTGAGTTTCAAGTTGTTACCGCAATGCCTACATGGACAGTAGAACCTATCTGTAGGTTTTTTCCTATGTTCCTCGGCAAATCTAATAAACTGATCAAGACCAGATATAAACTCTGGGGTGCAACAATTACGAATGGACATCCATGATCTATCCATTCTATGATCAGAGAAAGCAAGTATATATTAGGAAAGCAAGTATATATTAGGAAACAAGTATATAAGCAAGTATGTCGTATTACAGTTCATCATTAAGAAAGATATAAGCAAGTATGTCGTATTAAAATAGACTAAACAATAAAAGAATTTTTTTTTGAGGCAAGACAATATGAGAAAATAGTAGTGTAATCATGTAAATGGGAACATTCATGGGAACACACACTTCAGTTATAAGCATTCATGTAGCAACTTACATTTCCATTCATGGGAACAAACACTTTAGTTATAACAATAACTAAACAAAGGGGTTGGTGTACCCCTAAACATGCGCATAATTAAAAAAACTATTACTACAGACAAGTCTAGATAGATAGACAACTAAATACTACACCAACATGGTCCCGCATGCATCAGTAACTTCTTTTTGATGATGAAGCTGTGTCACGAAGCTCCTCACTGTATTTAGACGAATCTGAACTGATAGGGGCCTCAGATTCTGATTTGTCTGAGCTGATATGCGACGCCGTGCGCTCATACCGCAGAAGATGATCGAGGGTGTCGCAGTTGTTGTTGGTTATCCAAACTTTGATGGAATTATCGCCAACTGGACGGAGAAAAAGCCTATTCCAACGGACCAGATATAGCTCTCCAATCCAATCATGCCAACCGGATTTTGATACAAGATTTCCCGCCAAATCATACTCAACCTCGATTACATGTGAATAATTTCCAAAAGTTAGGGTCACTTTACCAGGCATGTAGTGTCTTCCTTTTAGAAAACGCCAATGTTTGGGTATGACCAATTGGTTTAAGGAACGATCATCTAGGATGATGTCCAATTGTTCTTCAATAGGGAACGTTAACATTGACATAGAGGCCCAATTCATAGTCATTGTTATGGGAAGACAGAGACTGCACAATATTAGTATTAACAAAGTGTAAGTACATATAACGATGTTATATATTTTCAGAAAAAGTTGTATAACATCAGTTAACCTTTTAAACAAGTATATATTAGGAAACAAGTATATATTAGTCAATCTTGGACGGGTTTCTAGGCCAACAAACACATTTGATGTCAATCTTATATATAATAAATGTGTACCACCTATCCCATCCTTGAACACCTAATCTCACTTAGGATGTAAGTGTATAATGTGTATTTGGTTTTCAAGAAAATTTCGGCAGCATTTCCCCGTTGTTCTCTAAGTACATATGTACTTAGAGAACAAACGGGGAAATGCTACAAAAATTTTCTCGAAAACCCAATACACATTATACACTTACATCCTAAGTGAGATTAGGTGTTCAAGAACAGTCCCAAACTGGGGACTATCCAAGATTTACTCCTACTGAGTAAATCTTGGACGGGTTTCTAGGCCAACAAATACATGTGTTGTCATTCTTATATAAACCCTATAATTCATGAAATCATTCTAATTCAATTTAATATGTTGGGATCACATAATTATATAATGACATCAGAATATATAGAAGAATCATAATTAACATGATTAACAACATGCTCATCAAACTAGGGTTTTCTTGAATATCATCTAATAAATCAAGAATTTCATAGTTTCAAACATGCAATAATTCACAATGCAATGTTATAAACTATAGGCAACATGGATAGATGAAATAAATAAACATCCAACATCTATCACTTATTCAATCTTCAAAAAACCTTGACAAACATCCAACATCTATCACTTATATAATTTGCATGTATATACACCCTAAAGTGCCACAAATCATATAATAAAACTATCATGTTATGATATTAGGACCACTTAAAGCAGATTAGGCACATTAAGCAAGCAGAGTAGGGAGCCAATTTCGTGCAAACAGATTAGGCAACAGATTAGGTCAGCACATAAAGAACCAATTTCGCGCCTGGGTAGGTCTGTAGGTACCTGGGCAAGAAGAGTAGGGTGAGGTCGAGCTGGTTGAGTACGTGGGTGGCGGCCGACGAGCTCCAGAACCAGCGGCAGTGACTCCGACGAGCAGGAGCGCCAGCCGCAGCAGGCAGGCAGGCGGCCAGGCGGCGGCAGGCAGGCAGCGGCCAGGCGGAGGAGAAGGAGAAGGGGGTACGGCGGCGCCGGTTCTCAGGCGTGGCAGGCAGGTGGGCACCAGGCGTTGCGGCGGCGCCGGTTGTCAGGCGTGGCGGCGGCGCAGGCGGTTGGAGCAGGGGCGCCGGTTGTCAGGCGTGGCGGCGGCGCAGGGGTGCCAGAGAAGAAACGCGTCGGAGAGGGGCGCCGGAGAGGGGACGCCAGAGATGGGGCACCGGAGAGAAGCGCCGGAGAAAAATTACAGAGAAATCGCCAGAGAAATCACCGCAATAGGGAAATAGGGTAGCAATGAGGGGAAGAGTCGGGCGATCGAAGGTTATGAAGTTCCCCAATAGCGTCGGTTGTTGACAACAACCGACGCCTAAACATATTTACCGTCGGTCGTTGGCAACATCCGACGTCCATTTGGACGATATTTTCGTGAAAATGTTTGGCGGGAACCCCATTCAGCGTCGGTTAGTAAAGGACGACCGACGCGGAAAAGGACACTTTTCGCGCAAATTTCCATCGCACATAAGCGTCGGTGTTTTAACTAAATGACCGACGCCGAAAGTGACATTATTTTTTCGCTCGAAAATTGGATGAAATAATGCGTCGGTTTGGTATAAACAACCGACGCTGTATACAAAGCGGTACCCATGTTTGGCTGGTCTTTGAATATAGACGTCGGTTCTGCGAAATAACCGACGCCTTTAATATAAGGCGTCCGTGTTCCTTAAAAACCGACGCCCAGAAAAGCGACACTGAATGCTATTTCTGTAGTAGTGACTGTAAAAAGACAAACTTGCCCTTGGTAGAAAGAAAAAATCCAAAGACGAAAAAGAGGGTAGAGATGGTATATGGTGGAGGGTCATCTTATTCATTGTGTATCACAGGAATAACACAGAAAAACAAACTTGAACACAAAGAGTCAACCCATGACCGATCATCTTTCAGACGCCATGAGTATCGACATCAACTTCGGGATCCTCGCGATCCCAAATACCCAAAAAAAAGTCGCAAGAAGCAACACAAGCCTCACTACCATGAAAAGCAAGAGGGGGAAAGGTAGAATGAAGAAATCATAGGAGCACATCAGAAAGCCTCGATTTGGTGTGTCAACAACATGTAGACAAATACACCAAGCACAAACAGGCCCTAATCTAGGTGGTGCAACATCAGAGTTCGTTCTCCACAACCCTGCTGAAGCCATTAGAAGATCGAGATCGGGAGAGGAAGCAAAGAAAAAGTAGCATGCAGTATAAGGTAGAGATGAGTCGGCTAGATGCAAGGATGATTTCAACAAAAGGAATCAAGTTGAGGTGTTCCCTGGAGCTTACCCCCAAACAAGTGGTCCAAGGTTGAAGATGACTCTAGCTTTGACCAATCACCCACTTTTCACAAAATTGGACGTCGAAAGGAAGTTTTGGGGCACGGAAGAGGTTTAGGGTTCACTGGGATTTATAAAAAGGTTGGCAGAAGGGAAATTCCACATCCTACACAGTAATGACGAAGAACATAGTAGAGGAGAGGGGAACCAGGTTTAGAGAGAACCCCTTTCTGGTACATGGCTAATATATATTAGGGTTTCCCGAGTTTGGTGTGATGAGAGGAATGTGATGGAGGAGAAATTAGATAACAATAGGGAAAGCAAAGAGGGATCATGATTGGAAATACAAGGAGAGAACAAAGGAACAAAATGCATCACGGTAGAAAAGGAAGGAGCCAGAGAAAGAAGAAACCTGAGCGGCCATAAGATCAGAATCGGACGACTGGGAATGAATCTATGTTTTGTTAAAAAAAGATTTGGGAAAATAGTAAATCTAGTGTGATAATAATATCAGAAATATCAATATAATAGCCATAGTCCAATTATAAAAGGATTTCATTTATTTCCTTTAATCAATTTAGACTAACAAACATTATCCGAATTACATGACATTTTGCACAGAATCCAATTAAGGCATTTAGATTCCGATTATGAATTTTTTTTCCTTTTGAATAGTTTTGATTTATTAAATAAACCAATTACTATTTTCTCTTTCCTCATGCATTAAGGACTATAATATTCTCTATGTTTGATGAAAATTCACCACAAGTCAAATTAGGTATGTTGGATATGAATTTACTCTTAATTTCACATGTTGAAGTTGTTTGTTCATGTATTGAATATTTTGAAGACTTGACACATTTTCTCTCTCCTAATTTTATCTTTTAGTCAAACATTCTCCAAATTGAGTGAGAATTTCCCCAAAGGTATATTTTAATGTGTACATTACGAATATAAGATTATTTTCCAATTTTGGAGTAATTTAATATTTTATTTTTTATTTTGATAGAAACTCATATTTCCTTTTCTAGAGATTACAAAAATTATTATTATACAAATAAGGTGAAACTTGGCACCCAAGGAACACAATTCTTAACTTAGATTCCACTTTTGAGATTTCTTTTTAGGAGATATGTCACATATATTATTATGGCCAATTATTATATTATTTCACCATTAACCCATTTATCCATCCAATTGTGTTCCTTATTTTCATATTAGCACTAAAGGAATTATTATAACATATTTATGTGTCCATTATTGGCCTAAGACTAATGTGAAGAATTGGGTTACATTAGGGTGATTTATACATGCATTAGATAATTAGTTTATACTAAACATCTTTTAGGTCTAAAACCTTACCCTTGTTTGGCTAAGTCCAAAAGGTCAAAGTTCTAGGGTAGGGTCCAAGATCTGGTATGTTACAGCACTCCTACCGTTAAATGGATTTCATCCTAGAAATCTATTAATACAAACATCAACAACCAACAACTCTCCACCCTTAAAAAGGTTTAACCTAATAGGTCATACTATAACAACAATTAGGGTTACCTACCTATCTTTTAGATTTATATGTTTTAGAGATTTATGATGTTCATGTATCCAACTAATAAGTCAGAACCATCTAGGGTTGAGCTTTAGGTCCTTGTGTCTCTAACTTAACAACCCTACATAAGAAACCAAAAATTCATGGGGTACAAATGGTAGGTCCACTATAACTTTATATTATCAATATATTCCTAGTCATTACTTCGTAGAAAAAACTAGGGTAAATATCCTATTCCAACTTCAGAAAATCTTCTTTGTGACTGAGTTCAAGAAACCTTAGATAAAATCTAGAAAATGTTTTGATATAGTAGTATAATGAAAATATTTTTCCTGTCAATAAGAAATATTGGAGGTAAAACAAAGATGGTACCCAAATCAATGCAAAAACTAACTAACAATTTTTCATAATAAAATATCCTTTTCGTACCACTACCTAATCTCGTCCTCAAGTCAAACTTCATTGGATAAAAAGATTCATGTCATCAAAGTCCTATATGGTAAGGTATGATCATCCAACCTCACCACATTCTTAGGGTTTACTCATCATGGTTCTAAAGCTATGTCCATATCTTTATGCCATGTCATACATGTCCTTCACCTAGGGTTGGAAGAATACCCCAGTAAGAAGACAAAAAAAATAGATGACATCAGCAAATACTAGTATGTTCATACTAAAAAGTAAATTGAGCAATAAATGGAATAAATTACAACAAATATAAAGGCTTCCCATGAAAAAGAAAAGGACAACCCAAATGGTTATCAAGAGAAATGATTTTCAATAACAAATGAGATACTTGCCATAATAAAACAATAAGGTTGTGCCACATAAGTACATATAAATTCTCGGGCACAAAACCCATAACAACAACCTGTATGCAAGTGAGATAAACATACCCCTAGAACAATATAAAGACAAATTCAGACAAGTCTCACAAACCTGAAACCTGATAGAGAATGGCACATAACCAAACTCCCAAATATATATACAAATTTGGGCCAACCCTCACAAGCTTGAAACCTAAGTATGGGGCACTACCACCTCCATCCCAAAATAATAACAAGGGCATATTTCCCAAAAACCAATGGAATTACACTACTCTAGTGTTGTTGATTCACATAGCATGTTTAATGTAGAGGCAAGTAGATATTATAGTCAGATTATACAAAAATTTACATCATACTAATGCACAACATAAACATCCACCAAGTGGGAAAGAGATATCACATATCATCAATTAATGTTCCAACATGAACAATGTATAAAAAAGAGACCAAAAGAATGTCTAAAGATCAATAACAAACAAAAAGTACTTTACATGAAGCATATTTTCCAAAAGAACAAGATAAGGTGTAGTCTAATGTCCATAGGACCAAGAGAAAGAAGAAACTGAGGCTAATTTCTCAAAGGAAAAATAGGAGATGCAAACATACATTTAGATAGAGAAATTAGAAGTTGTTGAATATACAAATAATGTGGGATGCAATCAGACCTTAATTAAGAATCAAAATCGTCCAAAGTTAGGCCTAGATCCAAGCCTAGGTCTCCAAAGAATGATTGTAAGATTTACATTAATTATTTAAAACCCTAATAATTGTCTTTTTATTATCTGTGAATTATGTTATCCAAGCCATGCCATATTTTAGATTATCTTTTTCTGAGTTCAAAACATATTTTATTATATTTTTATGACTTACAAATAATTAGTTATGAATTTTAGAGATCTTAACCAATTAGATAAATCCATAAAAATCATGAAATTGTTGTATTTGATTTAGGTGATAAAAATAGTAGAACGGATAGAGAATATCTTCCTGAGTCTAAAACATATTATTTAATTTTTCTAAGTTGTGTACAATTTATAATGAATTTCATAGTATCTGACCAATTAGAAAAATACAAAAAGCCACTTATATAATGCGATAAAAAAACCATCTGACATGGCATGATCAGCTAAGGCCAACTGGCCCAGGTCCTCAGCCACCAGGTGTACAATTCAATGCAAATGTGCTTCAGTATCAAGCTGCAAAAAGACAAACCTACCCTTGGTCAAAAGAACAAAGACAGATGAATAAGAGGGTAGAGAAGGAGTATTGCGGAGGGTCATCTTCTTCGCTGTGTATTACAGGAAGAACATAGACAAATCAACTTGAACAAAAAGGAGCAACCCATGATCGAGCATCTTTCAGACGCCATGGGTATCGACAAAAACTACGTCGGATCCTCGCAATCCCAAATACCCAAAACACTATTGTAAGAAGCAACAGAACCATGGAGTGTCACCACTGTGAAAAGCAAGAGTGGAGAAGGTAGTAAGAAAAAATTAGAGGATCACATCATAAAGCCTAGATTTGGTGTATCAACCACGTATAGTCAAAGATGCCAAGCATGAACATGCCCTAACCTAGATGGTCCAACATCAGAGTTCATTCGCCACAACCCTACTAAAGCTATTAGAAGATCGATTTCAACAGAGGAACCAAAGAAAAACTAGTGTGTGGTATAAGGTGGAGATGAGTTGGCTATGTGTAAGGATGGTTTTAACATAAGGAATCGGGCTGAGGTGTTCCCTGGAACTTGCCCCCAAACAAGCAGTCCAAGGTTAAAGATGACTCCAACACCCACTTTTAACAAAATTGGACGTCAACATGGGGTTTTGACACACAAGAGAGGGTTAGGGTTGATTGGGATTTATAAAAAGGTTGGTAGAAGGGCAATTCTATAGCCTACATAACAACCAAAAAGAACAGAGTAGAGGAGAGGGGAACTAGGTTTAGCGAAACCCGTTTCGGACGCAAGGTCAGTATATATTAAGGTACATGGAGTTCGGAGTGATGAGAGGAATGTTTTGGAGGAGAAATCAGAGAACAAGAGGGAAAGTAGAGAGGGATCGAGATTGGGAAAACAAGGCGAGATTAGAGAAACAAAATGTGTTGCGACTGAAAAGGAAGGAGCCAAAGAAAGAAGAAACCTGAGCACCCATAAGATCAGAATCGAATGGCTGGGGATGATCCATGTTTTATTAATAAAAAGATCCATGAAAATAGTAAATCCAGTGTGACAATAAAATCAGAAATATCTATCTAATAACCATAGTCCAATTACAATAGGATTGCATTTATCTCCTTCAATCAAAGTTAGACTAACAAACATTATCCAAATTACATGACATTTTGCACAGAAGCCAATTAAGGCATTTAGATTCTGATTATGAAATTATATTTTCCTTTTGAATACTTGTTATTTGTTAAATAAACCAAATACTATTTTCTCTTTTGTCATGCATTAATGACTATAAGATTCTCTATATTTGATGAAACATCACCCATAAGTCAAATTAAGTATGTTGTATATGAATTTACTATTAATTTCACACGTTGAAGTTGTTTGTCCATGTATTGAATATTTTGAAGGCTCTACACATTTTCTCTCCTAATTTCATCTTTTAATCAAATATTCTCCAAATTTAGTGAAAATTTACCCAAAGGCATATTTTAATATGTAGAGTATAAATCTAAGATTATTTTCCACTTTTGGAGTCATTTAGTATTTTATTTTTTATGTAGATAGAAACTCGTATTTCCTCTCCTACAGATTACAAGAATTATTATTATTATGGAAATAAGGTGAAACTTGGCTCCCAAGTTAAATGGGACCCAAGGAACACAATTCTTAACTTATATTCCACTTTTGTGATTTCTTTTTAGGAGATATGTCACATATATTATTATGGCCCAATATAATATTATTTCACCATTAACCCAATTATCCATCCAATTATGTTTCTTATTTTCATATTAGCACTAAAGGAATTATTGTGTCATATTTTATGTGTCCATTATTGGCCTAAGATTAATGTGAAGACATTAGGTTCCATTAGGGTGATTTATACATGCATTATCTCATTAGTTTGTACTAAATATCTTTTAGGTCTAAAACCTTAACCTTGTTTGGCTAAGTCCAAAAGGTCAAAGTTCTAGGGTAGGGTCCAAGATCTTGTATGCTAGAAGATGAGCATCTCTTCTTACTTAACTTGAAATAACTTGGTAATGAAATACTCAAAACTTTGGACTTACTATTTTTGAACCGCTCCAAAATCCATTCAACATAGCTCTCCTGTGACAACCACAACCTATGTTGCTGCCTATCATGTGTAATATGCATCCCCAAAATTCATCATGCTTGTTCCAAATCCTTCATATCAAAGGCTTTGGAATGCTCTGTCTTTAGTTTGTTGATCAAACTGACATTCTGTTCCACTTCAACATGCCATCCACATAGATTAGAAAAATAACGAACTTGTCATTGGGAAACCACCAAATGTCAATGCATGGATCAACTGTGATTTTCTAGTAATCATGACTCTACATGAAAGAATCAAACTTCTTGTACCACTTCCTAGGAGCTTGTTTCAAACCATACAAACACTTCTTTAATCTGCAGACTAAGTGTTCTTTCTCCTTTACTAAAAACCTTCTTATTGTTCCATGTAGATTTCCTCTACTAGATCATTGTGAAGATATAACGTCTTCACATCCATCTGCTCAAGACGAGATCTAGGCTAGCAACCAAGCCTAGAACTGATCTTATAGAAGTCATCTTTACAACATGAGAAAATATCTCATCAAAATTCACCACTAGTCTTTGACCACAACCCTTGAGAACTAGTATGGCTTTGTATTTGACATCCTTTTTTCCCTCAACTCTCTTCATACTATAGACCCACTTATTCTTTAGGTCCGTCTGGACCTTTCACAACACCACAAGGTCATAGATATCATTATCTACCAAAGAATACATCTCCACTTGCATTGCTTGATGCGAATGTGGTTTGTCTCTATGAGTTTGTGCCTCCTAAAAAGTCTCTAGATGCCCCTAATTAGTAAGGAGAATATAGTGAGTGTTGGATACCTGGATGAAGGATGGTGAACTCTATCAGGCCTCCACAACTATTGTTATAAGGACTCTGCCTAGTGATGATCTTTCTCCCCCTAACCGGAAGTCTCTGTCCGTTAATCTGAATCACTCAAGTGCACATGTCGAACATGATCATTCAGCGTGCTCTCATTCTACTGCATAGGGTGATCATGCTACTCTTCTTTTTCATTTGAAGACTGCATCACTGATGAAGTTGAAGCATCCTCATACTCATCATCAGAAAATCTCACATGAGCCTGCAACCTTTGCATCATCACTCTCTGGTCCTGTAACTGTCGAACTCTCACAGTGTCACATCCCTATGTTTTCTCATGGTCTTTTTCACAGGATCCAATACCCTATAGCCAATTTATTGATCTCCATAGACAAGAAAGATACATGGCATTGTGTTACCATCCAACTTTTTCCTCTTTTCCTTTGGAACATGTGCATATGCCTTGCACCTGAATACTCACAAATCAGTAATAAGAACCATCCTTGCCTTTCCATACCTTCTCAGGTATATCAAACGCCAAAGGAACTGATGGGGGATCGATTAATTAGATATCTAGCAGTACTCACTACCTCACCCCAAATGGTCATTGGCAACTGTGCAATCTTCAACATGTGTTTTACTTCCTCCATTATGGACAATTCATCTTTTCAAATATACCATTGTTTTGTGGTGTGTTGGGCTCTATCCTCTCATGTCAAATGTCATGCCACACATAGCAGTCTTGGAACTTCCTGGAGGTGTACTCTCCTCCATTGTTTGGGCGGTGACACTTTAACTTTTTCTATATCTCTCACTCCGCCATGACATGAAATTTTTGAGAACACTAAAATATGTGATCTTTGGTCGTCAACAAGTAGACGCACACCTTCCTAGATTCATCATCAATGGATGTGATGAAATACCTATTTCCACCCAATGAATCCACCTCAAACGGACCACATCGATCTGAATGAACTAATTGTTCAACATCTGGCTTCACCTTGGATCTTTTCTTGAAAAAAACTCACTGATGTTATCTCATCTGACATGAATCACATGAGCTGAAACTGGCTCCCTTCCAAAAAGAAATCAACCCCTACTTTGTAGGCCTTTCTCACTCATGTGTCCTAGCCATTTGTACCATGGACTTGTCTGGTGTTCCTCAACTACATGTATATCACCACCTTTGAGCACTTTATGCTAGGTCTTGTACAACGTGTGGCACAATTTGCCCTGTACGATAACCAAATCTCCCTTTGTGATTTTACATTTTCCACCACCAAAATGAAGATGAAATCCTTCTAAATAGAGTGATCCATATATCAAACTTAGCCAAAATTCTAAAATGTGACAAAAATCCTTATGTATGAGCATGCAATCAAAACATGTCTAAATACAAATGTCTTCAATCTCATAAATTCTAGAGAAGTAGGAATTTCCCATATTCATCCTCCTGAAGTCTCCCTTCCTATGTAAAGTGAAGTACTCCTTACTAGGTGAAGCATGATAAGAAGATACAATTTCCACCACCAACTAAGAAACATCATCTTCAGACTACAAACACTACTCTTAGACTATCAAGACCACATCATCATCTTCTTCCTTGTCTTATGATATTATTGATGTAGTATTCTTTTCATCATCCTTCTTGTCTTTGGCTTCAAACCATGTTTCTTTTTTGAAATTGAAAATCCTTTTTAAATGGCTTTACTTGCCACAGTGGAAGAACCCTCTACTCTTCAACTTGGATCTACCACGGGACTTCTAATGATCTTGGTTCTCATCATGGATCCGAGACCTACCACAGTCTCTTGCTTTGTTAGTGCCCCTACTCTTCGTTACGATCACCTCTGATCGGCTGTCACTTGAGAATTGTTGTCAAATCTCTTCATTAAATAGACTTCTCTTCACCAGATCCAGTGTCAACTTTCATTCCTATGTAGAATTGTTGTCGGTCACAAAGAGCATCTCCCAACTATTTGGTAATGATCCTAGAAGGAGCACCTTGTGAGACCCCTAACCTTTATTTTTAGTTGAACATTCTTTATTATCATAACTAAGCTCTTAAAATATTAATATAACCCAAAGAGTTACTTTTAAATCATGTGATAGGAATAAGTTTAAAGTTTGGTCCAGTTTGGACATTATTTGAGCAAGCTATGCATTTATATACTTATTTTGCGATTTTCTGCAATTAAGCCAAATTTGAGAATTTACTTGCAATGTGTCGCATTCTATATATGCAATACATATTTACTTATTGTTCTTGATTTAGTTGTGGCATGGGGTTCCTTATTGCACCTTGTTTTGGTGGAGTTACCTTTCTATGGTTGAGTTAGGGTTTTGCTCTCATACGACCATGGATGGAGCATGGTGGGCGATATTTGGTTGTTGTTTAATGGTGTAGAAGTGGGATGGCTCCTTTCAACCAAGCAATGGACTGCCTGACTAGATCGTTACTTGGGTGCAAATCTTGAACCTACCACTCCACCTCTATGATAGAGTATTCTTCGAAGTAGAGGGAAAGCCTTGGGGCGGCTGGTGAAGGTGGACGAATACACCCTATCTAGGCAACGAAGTAGATATTCCAGAATCACCACCGAAGTGGATACGTCGATGCCCATCATGTCCGCAGTCATAGTGAATGGGATCGAATACAACCTTGAATATGAAGTTCTACCTAGCTTGTGCCTCACTTGTGGGCTGCTCGAGCATAGTGCGAACAAGTGCAAGAGTGGTGGAGAGAAACATGATGAGGAGGGGAGCGAAGCAAAGAATGACACAGATGGGGTGAAGTGGTTGGAAGAGACATGTAAATGACAGATGGTGTATGGCAAGAAGATTCAAACACAATGGAAGACTCCTACTAAATCAAGCACAAGTGCTTACAACGGCACAAGAAGGACCGACAACAAGTTTCAATCCCTGGAGAGGACGAATGAGGAGGACATGGAGGAGATACCACGAGAGAAGGTGGTGGCGGTGACACCCAAAGAAGGAGAACAACCCAAGATGTGGAAGAAATTGAGGACCAACCAGGTAGATGAGAGGACAAGGAAGGTGCTCAAAGATATTTCCAAGAGAAACAACGAGGAAGTAAACAGGCAGAACACAAACACATCTAAGAAGGATTCCACAACAAGGATGGTTGTTAATCCAGGGGTTAACGAAGTCATAGCTGGACAAGGGAGCCAAATAGAGGAGAGAGATATGATGGGCACGACAATGAGAGACAAAAAAGGTACAGAACTAGAGGGAGACACTAATATGGCGATCGGAGTTGAGGCCAACCCCACCCCGCTCGATACACAAGTTCAGACCCAGGACAGCAGTCCATCTAATCTCACTCCCACAATATCAGTGCTCACTAGAAGCATGGAAAGAAAGTTCCTAGCAGAGAAGAGCACTCTGCCAAACGACATCTGATGACGGTCTGAGCCTGTGTTGTCTCGTGCTTGATTAGTATTCTTCTTACCCGCCTTGTTAGAATGAACATCTTAGTTTGGAATATTCATGGTGCTGGAGGCGATGAAGCTTGTAGATTGTTGAGAGAATTTAGAGTGTAGAAGAGAGTCAAGTTGGTCGTGATTCTGGAACCTAAAATCAGCGAGGAGGCTACAGGCAAAGCCATTTCTCGTATGGGCTTTGATTTCTACCATAGGGTCGAGTCCAGAGGCTTCACTAGAGGATTCTAGCTCCTGTGGAACACTGGAGAGATTTGTGTCGAGATCTTATGTAGCCATAGACAGTTTCTCCATTGCTTGATCAACAATAAGATCACCTGCACTTTCGTCTATGCCAACCCTCATATCTGCATTAGAAAACTACTTTGGGACCACTTGGTCAACCTGAGTGGTAGTGCCACCAGACCGTGGTTGGTAGATGGTGACTTCAACACGATGGTCTACCCCACAGAGAAGAGGGGCAACAACCTATTTAATCACAATGAGCCTAAAGTCTTTGCTGAAATACTGATGAAAGCTGGCCTCCATGACCTGGGTTTTGAGGGGCCTCCATTCACCTATAAGAGTGGGCAGCTTCTTGAACATCTTGACAGAGAAATCGTCAACATGGAGTTCTTGTTTTCCTTTAGAAATAGACTCATCGAACATCTGCCTAGAATACACTCAGATCATTGCCCCATATTGATCAAGGAAAGGCATCAGGAGAGACTCACCCCTAGACTAATAATGAAAGCATCTTGGTTAATGAATCTGGAGTTCCACAGTGAGGTGAGAAGAATCTGGGACCCCAACACAGGATTCTAGGAGGTGTGGAAGTCTTCCAGGGGAGACATCATCTGGTGGAGCAACAATGTCGCAAATAAAGAGAAGAAGAGAAAGAGCAAACTGCTGGAACAAATTGCTAAACTCCAATGTTGTGCAGTCGAGGGGTATGGTGGGGGGTTGGAGTTCAAGCTGTAAGATATGTCTGATGCTTTGGAAAGCATCCTCAAGCAAGAATAGTGGGATTGGAAATAGAGGAGCCATCAGAGCTGGATCAAGGATGGGGACCGCAATACAAAATTTTACCAAGCCTTCATTAATCAAAGAACCTAGAGAAATACCATCACCAAGCTCAAAGATGAGTCTGGGAGGTGGGTGGACAACAAGGAGGAACTGAGGGAGATGGTAAGATAGTTCTTTTGTAATATGTTCACGGTTAGCGCTCACCCTGATATGCATGCCATTGGTGAATACCCCGGGACGTTTGAGCCACTGGGGCAACAAGAATATATGCAGATCGACACACCCCCAACCCCACAAGAAGTTTACTGAGTCCTTGAGAAATGTGACCCCTTCAAGATGGTTGGTCCTGATGGAGTCAATACCCTATTCTTGAGAAAGAACTGGAGCACCGTGGTTAGCTCAGTTATGCGGACTATGAGTGGAGCCATTAAGGGCGATAAGTTGGAAGATAACATGTGTTACACCTCACTTGCCCTGATTCCCAAAATGATGGCACCGACGAGGTGCAGTGACTTCCGCCCTATATCGCTAAACAATGCCATCCTGAAGCTCACCTACAAGGTCATCACCGATCATCTAAAACCATTCATGAACGGTTGGAACTCCCCGGACCAGAGCAGTGTCATTCTGGTGAGGAGAATTACTAAGAACATCACCTTCGTGCAAGAGATAGTCCATAACATGAGGAAGAAACACTCGACGCCCTTGACGGCTATCAAAATAGACCTATCAAAGGCTTACTGTGACAAAGTGGATTTTAGCAAAATAATGAGATCATTATTCTTTTTCCCTCATTATATCGACTAATGGTCCTAAATTAATTTTCTTATCTACATAAGCAAAGTTGAGACTCAAATACAAAATATGGTGAACAATGTGAACTTTAAACACATTATAACACCTTATATTTGATTAATTCATCACTTTGTACAAATAAAGAAATTGACTCATCAAAATTCATCATCTTGTCCTCAAACTTTTTATAAACGTTCTCCACGTTTTTATGAAGATATGGTCCAAATTTGAGACCATTTGGACCTTCCTACGATTTGTTATGATTTTTCTAAGATTCTAACATTTTCTTAGCTTTTTAGCCCTTTTTCCCTTCCTTTTCCTTGCTGGGCCCAGCCCATTCCTTGCTTGGGGCGCCGCTGGGCAAGGTGGGTGACCCAGCAGCCTTGGATCTTGATCCAACGGCGCTGGGGTCATCCCCTACCTTGCGCCTGGTTTAGAAAGACCACGGTGGACCAGCACCATGGCCCCGACCCCGATCGGCCAACCAGAGCCGGATTGCGCCCGATAGCTCGGCCGATGACTCCACACCCCCTCTCGAACCTTCCATGTGGTTTGGGAGCTGCGAATATATTGCTTGGAGGCCAAGGAAGCTAGCCGACTTGTGGGGTGCGCCGCCCCCTCTTGTAGCCCTAACCCTAGCAGTAGGACTCTATATAAACCCCTCTTTGGGTTCGTCGTGCACCCACGATCCCGAACGACACCTTCTTTTCCCACGCCGTGCCCTCCCTCTCTCTCTCCCTTCTTCTCCGGCCACTGCCATTACAGCACCGCCGCATAGCCCAACTTGGGCGTCCTTCCTCCACGCCTCTTCCCCTCTTCCTTTGGCTCCCATCAGGTCCGCGAGGCCAAGGCAAGCCCGACCGGCCTGCTCGTGCTCTGCCTCACTCCCCTCTTGCTCCAGAATGCATCCACTCTGGTGAGCCCCGCCGCCCTGCTTCTGGGCTTGAGTCTGTGTTGATCATGCGTCTGGAATGAGAGAGCAGGAGCCCCAGACTGCCGGCTCAATTGCAAGTCAAACCGGTCCAGTGCTCAGCCAGACCACCAATAAACCGACCAAATAGATTTGAACCAGATCCTGGACCAGCGAGCCTTGTGGCGCGATCTGAGCCACCGAATCATGATCCAACAAACCTCAATTTTCACAAATAAGGTAAATATCTCCCCTCTATTCAAAAATTCATATAAATGTCAAGATATTGTTTTAATCATAGAAAATGCATATGAACTCCAAAAATTACAAATAAGTAGTCAATCTTCATCAGAAAAAATCCAGTGAATCCATTAAAAATAGTTTTGAAGTCTGATTATAAACGATGCTCACTGATATCCCTAGATCATACACTCTTGATCATTTAATTTGTCATCTGGCTCAGTAATGACTTTTAATCCTTGAAAACCCTATTTTTGGACTTTGATGATATTTTGTAACCTAGATCCGATCTTTTTGAATCATCTACTCTTTAGAATGAATCATTATCATATAGATCTATTGTTTTGATTCAATCTTAATTATAATGGATACTGAGTAATCTTGACATGGATCTCAAATCTTACAAACCCTTGATATATTTGACCCATCAACCTGATCTGGAATTGCAATTATGCTAAGTATCATGATGAATTAGGAACTTGATGATGACTTGAATAATGATGATAATATTTAGGGTTGACATATATTCCTAAAATACCTAGGTAGATCATCCATCCTCGATTATGCTTGGCACTTGAGTAAATATTGAAATCTTGATATACTGTTGTCTATATATGAATGATCTACCTTAGGGATGAATAGGATTGGAAAACCCTAATTTGGTGTACTTGATTTTGGTCGATAATATGATCTTGATCCTCGATCCATATCTTGATTGATCTAGGAACCACTTGAGACCCTGATCTTCTACTCTAGTTGATTAATACTTGAAATCTCGGTGAAAGGTACGCTATTTATATAACTCCTCCTTGATTGTATTGAAGATACTTTTACATATCTCTTGAACGTATGTTTGGCTATTTACTTGGATGAGCTATTGTTCCCTATGATTAGTCTTCTGTTTTTCTATATTATACTTTGAAAAACATGAAAACATAAATTGCATGCCCATTATGACTGCCCGTATATTGATAATGATGATGATATTGATAATGTTGATAATGTTGATATTGAGTACAACAACCCCCTCATTTGGAGGTGAGACTTGTACATTGGCTTCCTATGTTCCTATGGTGAAAAGGGGCCTAGTGACCTTCCCCATCGCGTTGGGGTAATAGAGTCATACAAAATATATAAGCATGCTTCTTGAATTACAACATAATGGGAACTCGTAATAAAAGTTGAATTGCTTGAAAAACTTGTCGAATAAATGTTGGTTTTGCAAATTGCTTATTATCCTTTGAAATATAAGTCCTGCCAAGCATACTATTTTGTTATAAATCGTTTTACTTGATTTTGATAGCGTACCATGCAATTGCATGATTGTGTCTTGATTTTCTTGATTTTAGGCAATATACATGGAAAACTGAATATGATCGCTTCCACACTCATATACTCTGATGACAAAGACAAATTGGATATATCTCCATATTGGGTTAGTTTGTTTTTCTATTATCCAGTTTTTGAGTTATTTATTTCTTATTGTATATACCAGTGTGTTAGATCCTACGGGGCCACTCAGGGACGGGCGCTTCAATCCCTTTATCACTGTCTAGGCAGTGAAATTGGGATTGGGGTAAGAACGGTTCCGTGACAGTTGGTATCAGAGCTTACACACTCTCATATACTTTAAGTAAATAATTTCTCAAGTCTCTTACACCCAAGAAACTCTAAAGTCCATAATAGTGAAAATTGAGGTGTCTAGGCTCGGGATCCTGACATAATTTCTCCTATCCATTTTCACGGTGGCTGATATCCCCCGCTCTACCTGGCCTCAATTGATACAGAATTGGACCTAAAGGTTCTCTTGTGACACCTTAGAGAGTATTCTGGCATCTCATCTCCTCCTTAAGGACAATCCTAAGCCACCCATGTAGATGAAGATTAGGCAGTCTTCTCATCTCCTCATGTGGTCCTTCCTTGTGACCTTATACCACATGATGTCTCGATTATGGGTAGCTTAAGCATGGGAATTGCTAAATCTTGAAAGTTGATACCATGATCTGACCTTAGTATGAAAACTCAATTTTTGATCAATGAAAACTTTGAAATGAAATACTCATGCTTGACCCTTCATGAAAAACCTGATTTAATCAAAATTAGACTACATACTCCCTATGTTTGAGGTAAACTGTAAAGATTATGATTTGGTGAAATAAGGGTGACTTAAACATTATACCTCATTGCTGATGAGGTCTCGATTTAATTAATACCCATGTTGCCATATTGTTGATTAAATCTCAAACATAGTTAAGCAAACTCTTTTTTCAATTGGATGCCCATCATGACTATGCTATCAAATTGACTAATTCTAGGACTCACAAAATCATGATGTAAGACCATGATGCAAAAAGCAATTTCTCTATTGACTATTGATGCCTTTTGCAATCTCGATTTTGATATGATGATGATGGGCTAGATTTTGCACTATTATGCTCTAATTCCTCGAATGTCAAATTTGAATCCTCGATTTTCAAATTTTGTCACTACCTTGATATTGAAAGAAAGAATTGCAAATCTTGACATTATTGACCTTATGACCTTGATATATACGATTTAATCGTGGATACTCTCCCTATTTGAATAAACTCAATTGATAATGACTAATGTTGGTAATGTGCTAGATTAGGGTGGTAGTTGACTCATGACTACCCTAACCTAGGTCACATCCCTATTTTGATTACCTCTAAATTTTCACCTTGTTGATTATTTAGAGTCTGGAAAGGTATACCCTTTCACTCGGTTTAGACTGGTTGATCTAAGCCTAATAGGTTGAACCCATGGTTGATACTCGATCTTAAATAATTGACTTGATAATGATCTTGAAATATGGCAATGTTGACTATAGCTTGTGGTTTATTTCCTAGATAGACCTAGGTCTAGATCATTCATCAACCTTGGAAACATGATAATGAAATTATGATATGTTGCGCGAATATTGAATAATGTTGCTCGAAATTGGATATAGATGAATGATACCCCCTAAGGTCTAAATAGGAATCTAAACCCTAGCTTCAAAATTTTGGACCTATGACTTTTGATCTCAACTCTTGATATTGATATATAATTTTGTGACTCACGATTATCCAATCTCAATAATGATACAAACTCTATGATCACACTATTTGGACCTTGAAATATATGACTAATGACTTCAAAATCCCAAATTTTGAAAATTTTGAAATGATGACTATATTGACTCTCTCGATTTATCAATTAGGGTTTAGCTCTCTTTAGGACTAGGGTGGGACCTTCCCGTTGATTTTGAGATCGAAATGATGAGAAAGTATGATGTTGTCTTGAAATGTTGGAATGTGAAACCTCAAATCATGGATATATAACCCACCTAGACCAATGGAGAAGCTAACACCCTGAGATTTTGGGATTGAAAGTCACCTCGCACACTTAATTCAGGATATCTATTTGTTTGACCTAAAATATGATATGTCCAAATTTGTGATCAATATGATGTTTTCCATATTTTTGACTCATATAATGACTTTGGACAATATATGTGTTGATACTCAATTGCTCGATTATGAAATAATGTTAGTACCAAGTTGGTTATGAAATGGAACATGGAATCTCAATTATGATGTTTGCACTACTTAAACTTTGAGGACATGATAGTTAAACTTTGAGGACATGATTTTGATTATATAGTTGAGGATACACCAATATTTCAGGATATGATCTTTTTTTTTGAATAAATACTAATTTTAAGGATGTTTGTGAATTTTGGGGACAAAATTCCTTTTTAAGGAGGGAAAGATCTGACAAAGTGGATTTTAGCAAAATAATGAGATAATTACTCTTTTTCCCTCATTATATCCACTAATGGTCCTAAATTAATTTTCTTATATACATAAGCAAAGTTGAGACTCAAATACAAAATATGGTGAACAATGTGAACTTTAAACACATTATAACACCTTATATTTGATTAATTCATCACTTTGTACAAATAAAGAAATTGACCCATCAAAATTCATCTTCTTGTCCTCAAACTTTTTATAAACGTTCTCCACGTTTTTATGAAGATATGGTCCAAATTTGAGACCATTTGGACCTTCCTACGATTTGTTATGATTTTTCTAAGATTCTAACATTTTCTTAGCTTTTTAGCCCTTTTTCCTTCCTTTTTCCCTCCCTTTTCCTTGTTGGGCCCGGCCCATTCCTTGCTTGGGGTGCCGCTGGGCAAGGTGGGTGACCCAGCAGCCTTGGTTCTTGATCCAACGGCGCTGGGGTCATCCCCTACCTTGCGTCTGGTTTGGAAAGACCACGGTGGACCAGCACCATGGCCCCAACCCCGATCGGCCAACCAGAGCCGGATTGCGCCCGATAGCTCGGCCGATGACTCCACACCCCCTCTCGAACCTTCCATGTGGTTTGGGCACTGCGAATACATTGCTTGGAGGCCAAGGAAGCTAGCCGACTTGTGGGGTGCACCGCCCCCTCTTGTAGCCCTAACCCTAGCAGTAGGACTCTATATAAACCCCTCTTTGGGTTCGTCGCGCACCCACGATCCCGAATGACACCTTCTTTTCCCACGATGTGCCCTCCCTCTCTCTCTCCCTTCTTCTCCGGCCACTGCCATTACGGCGCCGCCGCATAGCCCAGCTTGGGCGTCCTTCCTCCACGCCTCTTCCCCTCTTCCTTTGGCTCCCATCAGGTCCGCGAGGCCAAGGCAAGCCCGACCGGCCTGCTCGTGCTCTGCCTCACTCCCCTCCTGCTCCAGAATGCATCCACTCCGGCGAGCCCCGCCGCCCTGCTTCTGGTCTTGAGTCTGTGTTGATCGTGCATCTGGAATGGGAGAGTAGGAGCCCCAAACCGCCGGCTCAATTGCAAGTCAAACCGGTCCAGTGCTCAGCCAGACAACCAATAAACCGACCAAATTGATTTTGAACCGGATCCTGGACCAGCGAGCCTTGTGGCGCGATCTGAGCCACCGAATCGTGATCCAACAAACCTCAATTTTCAAAAATAAGGTAAATATCTCCCCTCTATTCAAAAATTCATATAAATGTCAAGATCTTGTTTTAATCATAGAAAATGCATATGAACTCCAAAAATTACAAATAAGTAGTCAATCTTGATTAGAAAAATCCAGTGAATCCATTAAAAATAGTCTTGAAGTCTGATTATAAACGATGCTCACTGATATCCCTAGATCATACACTCTTGATCATTTAATTTGTCATATGGCTCAGTAATGACTTTTAATCCTTGAAAACCCTATTTTTGGACTTTGATGATATTTTGTAACCTATATCCGATCTTTTTGAATCATCTACTCTTTAGAATGAATCATTAGTCATATAGATCTATTGTTTTGATTCAATCTTAATTATAATGGATACTGAGTAATCTTGACATGGATCTCAAATCTTACAAACCCTTGATATATTTGACCCATCAACCTGATCTGGAATTGCAATTATGCTAAGTATCATGATGAATTAGGAACTTGATGATGACTTGAATAATGATGATAATATTTAGGGTTGACATATATTCCTAAAATACCTAGGTAGATCATCCATCCTCGATTATGCTTGGCACTTGAGTAAATATTGAAATCTTGATATAATGTTGTCTATATATGAATGATCTACCTTAGGGATGAATAGGATTGGAAAACCCTAATTTGGTGTACTTGATTTTGGTCGATAATATGATCTTGATCCTTGATCCATATCTTGATTGATCTAGGAACCACTTGAGACACTGATCTTCTACTCTAGTTGATTAATACTCGAAATCTCGGTGAAAGGTACGCTATTTATATAACTCCTCCTTGATTGTATTGAAGATACTTTTACGTATCTCTTGAACGTATGCTTGGCTATTTACTTGGATGAGCTATTGTTCCCTATGATTAGTCTTCTGTTTTTCTATATTATACTTTGAAAAACATGAAAACATAAATTGCATGCCCATTATGACTGCCCGTATATTGATAATGATGATGATATTGATAATGTTGATAATGTTGATATTGAGTATAACAACCCCCTCATTTGGAGGTGGGACTTGTACATTGGCTTCCTATGTTCCTATGGTGAAAAGGGGCCTAGTGACCTTCCCCATCGCGTTGGGGTAATAGAGTCATACAAAATATATAAGCATGCTTCTTGAATTACAGCATAATGGGAACTCGTAATAAAAGTTGAATTGCTTGAAAAACTTGTCGAATAAATGTTGGTTTTGCAAATTGCTTATTATTCTTTGAAATATAAGTCCTGCCAAGCATACTATTTTGTTATAAATCGTTTTACTTGATTTTGGATAGCGTACCGTGCAATTGCATGATTGTGTCTTGATTTTCTTGATTTTAGGCAATATACATGGAAAACTGAATATGATCGCTTCCACACTCATATACTCTGATGACAAAGACAAATTGGATATATCTCCATATTGGGTTAGTTTGTTTTTCTATTATCCAGTTTTTGAGTTATTTATTTCTTATTGTATATGCCAGTGTGTTAGATCCTACGGGGCCACTCAGGGACGGGCGCTTCAATCCCTTTATCACTGTCTAGGCAGTGAAATTGGGATTGGGGTAAGAACGGTTCCGTGACACTTACGATAAGATGAATTGGAGTTTCATGCTGGACACAATCCAGAAGGTGGGCTGGCCCCCAAATATAGTTAAATATGTGATGAACTCCATTACACGGGGACATACATTTGTCATTTTTTAAGGCAAGACTCTCCCTCTTTTCTCGGCCAAGAGGGGTGTGCGAAAAGGGGACCCACTCTCCCCTTATATCTTTTTGATGTTTATGGAAATACTAAGTCAGGATATTGGCATGGCAGAGCAAGAGGGGAAGTGTCAAGGTGCTAGAATCTCAAGGGCTGGGGGAAGAGTCACACATGTGGCCTTTTTCGAAGACATCAACTTCTTTGCCAAAGCCTCAATGCAACAAATACACAAGGTGATGAGTTGCTTGAAGGAATTCAACAAGGTGTCTGGGCAGGAAGTATCTCTTGAGAAATTGTACATCTTCTTCTCTAAGGGGGTGAATAGGAAGAGCAGGTAGGATATCTACAATATAAGTGGCTTGATAAACACAGACAATTTGGGTAAGCACCTGGGAGTCCCGATCATACATGGTAGGATCACCAAGAAGACATATGCGGCCACCCTCAAAAAAGTTGAGAATAGGGTCAATGGTTGGATGACCCGGACCCTCTCCATGGCTGGATGGATTACACTCGCTAGATCTACTCTCACCGCTATCCCTTTGTATGTGATGCAAATGACTAAGCATCTGCTGAAACTCTGTGAAAGAGTTGACAAAGTTGTGCGGATTTTTATTTGGGGTTGTGGCCATAAGCCGCTCCCCATGTCACTTGTAGCCTGGGGCTATTACCTTGGAGAAGAAGGCTGGCGGGCTGGGAATCAAGTTGATGAGAAGCTGGAATAACATTGTCATGTGCATAAATGCCTGGGATGTCAAAATCAATAGATCCATCCGATGGGTGAAAGGAATCAAAGGGAAATACAAACAAAACACCCACAGTAGAACTATGTTTTGGAAGGCCCTTTGCAAAGTGAAGGAGATCATCAATACACTCTTGTAGGAAAGTGGGAAATGGCAAGGATACATTGTTTTGGTTGGTGGAGTGGCTATCGGATGGAGGCATTCTAGAGGAAGCATCGACTAAAGAGGTGCTCGATGAACTCTTGGACGTCTGGGTGAGTTGTGTGGTGAATGACAGGGGCAAAAGGGAAGAGGGGTTCATCAAAAACTACTTCAATGAATTGACAGTGAGAAAAATTCAGAAGATAAGGGCACCCATAGAGGAGAGTGGGGAGGATAGCTGGGTATGGAAGGGGATAGAGGATGGCTTCTTCACTACTACCTCCACCTATAACTTGCTGACTGGTGATTGCCACGTGAGGAGAGCAGGTTTTTGGGAGAAACTTTGGAATAGCAGATGCCCTAAAAAGGTATGAATGGCACAGAAGGATGCTATACTCACAAATAGAAGAAGGAATATTTGCCATCTTATTGTTGATGCTACCTGTCCTAGGTGCTTGGCGGAGGAGGAGTCGACGTTGCACGCTCTTTGGGACTGCCCTGCAGTGAAGGAGGTCTGGAAGCAATATAAGATTGAGGAGGCGATCGCTAACTTCTTTGGTGGCGACCTGGAAGCATGTTTGAGCAGGTGTCTGAAGGCTAAATAGGGCTACAAAGAAAGAACTATGATCCTGGCTTAGAAGTTTTGGGGTGCTAGAAATCTAAAGATCTTTGAAAGGAAGGAGCCACCCACTACCCATATCTGCATAGCTGTTGAGGCCATGGAGAGGGGTAGTGCCCAAGTCAGCACATGCAGCCTGAAGGAGAAGAGGGACACCCCAGAGACAAGGTGGATCAGTCCGGTTGAAGGTTGGACAAAGCTCAACATAGATGTCGTGACAAGAAAGAAGGGTTATGCGATTGTAGTAGTCGTGAGGGGGAACACGGGCAGTTGGATTGGAGGAACAAGCAGGAGTTGTAGTCACAAATTTGTCATGGAGGGTGAGCTTGAGGCCATCGAAGCAGCGGTGGAACATGTAGGCGATATGGGGCTCATCACGGTGATTATCGAAAGTGATAACATGAAAGTTATCCAGTGGATCAGGAAGGAGACATGTCTACCCCCAGCTCATCTGCCTACACTGAACCGGATCAAAAACAAAGCAAAGTGCATTGATGAGATCACATTCCAATTTGTTAGAAGAGGGGAGAACTAGGTGGCCGACGGACTGGCCAAGTATCACCTAAAAAATCTCACGGGTTCTCACACCCACACCACCCCCAGACTCTATTCTCTAGCTTGTCATGAGGGATAGAGAGCTAAGTAACCAGTCAAGCACCCAGGTTTCCTTTGACCCAGGTGTCAGACTTTGTAACCATGTTGTTGAGGTCATAAGAGGGGGACAACACGAATAAGATCACCCCTGACTTCCCAAAAAAAGGGTTTAGCTCTCATGGATGAGCTACCTTGGAGGCCAAAACTTGATGGTCCTCCTATTTGGATGGGATTCTATGGTGTTTGGATCTGATGGTGACCCCTTAAAGGTTCCTTTAGGTTTACGGGTAGATGACCTCCCATCTTGAAGGCTCTTTGGGTCGGTGGTTCACCTAGGAGGTTGCTCAAATGATGGTTTTCACCATTGTGACCTAGGGTTTCAAAATAGTTGGTCACAATGCATGGAACTTGATAGCTGGCCTGGAAATCCAACATTCGATGGGCTGCAGACTCCCACAATATATGGAGCTTCTACTTTGGATGTATGTGATGTTTTAGGGTATGGACACATGGAAAACCTAGTAGGACACCTTAACCTTCTCTACCCACTTACCCTTAACTTCTTATACCTTCCTTGTTGCACTCAAACGAACCCTTTAGACTCCCCTTTCTCTTCCTTGAATTCTAAGTATTCGTCCTCCTTGTCTAGGTGGAGAATATGGTTCCAAAGATAGAAGAAGGTGGAATATCTCCTTACATGTGCACCTAGGGTTCATCTCTACCCTCTCTTGGTTCTTGTGGAGCTTCCTTTAGCCATTCTTGTCCTAAGAAAGTAATACTTCCCTCTCTTACTCCATTTTCATTTCTATCCTACCTTCTACTCTCTTCTTCTTTGTCTCACCCATGCTGTTTTGTGGTGGATCTTAAGTTAGAGCTTAAAGAACACCTCTTTCTTGATTACTTGACCTAGGGTTTGCTTCCGCTTTGGAGAAAGAGCTATATTGGCTGAGTGAAGAGCTCAAGATAGGGTTTCTACCTCATTTACTCAAGCTACATTGTTGTTTGAAGCTTCATCTTCTTCCTATAGGTGAGTTATATAACTTTCACCATGGATGGACCTTTAACCTTGTTCACGAACCTTCCTTGGCATTGGAATCTATATAGGTTTCGTGCATGTGATCAAAAAGTGGTTCTTACCCTTCAAACAATAGCCATGCTTAGGGTTTTGTATTGATTCTATTATTCTCTTGTAACCTGATGGTTTGGCTCTTGTTGCTCTTTTGTTTGGCCTTTGTGTGTCAACCTATGGGGGTCACTTATCTACTGTTTTGGTTTTCTTTCTTGTTCTCACAATCGACGGTGATGCTTTCCCTCACAAATGATGTTTGTTGGCTCTCAAATTATGGGTTTTCCTTAAGGTTTTGGGCTCTTTTACTTCTTATTTTATTAACCAGTGGTGTGCTTTCCTTCTAGAACCAATGGTTTTTTCTTAGCATTTTTGGTTGTCTTACCTATTTCAACTGATGATCATGTCTTAATTTCTATTTTGGAATTTTTTGTGCTCAAGAAATGATGGTCATAGTGTTATTGTTGTGGTTTCAATCGATGATTTCTTTCCTTCCACCAAACTAGGGTTCCACTTGGGTTTTTGACCTATAGATCCATTGGGTCCAACACTCGATATCCCCACTGGTCCATCAACCAATGTATGTTCTTACTCTAAGATTTAATGGTCTCTATGACCTATGATCATCAATCGATGGTGGTACTAGTTCAATAATCAATGGTGTCAACCAATTGAGGTACTGATTTCATCATCCAATGGTAGTCATGCACACCACAACCGGTGGTGGCCCTGGACACTACAACCTATGGTGGAGTTTGGTGCCACAATCTATGATGTACTTTGAGCCTGTAAACTCTGGCACTTCTTATTTCTTCAACCAATGGTGTTCTTTGTGTTATCAAATAATGGCTCGACTGGGTTATGTTGTTGAACCTTCTAAGTCACAGTCGATGGCTTCCCTAGTTGATTTGTCCAAGATGTTTACTTGTGTAGTAACCCATGATTTTACCTACTCAACATCATATGGTCTAGTGGTGATGCTTGTTGCGTGATGATTTGTTTTTTATGATCTAGAATTGATGGTGTTATGCTCGTACCTTTGTAGTCTTACCTTTTCCCTCGTATGAGTGTAAACTAACAACTACCAAAAGAGCTAATGGGTAACCCTAATAACCAACCCTAAGTGATGATGGGTAATCATACTTGATCTACCTTGTTGAACCTCATCTTTATGTAATCCAATGATGGGGATTGATCGTATTTAACTTCCGTGTGTGAATTTTATGATAATGGAATAGTCTCTCAATGTTGATTGTAACCATAATGTTTTAACTGGTGCTTATCATGGATCTTATGGTTGATACTTTATTATTCTAAATATGTGCAAAATAAGTATGATGGTGGTCAATCATACCTAGACTTCTTGTATGATGATATGATGAAGGAATGCTCTTAATGCTAAGATAACCCTACTATGTTATCATGTGAACATCTTTTAGCTCTGTAATACAATGTTATCTTAAACTCGTGTATCATGAGAATGAGCCTTGTTATAAGGTATGAAAAGATAATGTTGTTCTTGCTACAGATGATATGATGGTCTTAATGACCTTTGGGAATGTCTTGAGCCCTTATGGAGGTGTAATCCTCTCTTTTTTTTATAAGGTTTGGTACCCTGGGACAATGTGATAATGATTCATATCATGTGATGGTGTGATGGAAAGTATAGTCTCATGGAAGGCAATGAAGTTGTATACTGTGATATTGTAATCGGGAATATGTCTCACATGTGTTATATATTCTGCTGTTGTTATATATCAATGCTTGCTTGAATTAGAGTTTGTATGTCCACTTGTTTGATGCATCCTTAACTCGCCCAATTGACTTAACTAATTAAGTGAAACCTTAACCATGTAGTGCCCAGAGGCATAGGACCATTTAGTGTTAGAAATTGTTGGATGGGGAAATGAGTATTCCTAAGGGATGCTTAGAGTCACATACATAACCATTGAGTATTCATGGGTGTTTGGAGTGTACATCCCTAACATCCTGATCCAGAGGTTATGGAGGATGGTTGAGGTCATGCCTTGGGTTGAGAATATTTTTACATGTGATGTGAATGAGGGCAACTTTAGTTGTATCTCAGATGATAGGAAGGTATATACTGTGAGAACCTGTTAAACTAAATGAGATTACTCAAAACATAAAACACAATCAATCACTAATTAATCACATACGTAAAAATATGGGTAAATTAAAACTGATTTCAACATCAACACCCACTCAAAAACATTTGCATAAGAGATCAACATTTTTCATATATCCATACTATGCCAAGAATTTGATACAAATCTTTCTATCGTCTTAGCCACAATATATATATATATATATATATATGTAATTATAGGAGAACAATAATCGTATATGCCACACAAATAAGTATTAATATGCTAACCAAAGTCTGGATTATTTGAAACACCATATACAAACTTTTCCTGTCTGGACCTGAGAGTACAAGGACGACTCCAGGACACATTAGACATATAATTAACTTTATCAAAGATTCATCACTATAGCTCCTCTTTGCTGCCACATGTTTGTTTTCGTCACTTCCAATTACCTAAAAAAAGATGTGTCAAACTACAAGGGTGAGACCCATGTCCCTGCAAGAGATATAGCCTCCAAAAAAAATTATTGATTACGACATTTTTAAGTAATTAAACAATTAAGAAGTTTAATCAGATATAACAAATAAGATTAGTAGTACTGATGATTATCAAAATACATAAGCAGCTGATAATAACTATCACCATTAGCCAGACTACCATCCTTTATCTTGTTGACAATATAAGAAATTCTATAGCTTATGCATATCTAGCATCATGAGCAAGTCTAGTAACATAGCATTGCCAATAACATGAGCGTGTCTAATTGGTTGAACATATCCACATTATAAGAAGAGCTAACAACATAAGCACAACTATCTAGATAAGCATGATTAGCAATATATGCACCTCTGGTTACAAAGTTATGGCTAGCATGCTAAACATAACTAACAACATGAGATAGCTAGCATCATCATTATAATCAGCAGTAGCAGTATATTTATCGACATAATCATGGATATTGTATGTAAGCATCTACAATATTAAGCATATCCACAACATAAGTATATCTACTATCTCTTAATTGTACAAAGCATCATCTTTATGTAAAGATATCAAACAAGGATTATAATCCAATGTGAAACGTTGTGTATAACCCAAAAAAATATGCTACACGGTTGTATTGCATCTTTTATTTTTCCCTTGGGAATTTGAATCATAGCATTCAAAGTCCAACCGACCCCTGTGAAGGGCTATTCGGTTTAGTACAAGATCTAAGAGTGCCAGTATCCTAAGATCTCTTCCCCTTGGCCAGTATGAGTAAAAAGGTAGTGACATATCAGTCAAATCTACCACCACAATGACCTATAGTCTAGATGATAACCACTAGTCCGACCTTGGTACAGGTCACGACACTAGAAACCAGGGTATTCAAACCTAATCACTGAGGTACAACCACAGTTGTCCTCTAATCAGATCATGTTATAATCACTGAGACACGATCGTAACCGTTCTCAATGACATCAGATGTATGAGGCATGAGCATAGACCACCACAACTAACATTGTGGATGACAAGGATATATCCTCAACCAACCACCCCCACATACTCAACAGTATGCACTCTGATTTTCCCTTAGGAATATTCGTTTCACCATCCAACAAATTCTTACACTGAATATGGCTCTACATCACAGGGCACTACATGATTAGAGTTGCACTTGATTAGTTATGCCAATTGGGTGAATTAAGGTTGCATCAAACAATTGGACATACAAACCCTAATTCAATTCTAGCAAGAATATAAATATCAAAACTTAAAAAGATATAAAATGTATGAAACATAATTTCTCATATCGTCATCACATGGTACTATTCACTTGCAATTCATGAGACCACACTAGTCATCATACTATCACAAGATATAAATCATTTTCACAATATCACAGGGTATCAATCCTTATCAACATAAGAGGATTACACCTCATTTAGGGATCAACCATCCCCAAAGGTCATTAATACCATCATATTATTCCCTACAAGATCATCATTATCTTTGCATGCCTTATAACAAGGCTCAACATCACTTACATACAATACACCATATCAACACAATATCACATTAATGAGAAAGGAGATACTCATAAACAATCAAAGTAGGGTTATATTAACATTAAGAACATTCCTTTATTAAATCAACATGAAAGGAATCTAGATATGATTAACTCTCATCATATTCATAACACACTTGTTTAGCATAAGAAAGTATCAGCCATGTGGCTATGATAACCACCAATTAACATATCAAGGTTATAATCATATTAAGGAGGTTATTCCACCATCATTACACCATATAAGAATGTTAAACATGAATACTCATCTTTCTCTATTTGCATTAGAGTTAGGTCAACATAATAAATTATATGAATGTTACTAAACAACACTTATACCCAAACCCTAACTCACGACATCCCCATTATATAATGGATGAATAAGGTGAAACATCACTATCAAATTCCATACTATTCTCAAGCATGAACCCACTCATAAATCAAGGTGTACCCATAAGGTCATAGCATACTAGGGCTTCAACAACAATAAGAGAGTACTCCATGATTGTATTAATCATTCAAGGACTATTCTTACCCAATTACCATCATTTAGTTATATTAAAGCTAGGTATAATAAGCTATAACTCTTTAGGGTTATATATCAACACAATATGGTTATCATCCCTTCTATTCATATGAGTGAATAGGCAAGACTACCTTGTTAAGGGTAACCCTCCATTTGTTCCATCATCATTCAACCCGTATCACCATACCACAATGACACCCAAAACCATAGGATGTTTAAAAGGTAAGGCCATTGGTTGTTTACATAAGTAAACACCTTGGATAAGCCATATATGAAGTCCTTGATTTGTTCTCTAGAACGAGTCTACTTCTAACCCTAGGCATCCCTTGATTAACAACACAAAAATTTCCCTTGAAAGTAGGGTAAAATGCACAATCGATTGCTCATTTAAAACAAGCTATCCAATGTCAACAGGTAAGCTCCTTAAGTTGATCATATAAAGGAAACTATATAAATAACATTATTAGGACCAACATATTACATTATCCATAATTCCACTTTATTGGTGGAATAAACATTATATCTTGACCATTGGGTCAAGTTCATATATTAAAACCATCAATTATAGTATAGGTCTGACCATTGCATCAAGTGACCCAAGAAATCATTGGTCTAAGGCTTAGTTGATTCTACAACTACAATGCTTGACTCAACATAGGTTTTAGAGACCTGATACACTATCATTAGTGACCATTAAATCACCATAGGTTGTTAGATCAACACTATATTCATTAATCAACATCAAATATTAAGCTAATGTCATCATTGATTGATAACATCGATAGGGTACTTAATGGTTGATCATTAAACTTCTAATTGGTCCAAAACCTGAACTAAGGGGGTGACCATATGTTGTCACCATAATTTTACACCCTTGATCACGACCATCAGTTGTTATGAAGACAACACCATAGGATTGTTGCAATGGTACCATCATCGGGTCATGGTTAAAGAAATCAACTTAAAACCCTAAAATTGGCCATTGTTTGATAGGTGCTTAGCACGATATGTTCTTGAAACAACCTGATACAAGTCATATTACACCTTAGGAATAACATATAAATGATCAAAGGTTCATATATAACTGAAATCATAACAGGGAACATTATAAAAATCGAAATCCAAGTCAAGCATAGCTTTTTAGTGCATGAATCATCCTTTTCAAGCAAGAACATGATCTAGAAAGCTTATAGTAAGAAATAAACGTGTAGAAAGTTATAACACTTGACTATAATAAGAAGATGAAATGCCACAAAGAATCAATATCGAGCAGGTAGGGTAGAAAATCCAAGAATAAGCTATGAATTCGTCCATCTAGCACCTTTCTTCATCAAATGAGAAAACCCTAAGCATAAGGAGAAAGAAAGGTAGGGTTTTACAGATTTAGAGTAAATTGTACGATGGAACAGCAAAGTTGTGACCTCAAGGAAGCTAGGCGGAAGGATAAAAAAGGCATAAACGGAGGAAAGAAGGGAATTCTTACACTTTTAGGTCAAGATCACTAGAAGGAAGCTTTTTCAACCCTAAAATGAGGTCAATTTCAACCTTAGAGCCTTTCTCCAAGGAGATCCCCACTTTCTTCTTCCTTGGGTAGAAAAATTCACAGATGAACAGAGGGAGAACGAGATTGGGAGAAGGAGGGAAGTGGTGGAGAGAAAATGGCTCGTTTTGGTGCTTGGGGATAAGTATATGACACTGCAAGATAAAGAAAAAGACAAAGTTAAAATCCTAGTATCTATCCGAGTGTCCATAGCCTTAATTTATTAAGAATATACATGCAAACACACAAGAAGCTCCCCCATAATGTTTATAGACCTGGTTAACTTTCTTTTGTAGAATTTCCAATCCAATCAAATAATTCATTAGTTGATAGCTACTAAAGGAAGCTCATCCGTGAAGGGGAAAACCCCTAAAATACCCTTGGAGAAAACACCTTCAAACCAAGGTTTAAACAGTGCCCCATGGCTCAAAAAGATCAATAATGATGAGGGAATATACAAGGAATAGAATGCAAGTGATAAATAGCAAAGAAAAACTCTCAATTGGGTAAATTTCATAAATGTCCAAAATGTGCATAAAATTGCATAACTTGCTCAAACAGTATCCAAATTGGACCAAATTTGAAACTTAAGATTGTCGTATGATTTCAAAGCATATCACAAGGTTATATTAGGGTTATAAGAATTAAATTATGGTAATTAAACTTATTCAACTCATTAAGCAACTTTAGGGGCCTTACAACTATAAACCCCTAACAGGGATTTCGCCCCCAAAATCCAAGGTAAGCAAAGATGGGTACTTCCTTGCCACCTCATCCTATTACCTTCACATGGTTACTTGCATATCATGGTGATGTCACATAATTCATACATATCTCATCTTGGGTCAACACAAAAACCCCCACCTAAGAAGACATTCTCAATATGGAATGTAGAAATTTGTTGTGTCATCTGTACAACTCTAGTAGTAATGTTCAACTTTAAATTCTTGCTATCATACTAAAATTATATCTATTATATCAACACATTACTCAAAAGTCATACTTGCTAGATTTTTACCAATCATGGCATGTGTCCAATACCATTCGTTGAAGCATATAAAAGAAAGGTGATGTATCCACCCTTTTTTTAGATACACTGACACTTGTAAACTTGTCAGTTCTTTTTTAGCATCAAAATAAATACTGACATTGGCACCTGTCATTCCATACAAGGAAACATCATTCCTAGTCAACCTGGTTAGGGGTGAAACAATAACACTATCTTCACCTTACTAGGATTTACACAACCTACTTAGAAGACATATCATGATCTCATAAAGACATTTAGTCAACTCCATCTCACTCTTGTTCAACTTGTCTCATAGCTATTGCTACTTTGGCAACCCTAATATTTTTGAATAAATATTGATCATATTTTTTACCATATTTGAAATACTTTGACATGTCATCATTTAAAGCTTTATATAACTTGTATGACATGACTGGAACACTATGTTCCTCCTATTCATAAATTCTATTTGTACATTGGTTAGCCTAAAGGACATAACTCTAAACTCATCATGGTCATGTGAATTATGTCATCCAATCTAACCCTTAGGCATTGATATTTGATCATAGGTTTATTTTAAAGGAACACGGTATAGCATATCTATTGGCCAACAAACCATCTATCCTTGATAGTGGTCCTGTCCAGCTAACACTGAACCATACACAACATTATAGAATCATTTTTTTAAACAACATTTGGAGGGTCATCATCAACTCTCTCTCTCTCTAAGGGAGAGGAACACTTGGAATGTTTATTTAAGAAACATTTCCAACCTTCACATACTTCCCATACTGTTGATACATCTTGGATACTAGGATTCATTACCTTGGTATCCACCTCATGTGCTATAAGGAACTCATATCCTTATCTCAACTACTTTTACCAGCATAACAAATATCAAGACATATAAAAGGAGTCTCCCAAATTATTGGAAGGCTAAAAAGCAAACTCATCAAAAATTGATGATCTTAGAACCATAGTCCCATCAACCTTATGGTATAATAAGCTATCCACCCTCGTGTTCACAATGAATCCACACATACCAAGTGGCAATGATCCACTTGAAAGTTGTTCCCTAGAAAGGAAAGACACAAAGTGAAACACACTTCCCATACCATAGTAGTATTTTTCAAGGGTCACTAGCAAAAAGGTAACACTTTCTATTTTCATTATGCAGGTTACAACTTCTTATGTATCATTTTACCTTTTTTATTTCAGGTTCCTTGCCATTAGCATAGGAATCATCATGATTAACATATCTCATTACTCCTTCCTTGATAACTATTTATCACACTTGGGTATATTCTCTTATTTTATTATATTTTTCAACCACTTATCAACAGGTAAATACTCATATTCCACATTTGCTTCATTAAATAGGGATCATCTCCCTAAATTTCTTTCACATGCTATGTTGATTTTACATTAACACTTTCTTACACACATAGGTTGGTCTGAGATTAACTCAGGTTCCACTTTATTCCTTTGTCATTATTCTCATGTATCTTCTCATTTTATACTTATCATTGGATTTCTCTCCATCTTATGTGGATTTCATACCTTGAATCACTTTATAAGCATAGACTTATCTATCTTTTATTATATTATCTTCTTGAATAACATCTTCAAAAACTCCTCTTTTCCTTATTTGTATTCAGATTTAGATTTCATGGTGTTGTATCTTTCTCTTATATTTACCAAACATTCAAGTTTTGATAGATAATGATGCAATTCTCATCTTCTTTAAGGTAGGATTGAGATATTCACACCATGATTTCTTATTTGTTATGCTCTTTAGATTGTCTCAAAATGAATACTTGATCAGAGTAATCAGAAAGATAGCAATCTAAGAGTTCCATACTTACCTTTTCTTTAATAATTGAATACCTGGCCAGGGCACCCAAATACTAAGATTAGGCAGTATACACCATATATTTGTGTCATATTCCAAATGTAGACATCATCCTAGTCCAAAGTCCTAGTGTCCCTATAGACTCAGTGAACCTAAAGCTCGGATACCAACTTGTGAGAACCTGTTACACTAAACGAGATTACTCAAAACATAAAACACAATAAATCACTAATGAATCACATACCCAAAAATATGGGTAAATTAAAACCAATTTCAACATCAACACCCACTCAAAAACATTTGCATAAGAGCTCAACATCTTTCTTGTATCCATACTATGCCAAGAATTTGATACAAATCGTTTTGTCATCTTAGCTACAACATATATATATATATATACATATATATATATATAGAGAGAGAGAGAGAGAAAGGAGAACAATAATCGTATATGCCACCAAAATAAGTATTAATATGCTAACAAAAGTCTAATTTATTTGAAACACCATATACAAACTTTTCCTGACCGAACCTGAGAGTATAGGGACGACTCTAGGACACACTAGACATATAATCAACTTTGTCAAAGATTCATTACTATAGATCCTCTTTGCTACCACATGTTTTTTTCATCACTTCCAATTACCTAAAAAAAGATGTGGTGAACCACAAGGGTGAGACCCATGTCACTACAAGAGATAGAACCTCCAACAACGGTTATTGATTACAACATTTTTAAGTAATTAAATAGTTAAGAAGTTTAATCAGATATAACAAATAAGATCAGCAGTACTGATGATTATCAAAATACATAAGGAGCAGATTATAACTTTCATCATTAGCCAGACTACCATCCTTTATCTTGTTGACAATATAAGCAATTCAGTAGCATATGCATATGTAGCATCATGAGCAAGTCGAGTAACATAACATAGCTAATAATGTGAGCATGTCTAATTGGTTGAACATTTCAACATTATAAGAATAGCTAACAACATAAGCACAAATATCTAGATAAGCATGATTATTAGTATATGCATCTCTAGTTACAAAGGCATGGCTAGCATGCTAAACATAACTAACAACATGAGATAGCTAGCATCATGATTATAATCAGTAGTAGCAGTGTAGTTATCAACATAATCATGGCTACTGTATGTAGGCATCTACAATCTTAAGCATATCCACAACATAAGTATATCTACTATCTCTTAATTGCACTAACCATCATCTTTATGTAAAGATATCAAACAAGGGTTATCATCCAATGTGAAACGTTGTGTATAACCCTAAGCAAATATGCTACACATATGTATTACATCTTTTATTACACCCTGGGGAATTTGAATTGTACCATTCAAAGTCCAACTGACCCCTACGAAGGGATATTTGGTTCTGTACAAGATCTAGGAGTGTCGATATACTAATATCTCTTCCCCTCGGCTAGTACGAGTAAAAAGCCAGTGACATATCAGTCAAAGTTGCCACCACAGTGACATATAGTCAAGATGATAACCACTGGTCCGACCTTGGTACAGGTCACAACACTAGAAACCAGGATTATCAAACCCAATCAATGAGGTACAACTACAGTTGTCCTCTAATCACATCATGTTATAATCATCGAGACATGACTGCAGCCATTCTCAATCACATCAGATGTATGAGGCATGACCATAGACAACCTCCACAATCTTCATTGTGGATGATAAGGATATATCTTCAACCTGCCACCCCCACACACTGAATAGTATGCGCTCAAAGTTTCCCTTAGGAATACTCGTTTCACCATCCAACAAGTTCTGACATTGAAGATAGCTCTATGGCACATGGCACTACATGATTAGAGTTGCACTTGGTTAGTTATGCCAGTTGGGTGAACTAAGGTTGCATCAAACAAGTGACATACAAACCCTAATTCACTTCTAGCAAGCATATAAATATCAAAATTTGAAAAGATATAAAATGTATGAAACATAATTTATCATCTCATCATCACATGGTACTATTCACTTGCCATTCATGAGACCACACTAGTCATCATACTATCACAAGATATAAATCATTTTCACAATATCACAGGGTATCAACCCTTAACAACATAAGAGGATTACACCTCATTTAGGGCTCAACCATGCCTAAAGGTCATTAAGACTATCATATTATTCCCTGCAAGATCATCATTATCTTTGCATGCCTTATAACAAGGATCAACAACATCACTTACATACAATACACAAGATCAACACAATATCGCGTTAATGAGCTAGGAGATATTCATAAACAATCATAGCAGGGTTATATTAGCATTAAGAACATTCCCTTATTACATCAACATGAAAGGAATCTAGATATGATTAACTCTCATCATATTCATAATGCACATGTTTAGCATAAGAAAGTATCAACCATGTGGCTATGATAACAACCAATTAACATATCAAGGTTATAATCATATTAAGGAGGTTATTCCACCATAATTCCATCATATAAGAATGTTAAACATGAATACTCATCTTTATCTATTTGCATTAGAGTTAGGTTCAACATAATAAATTATATTAATGTTACTAATCAACACTTATACCAAAACCCTAACTCACGACATCACCATTGGATCATGGATTCATAAGGTGAAGCATCAATATCAAATTCCATAATATTCTCAAGTATGAACCCACATATAAATCAAGGATTAACCATTAGGTGATAGCATACTAGGGCTTCAACAACAATAAGAGAGTACTCCATGATTGTATTAATCATTCAAGGACTATTCTTACCCAATTATCATCATTTAGTTATATTAAAGCTAGGTATAACAAGCTATAAATGTTTAGGGTTACATATCAACACAATATGATTATCATCCCTTATATTCATATGAGTGAATATGTAAGACTACCTTGTTAAGGGTAACCCTCCATTTGTTCCATCATCATTCAACCCGTAGCACCATACCACAATGTCACCCAGAACCATTAGATGTGTAAAAGGTAAGGCCATTGGTTGTTTACATTAGTAAACACCTTAGATAAGCCATATATGAAGTCCTTGATTTGTTATCTAGAAAGAGTCAACTTCTAACCCAAGGCTACCCTTGATTAACAACACAAAAAGTTCCATTGAAAGTAGGCTAAAACCCACGATCGACTGTTCATTTAAAACAAGCTATCCAATGTCAATAGGTAAGCTCCTTAAGTTGATCATATAAAGGAAACTATATAAATCACATTATTAGGACCAACATATTACATTAGCCATAATTTCACTTTATTGGAGGAGTAAACATTATATCTTGACCATTGGGTCAAGTTCATATATTAAAACCATCAATTATAGTATAGGTCCGACCATTGCATCAAGTGACCCAAGAAACCATTGGTCTAAGGCTTAGTTGATTCTACAACTACAATGCTTGACTCAACATAGGTTTTAGAGACCTGATCCACCATAATTAGTGACCATTAAACCACCATAGGTTGTTAGTTCAACACTATATTCATTAATCAACATCAAATATTAAGCTAATGTCATCATTGATTGATAACATCAGTAGGGTACCTAATGGTTGATCATTAAACTTCTAATTGGTCCAACACCTGACCTAAGGGGTGACCACAGGTTGTTACCACCATTTGACACCCTTTATCACGACCATCAGTTGTTATGAAGACAACACCATACAGTTATTGTAATGGCACCGTCATCGAGTCATGGTTTATAGAAGAAATCAGCTTAAAACCCTAAAATTGGCCATTATTTGATAGGTGCTTAGCACCATAGGTTGTCAAACCAACCTGATCCATGTCATATTATACCTTAGGAATAACATACACATGATCACAGGTTCATATATAACTGAAATCAGAATAGGTAACATTATAAAAATTGAAATTCAAGTCAAGCATAGCTTTTTAGTGCATGAATCATCATTTTCAAGCAAGAACATGATCTAGAAAGCTTATAGTAAGCAATAAACGTGGAGCAAGTTATAAAACTTGCCTATAATAAGAAGATGAAACCCTACACAGAAGAAATCTCGAGAAGGTAGGATAGAAAATCCAAGAATAAGCTATGAATTCGTCCATCTAGTTAGCACCTTTCTTCATCAAATGAGCAAACCCTAAGCATAATGAGTAAGAAAGGTAGGGTTTTAGAGATTTAGAGCAAATTGTACGATGGAACAGCAAGGTTGTGACCTCGAGGAAGATAGTAGTAAGGATAAAAAAGGCAAAAACGGAGGAAAGAAAGGAATTCTTACACTTTTTGGTCAAGATCACTAGAAGGAAGCATTTTCAACCCTAAAATGAAGTCAATTTCAACCTTAGAACCTTTCTCCAAGAAGATCCCCACTTTCTTCTTCCTTTGGTAGAAAAATTCGTAGATGAACAGAGGGAGAAAGTGGTTGGGAGATGGAGGGAAGTGGTGGAGAGAAAATGGCTCGTTTTGGTGCTTGGGGATAAGTATATGACACTTTAAGATAAAGAAAAAGAAAAAGTTGAAATCCTAGTATCTATCCAAGTGTCCATGGCCTTAATTTATTAAGAATATACAAGAACACACACAGGAAGCTCCCCCATCATGTGTATAGACCTTTGTAACTTTCTTTTGTTGAATATACTAGCCAATCAAATAATTCATTAGTTGATAGCTACTAAAGGTAGCTTATCCGTGAAGGGGAAAACCCTAAAATAACCTTAGAGAAAACACCTTCAAACCAAGGTTTAAATAGGCGCCCCATGGCTCAAAAAGATAAAGAATGATGAGGGAGTATCCAAGGAACATAATGCAAGTGATAAATTGCAAAGAAAACCTCTCAATTGGGTAAATTGTAGAAAAGTCCAAAATGTGCATAACTTGCTCAAACAGTGTCCAAATTGGACCAAATTTGAAACGTAAGATTGTATTATGATTTAAAAGCATATCACAATGTTATATTGGGGTTATAAGAATTCAATTATGGTAATTAATCTTATTCAACGCATCAAGCAAGTTTAGGGGCCTTACATATACCCTAATTTTGGGTGCCATTACCCTTATACCAAGGATAGGTTGGTGTTTAGAAGCTTTACTATATGCCCATTACAGATAGTTTGATTGATATCTCACTGCATTTTCACTTGTATTGATAGAGGGAGTGACATCTTAAGACGCTGACACTCCTAGATTTTGTACAAAACTGATTGCGACCAAGCATTGGTCAGTTGGAGTTTGAGGGTTATACCTCACTCTCCCCAGGTCTTAAGAAAAGATATAATCTAGTTGTATAGTTTATCTATTAGGGTTATACACATTGCTTCACATTGAATGATAACCCTTGTTTGCTATTTTTACATATAGATGATGTATAGTGAAATAACAGAAGTAGTCATGCTTATATTCTTAGATATACTGCTATTGTTGTTTATGTTTTATGATACTAATTATCTCATGCTACTAGCCATTCCTATGTAGTTATTTATGCTTACAGTACTAGTCATGCTTATGTAGATAATTGTTCTTATATTGTTAGCTCTACTTATGATGTAGATCTTCTTAACTGGTTAGACATGCTAATATTGTTAGTTATGTTCGTGATGCTAGTTAGGCTTATAATCAAGCCCGTGATGTTAACTACAACTGATCTCCTGGGAATAATGTTAACCTTACTTTATTAAATTAAGACTGTGAGTAAAATTATTCTCTAGAAGTTTTATATCTGGAATTTCTATTCAGTTGAATAATCTTTCATATTAGTTTAATTATAATCTGCTACAATCAATAAGTGGTGTTGAGAGTTATATCTCTCATTGGGACATGGGTTTCACCTCATGGGTCACCACATCTTTTTAAGTGATCGGAAGTAGTGAAAATAGACCTGTGACACCAAAGAGGAACAATGGAAATGTACCTTAGAGAAGGTTTTGCATATGTCTAGTGTATCCTAGAGTCATCCCTATACTCTGAAGTCCAGGCGGGAAAGTTTTTATATGATGTTTCAAATAGAATCAAGTTTTAATGGCATTCTAATGCTGGTACATGTGATATATGTGGATAATTTTCTTATATATGTATATGTGGTGGATAAGGCAATGAAATACTTGTAAAAGATAATTGGAACAATATAGAAATATAATCACACTATTGAGATTTTGTGAAACTGTTCTTGATAATGCTGGTCGAATAAATTGGTTTTAATTATCTCCTTTTTCTGCTATGTGGTTAATTAGTGATTGATCGTGTTTTGTGTTTTGAGTAATCTCATTTAGCGTGATGGGTTTTCACAAGTTGATATCAGAGCTCTAGGTTCACTGAGTCTATAGAGACACTTGGACTTAGGACTACGATTACAGCCAAGTAAGTGAACATGACATGAAAACATGGTGCATACTACCAAAACTCAGTATTTGGTTGCCCTGGATAGGTATTCAATTATTGAAGAATATGTAATTGTGCAACTCTTAGATTGTTATCTTTCTAATTACTCTAATCAAGTAATTGGATTGAAACAATCTAAAGACCATAATGAATAAGAAATCATGGTTAAAATATCTTAACCCTATCCTAAAGGAAGACAAAAATCACATCGATCATAACCTAATAAAACTCGAATGTTTGATCCCTAAAGAGCAAGATACGACACCATGAAACCTAAACCTGAATACAAATAAGCTAAAGAGGAGTTCTTCAAGTTGTAATTTAAGAAGATAATAAAGTAAAAGAAAGATAAATCATTATTAACTAATGGAATGATTCAAGGTATAAAATTTGTGTAAAAAAAGTGAAATCTTGAGATAATTGTGGTATAAGAAGAGGAATATGAAAAATGACAAATGAACAAAGTGAAACCTGAATGAATCACAGACCAACCTATATGAGTAACAAGGTGATATTGAATTATTATCATGACATGTAAAAGAAGTTAGCAAGGGAAATATGAAATATGATGAACCACCCCTTGATAAATGATTGAAAAACTTGATAAGCAAGAGGACATTATTAAGAATGATAAATAGATAATGAGAAAGAATAGTAAAACATGATAATCCTGATAATTCCTATGTTGATGTCAAGGAACCTATATGGAAAAGGTGAAATGATACATAAAATGGTGTACTTGCATGATGACGGTAGAATTGTTAACCCCTTTCTAGTAACCCCTAGATAGTTTTGTCATGTTGTGGGAAGTGTGTTTCACTTTGTGTTCCCATTTTTGAGATGGAACTTTTAAGTGGATCTTATATCACTTGACACGCAAGGATTCACCATAATCCTAGGAGGTGGATATCTTGATATATAGCACATGGATGATTTAGACCATGGTTCAAGATCATGATGTTTTGACGAGTATGCTTTTTGAGCCTTCCAAGAGTTAGGAAGACTCCTCCTATATGTTTTGAGAAAGTTATGATGGTGGATAAGTGGATGCGAAAAGGATGCAAGTTCCTTATGACACATGTAGTGGATACCAAGGTGACAAGTCCTAGTGTCCATGGTGTATCAGTAGTACATGAATTTGAAGATGTTTATCAGATGAGCTTTCTGGTGTTCCACTTTCCTTAGAGAGGGAGTTTGATGTTGATCCTCCAAAGTGTTGTTTTGAAAGAAGAAGAGTGATTCCATGGTGCTATATATGGAATACTGACAGTTGGGCAAGACCACTACTATAATGAACCAAAACTTAGAAGCTTACCCTATTCTATGATTAGAAATCTAGTAAGATTGGGTTCTTAAATTTGAACAAACAAGGGTAAAATTAAAACCTATTTAAAAAATGACTTAATTCTATGGTAACATCAAAATAAAATCATGAAGTATATTACTTCTAATTTCTTTTCTTACATGATGGCTAAATAAAAAATAAATAACATGTTTTGGAGTAACCAATAGTAAATCCATGTTCATAAATACTAATGATATCTCATAATTTAAATAAATAAGTAATTAATGGACATAATATGTAAAATGTAGATTTTCGTGCATAATAATAATATAGAAGTCTTTTTGTAACAATGTGACATTAGTAGGACTTATTTAAGTAAGTGTTGATATAATTTTTTGATAAATATATTGATAATGTGTCAAAAATCCTAATGGTTTCATAACTCATAAAAGAAAATCTCAAAACAAAAATATGATAGTGAAATTGTGTTCTATGGGTCCCAATTGCCTTGGGATCCAAGTTTGACATTATTTTCATAATGATAATTAACTTAATTCTATTTGGAAAAGAAAATAGGATAAAAGCCAAAAGTGTTAACTAAAATTAAAGTCTATAAAAGTGGAATTAAACCCCTGATTCATGATCTACATAATAAAATAAGCCTATGTGTGAATTTTCATCTTATTTCGACAAACTTTCCTATCTTAGTGTAGCTAGGAGAGATAATGCACATTTAAGATCAAAATAATAAATAACATGTTAAATAATCCCAAAAAGGGAAAAGCAATTATAAAATTGTAATGCTCATGTTTTAGTTTTCTTATGGGCCAAGTTTCATACTTTTGGAAAATTTTTGGATGCATCAAATTCATAAAAGAAATAGAATGTATGTTTGTTACGACCCCACCTCCCGATAACCCCCAATTAAGGGAGACCGAGAGGTCGAAGCCGCACCCATGACTTCCGGATCAAAGGTTCGGAAATTAACCAAGAATAATTATCAAATTTTAACATACTATACTGAAAGATGTAAGAAAATAAATTTTTGCATACCTTTTGAAAACTTGGATCTCTAATCTTCTATCCACACCGATACTAATCTATCTAATCCTCCTTTGCACTTTAATTCTCATTTAGTATCACATGTGCCACTTTATTGTTTGTTCTTTTCATTGTACCTAAAACGCCGACAAACAAAACGTCGGTGAGCCGTAGCTGGTATGTGGGGGAAACAATAAACATGCAACTATGATAACAATGTAATCATTCAATTACTTATTTAACAACCAATATTACGTTTTAGATATAACTCCGCGATTCAAGAGTACCCTATCCTCTGTGTTGTCCCCATTAAACCCCTCATGATCCACCTATAAGTGAACCAGTTTCTAGGGTTGAGTCACATGGCACTACTCATAAGTAGACCACTCCTTAACTCGGGATATGCTAAAGAGTCTCATGGCACTACACGTAGGTAGCCCAGTTTCTAACTCACGGTAACCTAGACCTTGCTCTAGGATTACCCCTTTTTTAGCCTTTTCAAAGTAACAGAGGTGGGCCCGAATCTAGCCAGTTATATATGCACATTTATAGTGATAATCATAGTCACTTTATAGTTGCATGAAATAAATAAACAACCAACAGTTTAGTTGCATTCAATGCGATTAAACATTCAGGAATCCACCGAGAAACTAAAGCGGTTATTCATAATCATAACCACATACCTGATTTGATGATTTCAGAAGCATTAAGTAAATCCAACCAAGCATGCAATCCAAGTAATTCAACAATCACATAATTCCTGAAAAGAATATTTACTCTATTTATTACACACTTTATCAAGAACCTACTTTATTAACTTGTATTCACTTTCTATGGTTTCTAATCCGCATTAAGGTTTCATTACTATTCATTAGGGTTTCTTAGATCAATTTCCCAAACTTTATCCTTTTTAAGTTAACAAACCCTAAAATATCCTTTTCATTTTTATGAACCTTAATTGCTCAACTATTCATTTTAATAGTCTTTTATACCCAAATTGACTTAGGATCATCACATCCCTATTTATTCATGGATTTGAACCATTAAAACAATTAAAAGACATATTCATCTAAATTAGAGTTTTCAAGTTCATTAGTGCATAATCATGCGTGAAACCCTAAATTAAACCAAATATATAAAAAGATCATATTTTTAAATCCTATTTTCTCTTTCATTAACAATAGGTTAATGTCAGCTTGAATTATCCATCTATCATCAAATCTAAGGATTTTTCCTTAATTGAATCATTAAAGATGATAACTTTAGGCCCTTTTCAAATTTCATGCATATTTAAGCACATAAACCCTAAATTAGACTAATCACGTGCAAAGTTCTTCCTTTTTGAACTCAATGTTCCTTTTTACATTTAACAGATTAATATCAACTCTAAAGATCCATTAAACCCTATTAAACACATTAATCATATAAAAATAGGGTTTATTAATCTTTAATTCATTAAAGATAATAGTTTGCACTACATTTCGAACTATGATTAGATTCAGGTTTTCAAACTATTTTTAGTGGATTCATTGCATATTTTTGATCAAAATTCATATATAAACTTTTGTCATCCGAGCTACGAATCTTTAACTACGGTTTTTGCAAATAAAACTTTAACTAACCAATCACACGACGCCACGTCAGTGCTTACCATGCACATACCTCACGTGCGCGCCCAACTTCAGATAGAATGAAAAGATGAATCTGCCCCCCCCCCACTTGAACGACCGGCTCCTGAGCGTGTGGAGGGGTAGAATTGCCAAAACGGCTAAGGTCATCTTCTACCTCAGATAACCATATCTTGCTGTGAACTGCAGCCGCGCGTGGGCTCCTCTCCTTCACCTCTAGGCCCCGATCTCGCCGGAAAACCCCTCCCTGACTCCTCTGTTCTTCGGTTCCCACAGGGCGCCTCCATCTTGCGGCCATAGGGGTCGACTCCAGCGCGTCCAACCAGCGCTGATTGGCATGCCGTGCAGCCTGCTGCAGGTAGTTTGCGCGAAATGGCTCACTAGGAAAAACTAGCCAACCCTCTTTAGGTCGACGGGGTACCACCAGACTCTCATCAAGATGAGGAAATGGTACTTCATGGCTCCAGGGTGCATCATCCCCCATGTCTTAGGGTTTACATGATGAAGAACAAGAAGAAGATCGGAAAGACAGTGTAAGGTGCATAAACTCTCTGGAACTCGCCCCAAAGGGTCCACCCTTTTTATATAGGGTGAGAAACGAAGACACGAGTTGTATATACACGGCTCAAAGAGCCCCTTTCCCAAAAGGAATCGTATTCCTTCAAGGATAAGAAAACCTTCTCTCTCTCTTAATCATTTTGATATTCTCTTTTCTTCAAATATTAGGAATTCGAAATTCCTCTTAATTAATCTCTTTTACACTTTGCCTTCTATCCCAAAGGCACGAATTTCTATTTCCTTTAATCAAAATTACTTTCTTTTAAGCATACCTCATAATTCATTAATAATGCAACACATTATCCTCTTATTTTGCCTTTTTAGTATTTTCTCTTTCTTTCCTCTTTATTGGGACTCCTTGGATCCCAAGAAACTCTATGATTTCGAAATTACTTTTTAAAGATACTTATTATCCTTCTAGATGCATCTAAATGCATTATTTCACATTATCTTGTTTATTTCTCATTAAATTATTTATTTTTGAGGATTTCTCTTTATTTCTCTTTTATTTTCCTTATTGGTATTCCTTTTATCATTAGGAATCTTTGGAATACGAAATTCCACCAAGAATATCTCAATTATACCTCTTTTCATTTACTTTCCACATTTTCTCATTGTTTTCAATTGCTTTCTTAATAAAGAAATACATAATTAATCTTTTCTTTTCTTATTGCTTTCTTGATGCAACTTTGGACTCCTTGGAACCCATGGAACCCAAGAGGCACGAAATCCTCTTTGGATTTGCCTTCTAGAGGTTTCCATCTTTTCCTTTTCCCAAATATCAATTATCCATTTACTAATTGTATTTCATTTTTAGTTGGGCCCAATAGCCAATAAAGCCCATAACACAAGCATCAAGGCTATTGTAAACGAAATCTATTTATTTGAAACACATTATATCATCATTGGTTCTAATATCTTTAATATGAGAAATTTCATTTCTCACCAAATGAACCCAAAATTGGGGTTGTAACATCCTTCCCCTCTTATAGGAATTTTGTCCTCAAAATTCAAACAAGCAAACAAACAATTCAGGATAAGACTTTTCCATGTCCATCATTGGCCCCTATGTGGCTTTGTCGTACTCATGGATTTTTAAAAGAACCTTTATTATCACATATTCTTTTCTCTGAGTTCTTTCATCCTGGCGTCTATAAACTACACAGGCGACTCAGGCCATTTCAGCCTCTCTTGGGGCTCACTAGGTTCATTGTTTAGCACATGGTTGGGTACCTCACATAGTGCTCTGAATTTGACAAATGGAATTCATCACACAATACTTTATCCTGAGGGGTATGGTCTGCTCCACCAAACCATGCCAAAAGAACCCATGCATTGGGGACTCAGCTCTCTTAGTTATAACTTAGAGGGGTCAGATTTCCATGTCACATTTTCTCCCACAGTAACTTGTATGTCAGTCTACTCTGCATTTTCTCATGACTCTCATCATCTCTAGGCTCCTTTCAGCCTTTGCACAATCAAAGTGACTTCATCTACACGCATTGTGGTCCCTTTTCTAACCATCATGTGGTACTTTTCCTCCCATCATGGGGTCCTTTCACCATCATCACCTTACTGAAGTGGTGACTGACACAACCTCCCTTACAGAGCTTCATATAAAACCCAATACTGGCTATGGTGGTCATTGTCACATCTTTCATAAGACAAGAACTATCTCTAGATATCACCCTGCATGAGCACACATGCCCTCATCAGACCCTTTAGTCTGGATCATACTAACCATAGTTAGGGGTGATAAACTATACTAACATTGAGTTCTTCATGTACCTACTTCCACTTTATGGAAACAAACCTTTAGGTCAAACTTAAGAACCTTTGAACTCGCTTCATGGTGTAGTTGAACCATCTCTCTCATGGGTAGTTCAACTAGATTTGTCCCTTGACAAAACTCTTTCTTTCTTATGTCATCTAGGTAAGGCGATCTACCGTAACCCATATTGCATCTTGACCTTCCTCGGTCCAGGGAAGACCTATCACAACATCCATAGTGTTGAGCTCTCATTCCCTCTCAGGGATTCTTTTGTCCTCTATATTGATACACTAGGTTACTGGGGTTCGTCCTTTACCTCCTGGCTTGCATGGCCATAAACCACATGCAACTTCATCTTAAGCATCCAAAGTTCTATTGCCATGTTCCATGGTGTATGGTGTTCTTCAATCATGATTTCCTATATGTCATGATTCTTCCAAGATCGATTCCTCCAAAACCCTAAACCACTCTAGTCGGGGTTTCATCACCTTCTCTTCCAAAGAAGTACATCTGAGGTTTTACCACCATCCTTTCATTGCATCCAGGACTAGACTGGCTAACCAAACAACCATAACTTTTCAATGTATGTTGTTACATCTGAGTGTTATCCAAACACCTCTCCTTTTCAAACATAAGGTTAGCCAACCAACCCTTTATAGCTTACGGTCAAACAAGTCAGATGTATCTCAACCAGAGCATCCATTACCACTTCACATCCTTAGGTATTAGGTAGCATTACACTTCCATGTATTTCACTTATCATCTCACCTCAAACTCTATGTCTAACTTCAAATAAGAACACTCTCTGATTTCATCATCATGGTGCTCAAACTCAACCTGGTATAACTTGTAAGTTCCACATAGCTCATGATAAAAACATCCTCATAAGGGGACTACCTCATTCCTCTTAGTTTTTACAAACCATCCATGTATCATTCACTTTACTAGGGTAGATATCTTCTCTATCCCCATTTCTCGTGGCAACGTTCCAACCTACATCATCTCTTATCCTTGGTGTATGACATGCATAATGTACTATCTCTCACCCCCATAACAAGAGGAAATAAGCATTTGGCTGCATTCCAAATACAGAGTTCTTCCTGTTCCAAGAGTAGAGATGGTGCATCCCACCTTGCCAGTACACCTTTAAATCTAAGTTGCAACGTGCCACATATGTCTCTTCATCACAAACATCATGATATCAAACTAGTCTTGAACCTACTGAGGTTTATATCCTTGATCATCTCCTCTAGGTCTATAGAGTACCGACTCTTTTGGGGTCATCCCTCTTCCCTCATGCATCAAGAGAGTGCCCTACTCATTTGCCCTTTGGGTCTCATGAGTTCTTGAAGGTGATCAATCTCCTAACCCATGGCCCTCATACAATGATATTTGTTACCTCCCGACCCTATGGTCATGTGCAACTGGGGAATTAGGCAACTCCTACTTTCATCGGTCTTATCCCTACCTGACCCTAGGATGGACTTAGGATTCTCCACTATAGTACATGTTCACTTAGAACCTTACCCAAGTCTTCATCATCTCTCTTTCTGCATTCATGGTCTGGCTCCCATCCTTTCATAGGGATCATGGAAACCTACCTACCTTGGTCAAGCCTCATATTGGTTACGTCCATGGTAACACATCCATATGCACATAGAGATAGATATCTATGGGTCTACAGGTTCATTCTCATACCATGTACCTTTTCACTTAGCTTCTCAAGATCCTAAGAGACCTCTTTAGGTTACCTTAAACTAACCAAAACTGATATACACCCTACCAAAGGGGTCCCTCTCCCAGTATGGGAGGAAAAATATCTCTTGACGACAAGGTCACAAAATCTCTTAGGTCTAGGGTTTACATCCACATGAGTCTACTTAACCCTACCAGGCTATTAATGCACAAGTAGATCACCCACCAAACCATGCTGGATCATACTTGTCCTCTTTCCTCGATGTTGGATCAAGATCAAACTTTCCCTTTATCATCATCCTAGTTGTGAGGGGTTCTAAGTAACTCAACTTCTATAGGAACACATCAACCTTATACTTAAGGGGCTTCCTTTTTTTTTCCTCTATACATGAGGAGTACCATGCTCGCTTCTATAGGAACTCAACTTCTCATTATGAGAATTAGGTACACCACTTCCCCTCTTAGGCCTAGGAACCCTAGGTTCACTTGTAGGTGTCCAACTGCATGCTCTTTCTCTGAACCGAGCATGCAAAAGGCATGACATGCACTCCTTGTCATCCTTCAACTTGAGCAACACTTAGAGTTGGATCCTCCCTAAGGACAACCAACAAGGTACAAGTCCTCGGAACCTGTTCACTAAACCTCTCTAGGTCTAAGGAACTCTTCTTCCTACCTCAGAAGGTAAACACCTATACTGTAGCCACATAGCCACCAGATGCTTCATCTTCACTCCCTAGGGTTTGGTCCCTCTAAAGGAAACCAAGATATCATCAACTTACGAGGCAACCCCTATCATCCATTGTTCAAGGTTTTAGGCTTCTAACCATCTTGTTGGGTTTCCTTCTCTCTCTAGGGCTAACCCTACTTCCAACCTCCCCATTAGAGGTCATCCCTTCATGAAGGATCAACCTTAAAAGCATGCTCTACATGGGTGAAGCCTAGGTTCAAACTTATGGTTTCTCAAGATCATCCATAACCCTTTATTCTCCATCATAATTCCTTATCCAAGGTTTCATCCTATCGTCAGCACTGTGACGTGTCCTAGGTACCAGCTATACCCTACTTGCACAAGCCCATAGGGTCCTTCACTAACATCATCATCTAATGAGCTATCCTTTACCCTAACATGCACGACCCTTCCCAGGGTTGGGTTGCCAAAAGGTGCTAGGTCACCCATGGATCGTATGGCATCCCAAAGGCATGTCCTTTCAAACACCTGGTCCAACTCATCTCTCTCTAACCTTCACTTAGGGTTAGGGTTAGCATCATCCTCAGAGGATGTGCCAGGTCTCTACTTGCAATGGAGATCTCTATCTCCAAGATTAACTTATCCTCCTAACAAGAAGGTCTAGCCTCAGGTCCCTTCTGAGGACATGACAACTTATGTCATACGACCTAAGCATGTATCTATTCTTTAACTTGCGCTTAATCTATTAAGCTTATGTCCATGACATCTTATTTACATGCTTTTCATTAATTTGGTGGAGGATTCCTTAAACCTTATTAACCTTACCCATACCTCAAGAGGGTGAGGAGAAGAAAGAAAACCCTAATCCTTTAGGTCCTTATCAGAATTTTGTGATGAGAAGGGATGAATAAGATGAGAAGTCCTAAAGGTATCTTATTTCGATTCATACCCTAAGACTTTGGCCAGGCAGTCACACGGATCCGGAAGTCCTCGTATTCCGACTAGCAGTGCGGAGGAAAATCTTGCCAGCCCCCGGTCGTGATCCTTTTCTAGACACCTCCGTCTTTCAGATACTCCTCTAATAACTCCCTCAGGTTCTATGGAGTATGTAAAATTTAATAATTATTAATGGTTAACTGGGGAACCTAAGCTCTGATACCAAATGGTACGACCCCACCTCCCGATAACCCCCAATTCAGGGAGACTGAGAGGTTGAAGCTGCACCCATGACTTCCGGATCAAAGGTTCGACAATTAACCAAGAATAATTATCAAATTTTAACATACTATCCTGAAAGCTATAAGAAAATAAATTTTTGCATACCTTTTGAAAACTTGGATCTCTAATCTTCTATCCACACCGATACTAATCTATCTAATCCTCCTTTGCACTTTAATTCTCATTTAGTATCACATGTGCCACTTTACTATTTGTTCTTTTCATTGTACCTAAAATGCCGACAAACAAAACGGCGATCAGCCGTAGCTGGTATGTGGGGGAAACAATAAACATGCAACTATGATAACAATGTAATCATTCAATTACTTATTTAACAATCAATATTACGTTTTAGATATAACTCTGCGATCCAAGAGTACCCTATCCTCTGTGTTGTCCCCATTAAACCCCTCATGATCAACCTATAAGTGAACCAGTTTCTAGGGTTGAGTCACATGGCACTACTCGTAAGTAGACCACTCCTTAACTCGGGATATGCTAAAGAGTCTCATGGCACTACACGTAGGTAGCCCAGTTTCTAACTCATGGTAACCTAGACCTTGCTCTAGGATTACCCCTTTTTTAGCCTTTTCAAAGTAACAGAGGTGGACCCGGATCTAGCCATTTATATATGCACATTTATAGTGATAATGATAGTCACTTTATAGTTGCATGAAATAAATAAACATCCAACATTTTCATTGCATTCAATGCGATTAAACATTCGGGAATCCACTGGGAAACTAAAGTGGTTATACATAATCGTAACCACATACCTGATTTGATGATTTCAGAAGCATTAAGTAAATCCAACCAAGCATGCAATCCAAGTAATTCAACAATCACATAATTCCTGAAAAGAATATTTACTCTATTTATTACACACTTTATCAAGAACCTACTTTATTAACATGGATTCACTTTCTATGGTTTCTAATCCGCATTAAGGTTTCATTACTATTCATTAGGGTTTCTTAGATCAATTTCTCAAACTTTATCCTTTTTAAGTTAACAAACCCTAAAATATCCTTTTCATTTTTATGAACCTTAATTGCTCAACTATTCATTTTAATAGTCTTTTATACCCAAATTTACTTAGGATCATCACATCCCTATTTATTCATGGATTTGAACCATTAAAACAATTAAAAGACATATTCATCTAAATTAGAGTTTTCAAGTTCATTAGTGCATAATCATGCACGAAACCCTAAATTAAACCAAATATATAAAAAGATCATATTTTTAAATCATATTTTCTCTTTCATTAACAACAGGTTAATATCAGCTTGAATTATCCATCTATCATCAAATCTAAGGATTTTTCCTTAATTGAATCATTAAAGATGATAACTTTATGCCCTTTTCAAATTTCATGCATATTTAAGCACATAAACCCTAAATTAGACTAATCACGTGCAAAGTTCTTCCTTTTTGAACTCAATGTTCCTTTTTACATTTAATAGATTAATATCAACTCTAAAGATGCATTAAACCCTATTAAACACATTAATCATATCAAAATAGGGTTTATTAATCTTTAATTCATTAAAGATAATAATTTGCACTACATTTCGAACTATTATCAGATTCAGGCTTTAAAAGTATTTTTAGTGGATTCATTGCATTTTTCTGATCAAAATTCATATATAAACTTTTGTCATCCGAGCTACGAATCTTTAACTACGATTTTTGCAAATAAAACTTTAAGTAACCAATCACACGATGCCACGTCAGCGCTTACCATGCACATACCTCGCGTGCGCGCCCAACTTCAGATAGAATGAAAAGATGAATCTGCCCCCCACTTGAACGACCGGCTCCTGAGCGTGTGGAGGGGTAGAATTTCCAAAATAGCTAAGGTCATCTTCTACCTCAGATTACCCTATCTTGCCGCGAACTGCAGCCGCGCGTAGGCTCCTCTCCTTCACCTCCAGACCCCGATCTCACCGGAAAACCCCTCCCTGACTCCGCCGTTCTTTGGTGCCCACGGGGTGCCTCCATCTTGCGGCCACAGGGTTCAACTCCAGTGCATCCAACCAGCACTGATTGGCATGCCGTGCAGCCTGCTGTAGGCGGTTTGCGTGAGATGGCTCACTAGGGAAAACTGGCCAACCCTCTTTAGGTCGACGGGGTACCACCAGGCTCTCATCAAGATGAGGCCATGGTTCTTCATGGCTCTAGGGTGCATCATCCCCCATGGTTTAGGGTTTACATGATGAAGAACAAGAAGAAGATAGGAAAGACAGTGGAAGGTGCAGAAACTCTCTGGAACTCGCCCCAAAAGGGTCAACCCTTTTTATATAGGGTGAGAAACGAAGACATGAGTTGTATATACACGGCTCAAAGAGCCCCTTTCCCAAAAGGAATCGTATTCCTTCAAGGATAAGAAAACCTTCTCTCTCTCTTAATCATTTTGATATTCTCTTTTCTTCAAATATTAGGAATTCAAAATTCCTCTTAATTAATCTCTTTTACACTTTGCCTTCTATCCCAAAGGCACAAATTTCTATTTCTTTAATCAAAATTACTTTATTTTAACCATACCTCATAATTCATTAATAATGCAACACATTATCCTCTTATTTTGCCTTTTTAGTATTTTCTCTTTCTTTCCTCTTTATTGGGACTCCTTGGATCCCAAGAAACTCTATGATTTCGAAATTACTTTTTAAGGATACTTATTATCCTTCTAGATGCATCTAAATGCATTATTTCACCTTATCTTGTTTATTTCTCATTAAATTATTTCTTTTTGACGATTTCTCTTTATTTCTCTTTTATTTTCCCTTATTCGTATTCCCTTTATCATTATGAATCTTTGGAATACGAAATTCCACCAAGAATATCTCAATTATACCTCTTTTCACTTACTTTCCACATTTTCTCATTGTTTTCAATTTCTTTCTTAATAAAGAAATACATAATTAATCTTTTCTTTTCTTATTGCTTTCTTGATGCAACTTTGGACTCCTTGGAACCCAAGGAACCCAAGAGGCACGAAATCCTCTTTGGATTTGCCTTCTAGAGGTTTCCATCTTTTCCTTTTCCCAAATATCAATTATCCATTTACTAATTGTATTTCATTGTTAGTTGGGCCCAATAGCCAATAAAGCCCACAACACAAGCATCCAGGCTATAGTGAACGAAATATATTTATTTGAAACACATTATATCATCATTTGTTCTAATATCTTTAATATGAGAAATTTCATTTCTCACCAAATGAACCCAAAATTTGGGTTGTAACAATGTTATAATCCAAAATAATTAAATAAAATATGAAGTCTATTCAAAAGTAAAATCTAATTCTAGAATTGGAATTTATATGTTATTTAGTCTAGGTGAAATTTTTTGTATTAGTTGGACTTTATTTACATCCTTAATTGGGCAAGGAAAAAATTAAATGAATAATACATTCAAAGACTAAGGTTTCCTAATCAAAATGTTGTCACGTGTAATTTTTGTTCTTTTCACAAATGGGCGTGTGCTTTTCCAGCACCTTCAGATCAAGCATCTGACGGTCGATGCTTTGTCACCCACTTTGTGCCAAATAGGAAACCAATGTGTTTGAATGTAGCTTTGAAAAACTCGAATTTCTCTCACAAGAGTTGATCTTTTCATGAGATTTCTTCGCCGACACGTTCCTCTCTTGATTTTGAACACATCCATACACTGCTTGAGGGCTATTATCATGAATTCAATATTTGTCCAATTTTGAATCTCCAAGATTCTCTTAGCCTCCTCATGCTCAACAACCATACCCTAACTTATAAATTAGGGATCATGCCTTTGTATCCGCCCCACCTCCAGAAATCTTCCTCTCATTCCAATTGTGTCCAAGACTTCCTTTACAGCCACTATGAGTTGAAGTATCTATCTGGTACTCTGGAGCAAGGGACTCTTTCTCTCATTTTTTGTCAGACCAATTCCACTTGGCGTACGACTCTCTAACCTCTACTCTTCATTCTCAAATGATTGGTATTGACTAATCTTGTCTCTAGAGATTTTTTCCAATTTTGGGCCATCGTTGCTGCTCCATGCTTGTGGTCATGGCATGGAGCAAGGTAGGGGATGATTCCCCCATGTGTTATCTCATTTCTATTCTTCGTTTTCGTTTCTGATTTGTTTCAACACAAAGGGCATTTCCTTCATTTCCCCTAAGACTTAGTTCCTTGGTTGCATGCCCCGCTGGCCGCTAACATTGTCGAATGTCTGCCAATTATTGGGTCATGTTAGCGGGCCCAATTCCTCTCCCATGAGTTTTTTTTTCCTGTGGCTGTATCGAATTTTCTATTCTTTGTTTTCATTTCTGATTGATCCAAATTTGTAAAATACATAAACTTGTATTAGAAACTCCAAAAATTGTAAAAAGTCATGTTTTAAAATCCTTAGAATTTTTTTCTATCTTTTGGTTCAGTTTTCATTGCTTGATTCAAATTTTTACAATCATGATTTTTAGGGTCGAATAAACCATATTCACTTAATAATAACTGAAGAAAGATTTGGATAAAAATTAGATCTTGGAGTCACATCCATGATCAGTAACCCTGAACTTACTCTTTAATATAAGATCATGTATCAATTTAGATTTTTATCTAATATTTGAGTTTTAGGATATTTCTTTTTCTTAAGATCTTAATACTAACTAAAAATAATATTGTTATTAATAAAATGTGATTTTGAGTCAAATATCAATAAGAAACCTTAAAATTAATGTTAGTTCTTTCACATGAGCTGATCTAGGGCTTTATCAAAAAAATTAGATTTCTAGGGTTTCACCTAATATAAATCATTACACCCTAATTGATGGATCAAATATTTTATGTAGGTTGAGTTAACTGTAGACTCGGAAGATTAGGACTTGATCTCTGAATTAGCACTCATGTCAAGGTATGTTTGCATCCCCAATGATTCTATATTGATAAATCATCTTAAGTTATCACTCTTTTGATAGCCCACGTGATATCTCTCTTTTATAAGTTCATTCCATGTGAAATCTTGTACTTGATTCTGATATTATGATCATATTATTTTTGCAGACTTTCTTTTCACTCTAGCTTATGCTTTTATTCTTGAAAAACCCCTAATTTTTCCATCTTATGTGGTGGATATTTATATTGTCCATTTTTGTGATGACAACTTTATTTATTCCACATTTATTCATGTTATGTGACTTCGTAGCCCTAGAGTAATTTAATTATATTATTTTTGGGTCGTGTGCCCATGTATTATTTTTGAGATGGAGGTTATGTGCCCCATACATGGGTTGTGTTCCCACTTCTATATATATTGGGAGTCAGGAAGTACGTCATTCCCTATCAGGCTTAAAGGTTGTGAGCCTTGGTCGCCTTTGTTATTTATATTGTTCCAGTGCTATGCTTATCTCATGTTCTTACAACTTGATATTATGTTGATGGGTTTCATGCCCAAGTTTTATGTGTGCTTTTGAGGCACAACTTTATATTCTAATTATGGCAAGTACTCACCTTGTTTAACATCTTTTGAAAATCATATTGTTTTATGCCCAATTGGGTAGTCCTTTCCTTTTTCCTTTGGTAAGCCTTACTTATTTGACGCATTTATTTTGTAATATTACTCAATACTCGATTTAGTATGAACATATCAGCATGTTGCTGAATTAATCTACCTTTCTCCTTTTTTTGGGGGTATGCTTCCAACCCCAGGTATAGATCAAGGAGAAGACAACCAAGTTGGACCAGGACCTCTTCAAATATAACTAAAACCATTTGGGAGACTCACTTGAAGTGGTTAGGTGATCCTCAGCTGATCCATTTGTTTAGTTAGTTCTCTTATGTATCACCCTACATGGTGATGTTTTGAGACAATACCAAGTTCTATAATAGTTATATATTTTGTTTCTACTACTATAATTGGTTACTTGAATCATACATTTTGAATATATTGGTTATCATCCCTTTTGTGAAAAATTTATAGTGGTGTCTGATATATGAGATGGTTCCTGTTTATTTGAATTAGTAGGAAGTGGATCCCATGTTGGGTCCCACTCTTTATAGTATGGTATCAGAGCCAGTGGATGTCAATTATCTAACTATTTCAATCTTGGCCCCCTTATAATGGTTACACTAGACCCTAGTTTATGCATAAAGTGATGACTAGGAAGATACATTTTTTGATAAAGGTTTAGTTTAAAGAAACCTACCTTTGTACCCTATGAATTTTTCATGTTCATGAGAGCCTTAGGATTGTAAAGTAATCTACACATGGAACTTAAATTCAACCCTAGGTGGTTTTGACTGGTTAGTTGGATGCATGAGCAACATAAACAACTAAAAGATGCTTACATGACCATAGTACCTTGATGTTGTTTAACTTGACTTATTAGGTCAAACCTTTCTAAGGGGTGGAGTGTAGTTGATTAATGATACATGGATGATTAGATTTTGAGGAAGAAATCTTTTTAAGGGATGGAGTGTTGTAACGAACCAAAATTTAGAATCTTACCCTATTTCATGATTAGAAATTGAGTAGTATTGGGTTCTTAGACTTGACCAAACAAGGGTAAAAATTAAAAAATATTTACATAATGACTTAATTATGTGGCAACATGTAAATAAAATCATGAAATATATTACTTCTAATTTTTTTACTTACATAGTGTCTAAATAAAAATAAATAATCTGCTTTGGAGTAACAAATGGTAAATACATGCTTATAAATATTAATAATGTAACACCCCTGACCTAGGTTATGGTTTAACCCTAGAAGTTTTGCTTAAGTAAGTTTCTTATAAACTTGTTTTTATCTTTTGAAAAGTAATTAAGTTCCTCTTTGAAGTTTATTTTCAAATTTGAGCTTATATGCAAACTATGTGTGCATTTTATGATAATCTAAGTGAAAAGTACAATTCACCCAAGAAGAAGGGTTATATTGCAAATGTTACATTTTGAAATCATTCCAATTATTTTTAATGTTATGAAAGAGAATATGATATTAAGTGGTGGCTTGAGTAAAGCCTAAATTCTAAGTAAGGACTTGTGTAAATAATGCTAAGTGTTTGGTGCATCAAATATGGTACAAATTTCAATATATACAAAATGAAGGGTTGATGTGTAAATTACCACCTCAAGATTACTTTTACATAGTATTGATTAGAGGAGAGATAAATAAGGAGACAATATGTTGAATCATCCTAAAGTGTTAACACTCTTAATAATGAAAAGCCTAAAAAAATGCATAAGTTGAAAGTTATACACATGAGCATATCGGGTTGTGGACTTAGAAGGAAGACCCTATCGGCCATGGAGCTATAAGGAGAGCATACTATCCTTTTGTTGAGTCTTAGTCTGTCCCATGATGGGCAAGGCACTTCAAAGAAGGAATAAAGCATTGATTTGCAACTTGTCTTGGAAAAGATGGAGATGAATATTATAATATAGTTAGTGGAAGGAGACTTGTCCAAGAATACAACTCAAGAGTTGACCCTTGTCCCTTATATTATCCTTATACTTTTATTTTTTCATGGAAAGATGATAGTGGCATGCATGCAAGAGTATGTTCGACCTTGCATGGCTAGGTGGCATGAAGCAACTTAAGCAAATGACACCTATTACACTCTTTTCTATAAACCTCAAGTATAAATACCTTGTCCTTCACTTGTTAGTAAGATTTTCGAATCTTATTAGTACTCTTCCCTCTTTTATCATGCAAATACTCTCTTGTGTTGCTTGGTATTGGCCAAGGCGAAGAGATATCAGCCAAAGTAGGTCTTAAGCAACCAAGTGAGGTGATATCGTCCATTTGGATTTGATATATCGTGTAATAGCTTGGAGATCAAGCCTTGGAGCTTGGATAAGTCTCATCTTCAACCTTGGAAAATGAGGCGTTGAAGCTTGAAGTTTCGAAGCTACTTGAGAGGTGGGTTATATAACTTAAACCTTCAATATTATTATCATTTTTTTAATATTGTACAACTTGTTGATTATTGTCAAATTCATATTTCCTTTAAATTAGGGATATAATCCATGAGTTCCAATAAGTAATTAGGACTATTGTATTTGTTTTAGAATAGTAAGATAATGATTTTGAGGTTGATGATGATGACATCATCATTGGACAACCCAATATGGATTGTGGACTCTTGCAACCTGATATGGGCTGAAGGTTTGTGAAAACCAATATGAAACCTGACATAGAGACTTGTCCGATATGAAGGTAGGTCATAATAAGCCCTATGAAGAATATGGAAGGTTCCCATCTATCACCTTGTATACTATGCAAAGGTAAAGAAATACCTTTGCCCAATATGGGCAAAACCCTAGATAAGGATATAGGAATCTGATATGTTAACTCGATACACCTTACCATGTTAAGATGAGTTGATAAGTAGCTAAGTGTTTTGCCTATCATGCAACTATGGAGAATGAATAGAACCATTGAATTGGTTAAAGACAAAAGGAGGTTTTCCTAAGAGAGATAAACTGATATGATGCCCAATACATATACCCGATATGATGCCCAATACATGTAACCCGATATGATTCCTTAGGTAGGTAAACCGATATGATAGATAACATAGACACATGATGTGGCAACATGGTACCATCTAATGTCGGTACATGATATGATGAAATCAAAGATGACTTCCAAAAGGGTAAATTGAGATGTTAACCCAAGATGAAACCCGATATGACAACCCAAGAGGCAACCCGATATGATGAGAAATCAATATGAATTTTTAGAATGGATATTGATATAACAAACTAAGGTAGAGAAAAAATAAAATAATATCTTGAAAGATATATGGTAAAGCCAAAATGACATGCCCGATATGGTGTACTCTAGTACAGGATATGAGAACCCAATACACCCTTATACCCGATATGGGAATAATGATTTAACCCATACATGATATGAGGCTGACTTAAGATGAGAAAAGTTAAAGTAATACCTAATCCAATATGACTACATGATATGGTGTTAAGGGATATGCCCTAAACCCGATATGAGGATGTGGTTTCACCACATGATTAGAATGGATACTTGTTAAGATGATATATGCATCTTCGAATATAACAGAATAACATTGTCAATCATGCTACTTGATATGGTAGCCATGTCCTTAATTACTAAGCTTGTCTAAGTGATGAATAGGATTAATGCGATATTGAGATATAATAAGTTTATTACAATTTGATAATGATGAGCTAGTAGACCTTAAAGAGGTGAATTAAGTAATTTACATCCTAGTGGGGATCAGAGAGAAACTAAGAATGGAAAGATAATTATGTGATCAACATATACTCCTGAGATGAGTGGAGTATGAGTTAGACTAAATCTTACTAATGAAATCTTGAAACCCTAATTGATTGATTATAACCCTAATTCATTAGGGAGGATATGTTCTTTAGTATTGCATGATGAAGGCATATGTTTGAAATTGTTGATGGCATGAAATATTAATCATACATGCATCATAAGGAAATGAGCTTAGTTAAGTAAGAAATATGATGTGATATAATACAGATTTAGTGAGCTATGTGAACTATGTGAATAAATACCCTGGTCTAATGAACCAGAGGTAATGATTGTCTGCTAACTGGTGACAATGCTCAATGATGAATTAAGGGTTTGAATACCTAAGTAGGATGATAATAAGAAGATTTAGATTCTAAGTGGTCTATGTGTTTCAGTGAATATGAAAATATCTGATAAATCCAATTATGCTTTTCTTTGTAGAATATCCGCTTTAGGGTTGAATATGGAAAACATGGGATGATACCTTATTACTTTCATACATCTTAGTAGATAGATGGTGTACATGTTCTTCATATTCCTTTTCAAGCAAATAGATGTTTCATAATTATGTTATCATTAAATATATCTTCTAGTTGCATAAAATACCTTTTGTTCAGTCTTTACTATTTCTTGTGATAATAATATTGTTGGCAGAGAGATATATCTCTTGCTGGGACAATAGTCTCACCCCGTGGGATCCACAATTTTTATGTTGACACAGACTAGGGGCTAGGAGCCAGATTGCAGAAGAAGGATTATATCAGCAAGGACAGTAGTAGTATCTCAAGAATGAGTACGATGTTTGTCAGGGTTTTGTAGATAGAAGTCTATATGTCATCTATGTACTCTCAGGTCCTTGGGAGATAGTTCTTAGTGGTTTTTATGAATGACTTGAGATTTTGGTTTTCTTATCTTGAAGTTTTTAAGTTTCTATTATACATGTTAAAATAAAGCAAATGGTAATTATGGTCTTCATGATAAGATGTTACAATGTATGTATGATATGAACGACATGCATATATAGTTTTGGTTCTTTTTGTGGGAATTTCTTGAAAGAGAAGCTATATGCAAAATGGTTTTTATTTTTAGAAATTTTTTTAATCCGATGTTTATGATTATTCTACATAATTAGTAAAAATTTGGTTGTCGGTTTGATGGTGGTCGTTACAAGTTTGGTATCAGAGCTTAAGGTTCTTTGAGTCTATAGAGACGTAGGACTAAGTAGTTGAGTTTGTTTCTGTGTCCTCCAATATATCTTATAATGACTTATGCTTATGCAGAAGAAAGGGTGAAGTTTAAAAATGACTGGAGAACATGAGGAACACATTGCTAAGAGCAATGTTGTTGCACCAAGAGAAGGTGCAAGGGATCAGGCAAGAGAAGAAGTGCCTGAGAATTCCCATCCTGACCCAATCAGGATAGAGAATCCTACTTTTTATACTCTTTTTGGATAGGTTAGGATGATAGTGATGCATATAATAGACTGGATACTAGCATTACAACCTAGGTTACCAGTCCTCAATGTAGAAACTTTGGGTTCTGAAAGGGTTCCTGAATGACATAATCATGTTGGAACAATGGAATATGTGGGAATAATTAACATATGGCAAGAAAATAGACTCTTCCATAAGTATAAACAAATAGTACATCTGTCATGGTAGTGCCTAAGAAGGGGTAATAAGCTGAGAATTAAGAAAATGTCTCTACATTTCTAGAAACTTTGCCTAATTTTTTCAAAAAGGCAAAATTCATAGTGCCACCAGTGCAATAAATGCCTAGTGTACTAGGGCAAAAGTTGCTAAGTAAAGGCAAAGGTTTTAACCTTCCACCTGTAAGAGCTTCTAACTTAGCTTCTACATCAGTGATAAAACCGATAAGACAATGGTACGAGAATAAGACATGTTATAAATATGGACATGTTGAGCAGATTAAGCTCTTTTGTTAAAAAGAAGGGAGGAAATAATCCAACAACCATGGTAGACTCAGTAGGGCTTACAAAAGTTACAACCCATTAGGGTAAAAATACAAAAGCAACCACATGAAACAACTAAATAGGGATTGCTAAGTGGACTTTCCCAACTAAATAGGGATTTCTAAGTGGAGTTTCCCAACTAAATAGGGATTTCTAAGTGGAATTTCCCAACTAAATAAGGATTGCTAAGTGGACTTTCCCAACTAAATAGGGATTTCTAAGTGGACTTTCCCAACTAAATAGGGGTTTCTAAGTGGACTTTCCCAACTAAATAGGGATTGCTAAGTGGATTTTCCCAACTAAATAGGTATTGCTAAGTGGACTTTCCCAACTAAATACGGATTTCTAAGTGGACTTTTCCAACTAAACAGAGATTTCTAAGTGGACTTTCCCAACAAAATAGGGATTGCTAAGTGGACTTTCCCAACTAAATAAGGATTGCTAAGTGGACTTCCCCAACTAAATAGGGATTTCTAAATGGACTTGCCCAACTAAACACATGTCTTCTCTTTGATGAACAACCCTGTGTATTGATGGGGTGATAAAAGGAATATGTTCCTTTATGTTCTTTCTTTTCAGGGAGATGGCAATCAAGTGAGTCTTATGACACTTGATGTGCATGAATTAGAAGTGTTCAATTGATGGATACATAGAAAAGTATCAGTTCATCTGGGACTTTGGTTCCAAGATAAAGATATGTGTAATATATTATATCCAAAGAATAAAAAGAAAGATCATTTTGTATGTTTGACTTTAGCATTAACAATAGAGAAATGGAAATGATGAGGATGTGATGTGTTTTCAACACATATGAAGGATACCAAGGTAAGGGTTTCTGGTATCCAAGATGTGCCAGGTAGTATGGGAAAGTGAGGATATGACTCCCGATAAAATGAATAATGTTTGGTTATCTAGAAGGGCCAACCTTGAGATAACTCTAGTATGGAGATCATTTGTTAGGGGTTTATGCTCTGCATAAACATAAACATTGATCAAGATGTATTAATTAAAGGAACAATTGTATAATCATTTTGAGAGGAAGCTTATCAAGCTAAAAATAATTCCTTAGAGTATCCCTATTTAGATATGTTGAGGAAACTTATTCATAACCTCTAGAGATACCTATGAGATCAGTTCTTCTTTAAATAGCCTTTCCTTATAACAAGAGAATGTGTAACTAGGAAGATAGTTGGTACAAGTCATAAGAAAATTTTGTGTTGTATCAAAAGATTAGAGGGGCACCAAAGATGTATGTTAAGACTTGTAGCTAGTCCAAGAGGGTGAAAGAACGTAACTATAATATGTCCATGGAAGAGAAATTCTAAAACTAAGTGAGTATTGACACCTAATTTATCCAAATAATGAAAAACACTTCTTTGACTTAGAAAGTGTTACCTGACACAAAATATACACTACAATCATTAATGAAAAGACAGTTGTATGTGTATCATGTATGGTAGATTTTATGATAACCCTAAAATGGAAGAACTTTTGTGCTGGTCAAAGTTCTATGGCATCTCTATAACATCAAGATGTTATGTGGAGACTTGATGATATGATGCATGAACAATAATTGGCTTCCTTCATCTGGGATTTTGGGGACAAAATCCTTGTTAGGGGTTTATAATTGTAACACCCATGACCTGGGTTATGGTTTAACCCTAGAAGTTTTGCTTAAGTAAGTTTCTTATAAACTTGTTTTTATCTTTTGAAAAGTAATTAAGTTACTTTGTGAAGTTTATTTTCAAATTTGAGCTTATATGCAAACTATGTGTTCATATAATCTAAGTGAAAAGTACAAATCACCCAATAAGAAGGGTGATATTGCAAATGTTACATGTTGAAGGTATTCCAAGTATTTTTAATGTTATGAAAGGGAATATGATACTAAGTGGTGGCTTGAGTAAAGCCTAAATTATAAGTGAGGACTTGTGTAAATAATGATAAGTGCTTGGTGCATCAATTATGGTACAAATTTCAATATATACAAAATGAAGGGTTGATGTGTAAATTACCACCTCTAGTATAAGGACCCTAACCCATGTTTTGGGCTAACCCTATTTTCTTTGCTTAAGAAAGGTTCTTAGAACCTTAATCCAATCCCTCAAGATGTTTAGATATCATGTGACAAGCTATTGTTTCCAGTTTGGTCTCGTTTGGATGCTATTTGAACAATGTTTGCTTGTTTTGGACCAAAGTGCAATTTACCCAAGGTAAGGGGTTATATTGCAATATTTCACATGTAGATAATACCTTTAGTTATATAGCACCATTATAAATAGAATGATGTTGTGGGGTTCCTTGTGGAGGGCCTGTCTTCCACGTTTGAGCTTGGTGGATGATCCTTGTGCTTTATGTGCTTATTTTGGTGCAAATTGCAATTTACCCAAAGTAGAGGGTCAATATGCAATTTACTAGATCAAGAGTTTTCTTCCTTATGTTTGGCATCATCTAGGATGTTTATGAAGGTTTGGGCACCAAGTTTGGATGTTAGATGAGGAGTGACATCTCTATATAGTTTTGATGCCATATATGTCACACATGCTATCTTGTCCTTTAGTGTATCGGGTACGAGCTTGGAGTGTGTATCGGTTTAGGGGGTGTGTCGCCCATGGAGGATGGTCAGATGCATGATACATAGCCTAGAGTGTATCACCAGGCTGTGCATGTGGAGTTTGTGTGGTTACAAGTGACGTTAGAGCATGAGCAAGTGCCATCTAAGTTTATGTGGTTATGACACCTTTCCTTTGCTATCTCTCTCTTCCTTGGTGTATATAACTCCTTTCCTCTTTACCCAAGTGATCCCTTTCATCCACCTCTTTCCCTTTCTTATGTGTTGCGATCTTGGTAGCTTTGGGAGCTTAAGGAAACCCCCATGAAGCTTGGGAGGCTGAGTTCCTTACCAATGGAGATTTCTTGCTCCACATCCAACCTTGGTGAGTCATGCTTCTTTGATAGCTTTCCCTTGTTCTTTCTTCTTCATCTCTTTCTTCCCCTCTATGCCATGGATGGACCGTTGATGATAGTAGGCAAGGCCATGGTCCTCTCTCTCTTTTCTTCTTCTTGAGCTAAACATAACCATGGTGTCTTCTTCTTCATCATCTTTTGTTTCTTGAGGTGATGATGGTGCCAAAGACAAGTTTGGAGCATTGGATGGATGATCTTCATGGTGAGGAATGTGAATTTGATGCTTGGATCAGGAAGATTGATGTCTTTTATGGGGATCCTCTTAAGGCAGGTTACATAACTCTAAATCTTCTCTATTATTTTCACTCTTCATATGTGCTTAAATCGATTCTTGTCTTTAGAACGATACCTTCACTATGATAGTTGTTTATGTTGAACCTAAGATCTGATCTAATGGAAAGGTTACATTTTATTACTAACTTTACCTTGTTCTCCTTTTGTGGGATGGTGAGAGGTGTCTTGAGGTTGAAGATGACCAACCCGATATAGTACTCTACCCAGTATAGTGCTCTACCCGATATAGTGATCTACCTGATATAGTGCTTTGCCTGATAGGTTATCCTTTGGTTGATAGATTGTGAGCACTACCCCTCTCTTATTTAGTTGAGAGGTGAGCTTAGGATTTCTTGATATAAATATGTATGTTGAAGTGGTGAGTCCTTGGGCAAAACCCCTCCCTCACTTTGTTGTTGTGAGGTGAGCCTGTGCTCTAGAGGTTTGGGTGATATGATAGTTAGCTTGGCTGATAGAAGTGTTGACCTTAGTGTTGAGATGATAATCTACCCTAGTTGCACGACATGTTCTTGGGGTTGAACCCTTGGTTGGTACCTTGATGATATGGGGTGTTTATGCCTTTGGTGATGGGTAACCTTGGGTAGGTATAGGGAACCCATTAGGTTGATCCTTTGTGTGGGCAATACCCTTGGAAATAGTGTTGCCCGATACCCTATAAACCATTGGGTGATATGATGTGGTTGCTCGATATGGATGGTGGTGTCTTGGTACTTGTTGTCTGATATCCCTCTCCTTCCTTTGAGTCATAGATTGGGCGATACAATAGTATGAGGCTTGGGCGATACAGTAGTATGAGGCTTGGGCGTTACAGAAGGCAGATGCCTTGTTGATCCTTCACCTGATATGGTGCTTGATAGTTGAGTTAGTTGGGCATTGTGAGGCTTGTACCCCTTTGATGATAAGTGGTATGTGTGGGGCGTTATGGCTTGTTGGAGCTTGCACGACATCCTCTTGGATGGTGCTGCCCGACACTCTATTTAGATGCGTTGACCATTATGATGTGTTTCCTGTTATGATGTGTTGGGTGATATGGCCTTGATGTGCCTTGCACGATACCTTTATATGTGAACCCTACCCTTGAGTAAGCTTTTGGGTGATACTAAGTATCCTTGCCCAATATGCCTTGGTGAAAGACCTAACCTGACACCCTTGCTTACCCGACACACACACATGTAGAGGTCTTGGCCGATATGCCTTTGCCCAGTACATGCTTGGTTACCCAACACATAGGGAGGTATAGGTTGTTATATCTCTGAGCTTGGGTGATATGGTGTCTAGGATGACACATGTTGAGATCTTTGGTGGTATGGCGTTATATATGAGATCCATATAGTCATCCTTATGTAAATATGCAGCCTAGGGTTAGAAGTTTATTGGCTTAGATAGTATGCATGATAACAATGATCATGGATGAGGTAAAAGGGACTGGACCATGCTAGGGTTGACCTAGAGAGTACCCTAGTGTCTATAAGGTCATGTGGTCCTTGGTCAGCATGGTTATGAGGATGCCTCACTTGAGATGAGATTAAACGTGTCAAACATATGAGTTACTTGATATCCTAGAAGATGGTCCCTGGACCAGGATGGGCTGAGGTGTGTTTGAACTATATGACCTTGGTGGCTTCTTTGCACGACATGCTTTGCCCCATACCAGGCATAGGTGGAGCTTGTGGGTCTTACCCAATATGAATCTTGTCTGATATCACCTTGGGTTGTGGCGTTGAAGCTTTGTAGCTGATACCGACTTTTAGTGAGGGTTTGTTTGGTCACTTCCTGGTTTTTGTGAGGGTAGGCGAAACCTTTAGTGAAGGTTTTACCCTAACCTGATAACCCTAAGTGTTATCTTGAGCCCTAGATTTTAGTATGCTTATCTTGTTTCCTTGGCCCATATCTTTGGTCATGATGATAAGGTATGATGAATAGGTGGTAAACCTTAGTATGGTGGTTACCTATGGTTGATGATAGGTGAACCTTTAAGGTTGATGATAGTTCATGGTTGTATGATCCTTAAAAGATGAATCCTTAGGGATGGTACTCATGGTGAAATGGGAAGTAGGGTATGGTGGGATACCCTTGGTATGGTGATAGTAATGTGTATTGTCTAATATACCATTTAAGACGTTATGCTCCATGTATTCATGATAATGGATGATGTTCCAAATCCTAATGATGTGATAATCATGATATGTTTCTTTAATAAGTTGTTGTTGGTGATTAAGTTATCTTTATTGTTGTGCAATCTAACCATGCATGTGTTGCTATTTGAAATACATAGCCAGGCAAGGGCTATGATGCTTATGTGGATATGTGCTTTGTGTGGAACTTGGTATATGTGAAATATCTGGGCAATGATAATGTCCCTTGTTAATAAGATAACATGTATCACTAGTATGATGTGAGAGGTCTTGTGACCTGATAAAGGTTGAGTGCTTGATTGAGGTGTTATCCTCTAGTTATGATATAAGGGATTGCTATCTCATGATGATGTATGATGATGATCAAGGCTTGTGAGAGGCAGTGGCTCTATGTGATGAAATGAGGGATTGATATCCCATGGAAAACTGACAGTGTTGATGGCATTGAGAATAATAGTAACAATGTGACACAAAATAGTGAAATCTATGTTGTGTACTTGTTTATAACTCTTGTTTATGGTTTGCATAATACAACTTGGTTGACCCTTATAGTCCCCCTTAAATGTATTAATTAATTACAAATGAACCTTTCATGTAGTTTGCCCTGGCCATAGATCCATCATCGTTAGGAGCTGGTGGTAGGGAAATGGGTTCTCCTACCTGGAGTGCATATTGTTGAATATGCGGGGTTTCTCCTAGCTGAAAATAGGAGGAATAGAGTGCAACTTCAGTTGTAGACTCAGGATATGTATAAGAGCATGGTCAATAGGCCCATGGGTCAGTGTGATAGAGCATGAATGCATTCATGGATCGGGAGGACGGTGAACAGGCTTGTGGATCAATGTATACTAGCGTCAAGACCTGTACCAAGGCGGGCTGGAGGAAAGGGTAGCTTGAAGGAGCTAACCCTATGACTGAGGTCACTTAAGAAAGAGATTGTGGTCCTACTTTGGATATCATGCACTGACCATGATGAGGCTGAGGTTGTGGAATCTGGCTCTTCCATTGACCTTGTATGGCACCAATCAGGGTTTCACAACCATCGTTTCGATTTGAGCGGTACGGCTCACTTCCTCTAGGCATAATAATTTTTAATCAAGCCTAATAGTATATCTATTGTAAGGGAAATACAGAACATTGGTTGAGTCCTTGGATAATGTAAGCTTTCTCATATGTTTTTTATATACATGTTCTTCGTATTCCTTCTTGTATAACTGGTTAGTGATTACCTATAGTTTATTTGAACTATCTGCTCAATTATCTATGATAATAATAAAGTTGGTAGAGGGTTATGTTTCTCACTGGGACTGTGTGTCTCACCTTGTTGGTTAATAACCTTTTTAGGTGGACGTGTCTGGCGAGATAATGATCATGTAGCTGAGAATGATATGCAGAGGTATCACACCTGGTGGAATAGATAGTGTCTAGCAGTAGAGTCCTATGTGTCATCCATGTACACTCAGGTCTTCGGGAGAGTTTTCAATGTTTCTTATATGATGATCGATGTATGGTTTTCTACTTATGTTCCTTTATGTAATAAATAAGCATGTGGAACAATTATTTCATATAACGAGATGATGGGAAATTATGTTGTAGCACCTTGAAAATATGTTATGAAAAGAACGTTTTGGCCCAGATGTAATATGTCTCATCTTATGGTGCTTGTGGTAAATCGGTTTTAATTTCCCGTGGTTTTTGGTAATGTGCTGGTTAGTATGTAATTAATTTTTGTTTGAGTTGGGATGTTTCATCTAGATTACTTTTTCCCAGTATTGTCTAGAGGAGAGAGAAAGAAGGATACAATATGTTGAATCATCCTAAAATGTTAACACTCTTAATAATGAAAAGACCAAGAAAATGCAAAAGTTGAAATTTATACAAGTGAGCATATGAAGTTTTGGACTTAGAAGGAAGTCTCTATCGGCCATGGAGTAATAAAGAGAGCATCCTATAATTTTGTTGAATCTTAGTTTGGCCCATGACAGGCAAGGTACTTCAAAGAAGGAATAAAGCATTGATTTGCAACTTGTTTTGGAAAAGATGGAGATGAATATTATAATATAGTTAGTGGAAGGAGACTTGTCCAAGAATACAACTCAAGAGCCGAACCTTATCTCTTATATTATCCTTAGACTTTTATTTTTGCATGGAAAAATAATAGTGGCATGCATGTAAGAGTATGTGTCGATCTTGCATGGCTAGGTGGCATGAAGCAACTTAAGCAAATGACACCTATTACACTCTTTACTATAAACCTCAAGTATAAATGCCTTAACCTTCACTTTTTAGTAAGATTTTCGAATCTTGTTATTACTTTTCCCTCTTGTATCACACAAATACTCTCTTGTGTCTCTCATAGTGAGGAAGAGTTGAGTGGTGAAGCTTGGTATCGGCCAAGGAGAAGAGATATCGGCCAAAGTAGGCCTTAAGCAACCAAGTGAGGTGATATCGTCCATTTGGATTGGAGATATCATGTAATAGCTTGGAGCTCAAGTCTTAGAGTTTGGAGAAGGCTCATCTTCAACCTTTGAACATGACGAGTTGAAGCTTGAAGTTTGGAAGCTACTTGAGAGGCGGGTTATATAACTTAAACCCTTCAATATCATTATCTTTTCTTTAATATTGTATAACTTGTTGATTATTGTCAAATTAGGATTTCCTTTGATATAGTGATATAATCCATGAGTTCCAATTAGTAATTAGGACTGTTGTACATGTTTTAGAATACTAAGATAATTATTTTGAGGTTGATGATGATGACATCATCATTGGACAACCCGATATGGGTTGAGGACCCTTACAACCTGATATGGGATGAAGGTTTGTGAAAACCGATATGAAACCTGACATAGAGACTTTCATTATATGAAGGTAGGTCATAATAAGCCCTATGAATGATATGGAAGGTTCCCATCTATCACCTTGTATACGATGCAAAGGTAAATAAATACCTTTGCCTGATATGGGCAAAACCCTAGATAAGGATATAGGAATCTGATATTTTAACTCATTCCACCTTACCATGTTGAGATGAGTTGATAAGTAGCCTATTGTTTTTCCTATCATACAACTATGGAGAATGAATAGAACCATTGAATTGGTTAAAGACAAAAGGAGGTTTGCCTAAGAGAGGTAAACCGATATGATGCCCAATACATATACCCGATACGATGCCCAATAAATGTAAGCCGATATGACACCTATGGTAGGTAAATTGATATGATAGTTAACATAGAAACAGAATATGGAAACATGGTACCATCTAATTTAGGTTCACGATATGATGAAATCTAAGATGACATCCAAAAGGTTATACTAATATGTTAACCCAAGATGAAACCCAATATGACAACCCAAGAGGAAACCCGATATGATGGGAAACCAATATGAATGTTTAGAATGGATATTGATATAACAAACTATGGTAGAGAACTAATAAAATATTATCTTAAAAGATATATGGTAAAGCCATAATGATATGCCTGATACAGTGTACTCTAGTGCACGATATGAGGACCCAATACACCCCTATACCTGATATGGGAATAATGATTTAACCCATACATGATATGAGGTTGACTTAAGATGAGAAAAGTTAAAATAATACCTAATCCAATATGACTACACGATATGGTGTTAAGGGATATGCCCTAAACCCGATATGAGGATGTGGTTTCACCACATGATTAGAATGGATACTTGTTAAGTTGATATATGCATCTTCAAATACAATAGAATATCATTGTCATCATGCTACTTGATATGGTAGGCATGTCCTTAATTACTAAGCTTGTCTAAGTGATGAATAGGATTAATGTGATATTGAGATACAATACATTTATTACAATTTGATAATGACAAGCTAGTAGACCTTAAAGAGGTGAATTAAGTAATTCACATCCTCGTGGGGATGAGAGAGAAACTAAGAATGGAAAGATAATTATGTGATCAGCATATACTCCTGAGATGAGTGGAGTATGAGTTAGACTAAATCTTACTAATGAAATCATGAAACCCTGATTAATCGATTATAACCCTAATTCATTAGGGCGGATGTGCTCTTTAGTATTGCATGATTAGGACATATGTTTGAAATTATTGATGGCATGATATATTAATCATGCAGGAATCATAAGGCAATAAGCATGGCTAAGTAAGAGCTATGATGTGATATAAAATAGATTCAGTGAGCTACGTGAACTATGTGAATAAATACCCTAGTCTGATGAACCATAGGTAATGATTATCTGCTAAGTGGTGACAGTTCTCAGTGATGAATTAAGGGTTTGAATACCTAAGTATGATGATAATAAGAATATTGAGATTCTAAGTGGTCTATGTGTTTTAGTGAATATGAAAATATGTGATAAATCTGATTATGCTTTTCTTTGTAGCATATCTGCTTAAGGATTGAATACTGAAAACATTTGTTGATACCTTATTACTTTCATATATCTTAGTAGATAGATGTTGTACATGTTCTTCATATTCCTTTTCAATCAAATAGGTATTTCATAATTCTGTTATCATTAAATATATCTGCTAGTTGCATAAAATATCGTCTATTCAGTCTTTATTATTTCTTGTGATAACAATATTGTTGGCAAAGAGTTATAGCTCTCGTTGGGACAATAGTCTCACCCCGTGGAACCACAATTTTTAGGTGGACGCGAATGAAGGTCTAGGAGTCGGACTATAGAAGAAGAATTATATCAGCAAGGACAGCAGTAGTATGTCAGGATGAGTACGTTGTTTGTCAGGGTTTTGTAGATAGAAGTCTATATGTCATCTCTGTACTCTCAGGTCCTTGGGAGATAGTTCTTAGTGATTTTTATGAATGACTTGAGATTTTCATTTTCTTATCTCGAACTTTGTATGTTGTTGTTGTACATGTTAAGGTAAAGTATATTGTACTTATGGTCTTTAAGATAAGACATTACAATGTATGTATGATATGAACCACATGTATATATAGTTTTGGTTCTTTTTGTAAGAATTTCCTGTAAGAGGATCTATATGCAAAATGGTTTTTATTTTTAGTGATTTTTGTTAATCTGTTGGTTATGATTATTCCGCATAATTAGTAACGATTTGGTTTTCGGTTTGATGGCGTTCGTTACAAATAATGTCTCAAAATTTAAATAAATAAGGAATTAATGGACATATGTGTAAAATGAGTAAAATTTACATTTTTGTGCATAATAATAATATATAAGTATTTTTGTAATAATGTGACATTAGTAGGACTTAATTAAGTGATGACATAATGTTTTGTAAAAAATCCTAATGGTGTCATAACTTATAAAAGGAAATCTCAAAATAAAAAATATACATGTGAAATTGTGTTTCTGGGGTCCCCATTGCCTTGGGAGCCAAGTTTCACATTATTTGCATAATGACAATTATCTTAATTCTTTTTGGAAAAGAAATAGGATAAAAGAAAAAAGTGTTAATTAAATTACTAGAAGTCTCCAAAAGTGGAATTAAACCCCATATTTGTGATCTACATACTAAAATAACCATATGTGTGAATTTTCATCTTATTTGGACAAACTTACCTATCCTAGTGTAGATTAGGATAGAGAATGTACAATTAAGATCAAAATATTAAATAACATGTTATATAACCCCAAAAGGGAAAATTAATTGTAAAATCACAATCCTCATGTTTTATTTTGTTTATGGGACAAGTTTCATATTTTTGGAGAATTTCAAGATGCCTCAAATTCATAAAAGAAAGAGAATGTATGTTATAATCTAAAGTAATCAAATAAAATATGAAATCTATTCAAAAGTGAAATTTAATTCCAAATTTGCAATCTACATGTCTTATTTAGCCTAGGTGTGAAATTTTGTATTAATTGTACTTTATTTACATCCTTAATTGGATAAGGATAAATTAAATGAAAAATACATTCAAAGTCTAAGGTTTGTTAATCAAAACTCTATCACATGTAATTTTTTTCCTTTTCCCATATGATTGTGTGCTTTTTTGTGTCACCAGATCAAGCATTAGAAGGTCGGTGCTTTGTAACTCACCTTGTGCCAAATAGGAAACCAGTGTGTTAGAACGCACCTCTGGAAAACTCAGATTTCTCTCACCACAGTTGATCTTTTCATGAGATTTCTTTGGCCACACATTCCTCTCTTGATTCTGCACACATATATTCCCTACTCAAGGCCTATTGTCAAATTCAATATTTATCGAATTTTGATTCTCCAACCTTCTTTGAGACTCCTCACGCTGGGCATCCATACCTTAACATATAAATAAGGATCATGCCTTTGTCTCCACCCACCTCTATAAACCTTCCTCTCATCATGATTGTGTCCAAGACTTCCTTTACAACCACTATGAGTTCAAGGATATGTCAACTCCAGAACAAGGGACTAGACACTCATTTTGTCTTAGACCAAATCCACTTGGGGTATGACTCAGTAACCTCTGCTCTTCGTACTTGAACGATTGGTATTGACTATTCTCATCTTTTGTGATTTTCCCCAATTTTTCATCCCCAATTATTCTATGTTGAGAAATTATACTAAATTATCACTCTTTTGATGGGCCACACAATATCTCTCATTTGAGAATTATTCCATGTGGAATATTCTACTTGATTCTGATATTATGATCATCCTATTTTGTTGGACTTTCTTTTGACTATGACTTATAATTTTATTCTTTAAGAAACCCTAATCTTTCCCACTTATGAGGTTGATATTTATATTGTCATTTTTTTGATGGAAACTTTATTTATTCCATAAAAGAGTAAACTTTATACTTGCCTCCAATTTATGCATGTTATGTGACTCAGTAGTCCTAGAGTAGTGAAATTACATTGGTTTTGGGTTGAGCACCCATGTTTTATTTTTGGGATGGAGGTTTTGTGCCCCATACCCGGGCTGTGTGCCTACTTATATATATATTGGGAGTCTGGTAGTGCGTCATTCTCTATCAGGTTTCAAGGTTGTGAGACTTGGCTGCCTTTGTTATTTATAATGTTCTAGTGTTATGCTTATCTCACATGCATGCATGTTGATATTATGTTGATAGGTTTTTTTCCCAATTTATATGTGTGCTTTTGAGGCACAACTTTTATATTCTAATTATGGCAAGTACTCACCTTGTTTAACATATTTTGAAATTCATAATATTTTATGCCCAGTTGGGTAGTCCTTTCCTTTTTCCTATAGGAAGCCTTGCTTATTTGATGTCTTTTATTTCATAACACTGCTCAATACTCAATTTAGTATGCAGATATCAACATTTTTTTGATGTATCTACCTTTCTCCTTTTTGCTGGGATATGCTTCCAACTCTAGGTATAGGTCAAGGAGAAGACAACCAAGTTGGACCAGGACCTCACCAAATATAACTAAAACCTTTTGGGAGACTCTCTTAAATTGGTTAGGTGATCCTTAGCTGATACTTTAGTTTATTTAGTTCTTTTATGTATCACCCTATGTTGTGAAGTTTTGAGACAATACCAAGTTATATTTTAGTTAGATAACTTATTTATGCTACTACAATTGGTTACTTGAATCATACATTTTGAATAAATTGGTTACTATCCCTTCTGTGAAAAATTTATAGTGATCTTTGATATATGGGATGGTTCCTTTTTATTTGAATTAGTAGGGAGTGGATCCCTTATCAGGTTCCACTCCTTACAACTAATAAGGATAGATGGTTGATTAATCAGTTGATAGGTGCTACAATGTTCCTCCAGATAAACATGTGATCAAGATATCAATGGGTAAGAATCAGAGTGGGTGACATAAGTTGCATGGACGTTATGGGTTCATGGTTGTGGTGTTTAGACTGACCAATGCATCAACAATGTTTATAAGGTTGATCAGCATAATGCACAGGTCGTGTCCTTATGAGTTGTGGCAGCTTTGTAGATAACATCTTTATGCACTTCAGAGATGGTAACAACATGGTCATCATCTTCACTAAGCCTTAGGATTATTGAAATGGCAATAGCTATGTGTCAAGTTCAACAAGAGTGAGTTGGGGGTTCACAAAGTGTCTTCTTGGGGTTGTGATATGTCTACTAAGTATGTTGTGTAAATACAAGTAAGGAGAAGACAGTGTTGAAGTGGGAGCATACCCAGATACCGACTGAGAGAAGAAGCTTCTTAATCATAGTAGGACACTACAGGAAGTCCATTCGGGACTTGAGTGTCATTTCTCTACCCCTAACAAGGATTGACTTGGAAAGGTGTTCTTTTTTTTATGGAATGACATGTGTTAATGTTGGTTCTAGCATTCTTTCCATATGTTGAATGAGAAGTTGAGAAGTGTTCTAGTGTTAGTGTTTCCAGAATAAAGGGAAGGATACATCATCTTTTGAAATGATACAAGGAACGATTTTGAATACATGCCAATATAGGATTATGATTGTTTGATATATGGTCAACTAGGAAGTCATCTTCATCAACATTTACATACTGGACATAGTGATGCTCTTAGACATATCATGAAAAAAGACATATCAACATCGCTGCAGTAGTAGGATGTACAGTTGGAAGTATCTCAGCTGGCAGGGTCGTTGACATAGCTACAAGTCAATTCAAAACTAATACTACAAGATAGAGAAGTGCAGGTGGATGATACCATGATGCAGGACATCAGATCAAAGTACCATAGTGGGGAGCATGATAGCTTCCATTGGTCTGATGACAAGATAGTGTATGATTTTACAACCATACCAGAATCCTATATGTTGACGGTTTGAGTGAAATAGTACCTGAGGAGACTAATCTTTAACACAGATGATGTATCCAACATATACAGAGATGTATCCTAAGGTGAAGAACATGCAATGTCAGCCATGTATGCAATAGTGTATGGCACAAGTATTGTCAAGTGTATAGTTGTCAGCAAAGTCAAAGAGAAACATTAGGAGCTTGTCAAAATATGTATGTAGTGAAGTTCAACATAGCCTTACGTGGTAGACAGATGGTCAGTCAACCATTTAGATGATTGGAGAATCTTCTCAGAACATATGATCAAAAAAAATTGGTAGACAAAGGATGTCCACCTGATTGATTGAGTTGCCTACTACAACAACCATCATAAGTGCATGGACATGACACTTTATGAAGTTACACATGGTAAGAGGTAAAAGGCATTCCATAATTGTTAAAAACAAGTAGCATGGCTTCTGAATGATGTGTTGATACTAAAGACTACAATGAAGGGTATGATGATTCAACAACAGATAGAAATAGTCAAGACAATAGCTAGAGTTCCAAGTCAGAGTACATGCTGACCAACAATTTCTATGTTCCATAATAAGGAAGTGACACCCTGGTACCGAACAAGTGATATAGACAGTATATGTGGAGTTGCATGAGAATGTTTCTTATGAGGAGCTTTCTATGTTGACCCAAGATGACATATATAGGAGTTGAGGGAGAAGAACATGATTCATGTGAGAGTGAGTTTGTTTTATCACCATGAGAAGGAAGTAACATTGTGTAGGTTAGTAGAAGAGGTCTATAAGAGGTAACCATCTTTACATGTCTAGAATTTCAGGGGTGAAATCCCTATTAGGGGTTTATGGCTGTGAGACCCCTGACCTTGCTTTTTGGTTGAACATGTTTTATTATCATAATGAAGTGCTTAAAACCTTAATCTAACCCTAGGGGTTCTTTTATATCATGTTACAAGCTGAAGTATCAAAGTTTGGTCCAATTTGGACATTGTTTAAGCAAGTTATGCATTTATATTCTTTTTTGGGGCTTTTCTACAATTTATACACATCTAAAGTTTTTCTTGCAATTTTTCACATTCTTGATGTGCCTAGCATGTTTTCTTATCATTCTTGAGCTAGTTGTGGCATGGGGTGCCTTTTTTCATCTTGGTTTGGTGAGTTACCTGAGTTAATGTTTTATCCTCATGGATGAGCTTCCTTGGAGACCAAAACTCAATGGTCCTCCTATTTGTATTGGATCCTATGGTATTTGGATCTGATGGTAACCCCTTGAAGGTTCCTTGATGTGTGAGGTTTGACGGTTTCCCCTCTTGAGGCTCCTTGGGTTGGTGGTTCATCTAGGAGGATGCTTAAAGGATGGTTTTCAACCCTTGGGACCTAGGGTTACAAAAATGATGGTCACTATGCATTGAACTCGATGGTTGGACTCAAAAGCCAACATTTTATGGCTCTTCAAACTCCCACAATTGATGGATCTTTTTATTTTCATGGAAGTGATGATTTAGGGCATGGGCACATGACCAACCTAGTAGGACACCTTAACCTTTTCTCCCCTCTTACCCTTAGATTTGTATACCTTCCCTCTTGCACCCAAACGAACCCTTTGGAATCCCCTTTCTCTTCCTTGCTGTATTACACTTCTTCCTCCTTGTCTAGGTGGAGAAGAAGGTTCCCAAGGTAGGAGAAAGTGATCAGTCTCCTTGCATGTGCACCTAGGGTTCAGATCTATCCTCTCTTGGTGCTTATGGAGCTTCCTTTGCGTGTTATTGACCTAAGCAAGTAATATTTCCCTCTCTTCCTTCATTTTACTTACTTTCCTACCTTCTCCTCTCTTGTTCTAGGTTATACCTATGGTGTTCTATGGTGGATCTTAATCTAGATCTTAAAGAACACCTCTTTCTTGCTTCCTTGACCTAGGGTTTGCTTACTATATGGAGAAAGAGCTAGCTTGGCCAAGTAGAGAGCTCAAGCTAGGGTTTCTACATCCTTTCCTCAACCTACCTTTCTATTTGGAGATTCATATTCTACCTAGAGATGAGTTATATATCTTTCTCCACATTTATTGCTTACTATTAGCTTGCATGTATATGATCTTTCTCGAAAATGAAGTTCTTAGCATAAAGGTACTACCTTTGCCTAGGGTTTGTGTTCATATGATAATCCTTGAGTAGTTTATCACCATGTGTGTACCTTCAACCTTGTGCATGAACCTTCCTGGGAAGATGAATCTCTAGAGCTTGCTAGCATGTGATCAAATGATAGTTCTTACTCTTCAAACAATGGTCATACTTAGGGTTTTGTGTTGATTTCCCTTCTTCTTTTGTAACCCAATGGTTTGGTTCTTGTTGCTCTTTTGTTTGGCCTTTGTGTGTCATCCAATGGTGGTCCCTTATCTGGCTTTTTAGGTTCTTTCATGTGCATACAATAGAAGGCAATTTTTCCCTCACAAATGATGATTTTCTATCTCTCAAACGTTGGGTTTTCCTTAAGGTTTTGGGGTTGTTTTCTTTCTTGTTTTATTAATCAATGGTGTGCTTTCTTGCTAGAACCAATGGCTTGTTCTTGGTGTATTTGGTGGCCTTACCTATGTCAATCGATGATCATGTCTTAAGTTTTATTTTGGACTCTTTTCTGCTAAAGAAATGATGGTCTAAGTTCTCTTGTTGTGGTTTCAATTGATGGTTTCTTTCCTTCCACCAAACTATGGTTCCACTTGGGTTTTTGACCTATTTCACCACCTGTTGATGACAACCGATGGCTCCATTGGTTCCAACACTCGATATTCCCATTGTTCCATCAACCAATGTATGTTCTATTGGATCCTAGGATGGGTAGTTTTCTCTAGAAGGGGGATGAATAGAGTTGAATGCACTTAAACAAAATTCATTAGACCTTCAAGTTATATCACAAGATAATGTTGCTAAAGAAATTTGAGTGCAACTGAAACATACATAGTAGGGAGAGAGAGATATTGAACAAGCACCAAGTGACAATCTATGTAGAGTGGTTCCATACTCTAAACTAGGTGTATACCAGTCCACTACCTAGAGAGGTCAACATCTAGGATTTATAAGTGTGTCTTCGTCTATATATTCACTTATAGGAGTTACAACACATGACCCACCAAAGTACTTACCTATCCAATACAAAGAGTCTTCAACCTTACCAAGGACTTACCCACTTTGCAACGAGTCTTGAGCCTTCTCGAAGGACTTACCCACTCTTGCACAAGTCTTCAGCCTTCTAAGAATTACCCACTCTTCTTGTATCTTCACCCATTGACTTCACCTTCACTCAGAGAAGCTTTTACCAAGGACTTACCCACTTGATCAATGAGTTTTCCTCCTTCACCAAGGGCTTACCCACTCTTTCCCCAAGTCTTTGTCCTTGATCTTCACCAAGGGAATCCTTCCCTTATTCTTCTTCACCTCTCGCAGCCAACAGAGAGAACCTTTATCTCTATGGTTGAAATGAGAGAAAGGGAGGCGGTGGAAGTGAGAGCCTCACAAGGTATAAATGTAGGACTAGTCACTTAAAAATATCCAACTCACTCTAATGGATGTAACAACTGATTAAGCTTAGAGAGAGACAGGAGGTTGTAGGATCACTCAACTATATAATGGGGACATTCATAGTGCTTGTCTAACCAAGGGATAAAGCCCAAGGGATCCTATTTATAGTTGAGGATGCCTATAAGCCTTTGGGAACACTTACAGATGAATAATAGCCATTTGAGATGTTTCCACAGATATTTTTTCAAGTTTTGCAACATTCAATGGCTATAAACACTTTTTTCCACTTTTCTATACACTGTTATTGATCAAGTTTCTATAAAGGTAACTCGACTGAATGCACTATGTGACAAAGCTAATTTTGACCAATCGGTTGAGTTTGTCTAGGTAGGAACTCGACCGTTAGATTAAATCAGTTTTGTTCCAGTGCAATGGTTGATCGAGTTTTGAGTATAGGAAACTAGACCGATAAAAAACATTCTCAAAATCCATCCTGGATCGGTTGAGATTGTAACTCGACCGATAAATTGCTTGTAATGATTTTTTGTAAAATGTCATTAAAGTGCTTAAATATTCAATTTAAGTGCTCTTGATTTTTTCTAAGCTTAATTACAAGTCATACAATCATTACAAGTGATTTACAACATGATTCTAATGGATTTACACCATATTCTACAAGTGTGCACTTGTATTGACTTTGACTTCTCTTTTCTCAAAGTTAGGATGTGCAAGTTAGGGCATTTGGAGTGTTTATATACCTAATATAAAATCTCTCAAGTAGAGACATTAGATACAAATAAGTGGAATGGTTTAGTAATCATCAAAACAATGGTTTATTCAATTTAGACCTTGAGTCAACATTGACCTAGAGTCAACATTCTCCCCATTTTTGAAGATGGCAAACCATTTCATAAATGTATTGAAAGCATTTAAGTAAAGTCATGCCTTTGGAGAAACCTAAGGGTTTCAATAGAATGGAGTTCATATGCTCCCCCTCAATTGATGTTAGTGGATTTCTCATACTCCCCCTCAATTGATGCTATTTCTCCTACATGATTAGCTTTCACAACATTTATATAATACTAAGTCTTCTACTCATATATGTTCTACACACATATGGCTTCTTCCGTATACCTTCTCCCCTTTACATAGACATGCTTCTCCCTCTACATGTAAGACATTCTTTCTCCCCCAATTTTACAGAAGAAGACACGTTTTCTCCCCCTTTTCATTTCAAAAAGGTAAGGGTATAAAGAGATAAGAAACCCCACTTGTTAAAAGAAAGGAGATAACAAAAGTTATAATGGAGAGTAGAAGAGTAAAATATGGGGTTTGTCCAAGCATAGAAAGAAAAGCAAGTTAAAGCATGCACTTCAACAACCCATAATCTAATTCTAGAAAAGATCAAGGAAAGATAAAGTGTTGTAGAAAAAATAATAAATTGCAATTTTGGCCCTCAAGATGACGGAATTCACCCAAAAAGTGTCAGCGCTCATCACGAAGCAATGAGTCTTGCTCAGAATGTTGTTTCTATATAAAAATATAATGATTCTCTAGTTTCTATATATGATGTAGCTCTATATATCCTACATCACAATGCTATGCAAGCAATTCAAGATAGTAGATACACAATTCAAAGAACAAGCTTGAGCAAGTATAAAACAAGATACAAGAGTAGCATATAGTTGACAACAACTTGATGAAAGGAAAATCATTGCTAGGTGTACATGTATGTGAACTACTACTAGATGATATCACAAATTAGGGCTACGGGTAGGATCTATATCATAGCAAGATACACAAGATAAAGTAATCTATGAGTAGATGTAGAGATATATCCAAACAAAGAGATATGCAATTTTAGAAGCATGAAAGGATATAACTTGCTAACAAATATGCATCATTACCAATAGATGATTACCACTAAGAACCTCATGGTGGTATCCAAACAAGAAATACAACTATACAGATGTAGCAAGTTTGAGCAAAATGGAAGCAATTTAAGACACAATCAAGAGATCCAAAGAGATCATCATCAAAACCTGCAAAACAACTCAAAGCAAGTAATTACAAGATATAGGAGTACTAGTAATGGAATACCAGATTATAGCAATTAGAAAGATAGAGTTGTATGCAAGGTATTCAATTTAAAACATGGCAATATGCATGTAAAGTTACCAAGGGAATGCCAAAGAATAAGGCTATTGGTTGAGAAAATCTAGTTGAGAGGGAAATTCTCATTCAATAAGACAATTGTGTATTCTGTGCACAGTGCTATCAGTCGAGTTCTGTGTTTTGGCAATTTGATAGACAACAACTGTTGACAACACCCATATGTTCCGGTCAATTGAGTTTCTATCAAGACAAACTCAACCCATAAAGTCGTTGTCAAGAAGCACATACACACAGACAATTATATATATATATATATGAAAAACATATCTAGAGGCATGATAAAAATATAAACCATATCCAAACATGTGTAAGCAAGTTAGTAGTGCACTACAAAAGCATTACAAATATATTTTGAGCAAGTGTGTGAAGAGAAACATAAAATACCACTTTTGACTCAAAAACCATATGCATAGTGCACACTAACTTGGAAAAACACACTATGATCGAATATTAGCAAGCATAACATTACCTATGTGATTACCATTGTTTTTCCACTTGTTTTCACCCCCTACACATCTCACCTTTCTTCTTTCATGTGGATTGAGAAATCAGTTTGCAAATCCATGGCTCACATCAATCGATTAGAAAGATACCTACAAGAAGAAAGATGAAATGATCCCCAATCATTTTTTTGGGTCTGAAGGGGTTAGCTTAGCAACCCAAGTCCTATTTCTCTTGGGTGCTTTCCTAAAAGGGCAACAATTAGAATAATGACCACAATCATTGCAATAGTTGCATGTGCCCATAGACTTGGAATTAGAGGATTCTCCATGAAAGATTGGAGGTCATTTACCTTTGTTGTTCCTTTGTCTACCATCATACCCTAAACCATGTCTACCAATTTGTTTAGTAGTATGGTGTAGGATATCATTAAGATTCTTTTTACCAACTAAGAATCTCTACAAATAAGATCTCAAACTATGATTATCATGCATAAGAGAAGTACTAGTAGAAGACAAATGATTTATATTATTTCTAGCATGCAAAAGACCATTTTCTAAGCAAAGAGATTTAGTCATACAAGAATCTCTATCAACATGAAGAGCAACAACACTATTCTCTCTACTAGTATCACTAGAACAAGATTCAAGCACATTTATTTCGGCAAGCAAGGAAGCATTTTCATTTTCAAACATAGCAATCTTAGAATGATAGATCCTATTTTTAGATTCTAAACCATGCAAAGCCAAAACTTTGTTCTTGTTCTCAGATTTAAGAACATTAATATCAAGTATGAGAGAATCCATAATGTTACTATGCTTTACATTATCACAATGCATGAGAGGTTGATCTTCTAGAAATCTAATCTTTTCAAGAAAGCTAGAATTTTCAAGTTTAAGCACATCTACTTGGCTAAGACAAGCATTTTTATCATCAAGCAAGCCAGTATTAGCATTTTCAAGATCATATAATTCTACATGCAAATTATCAACAATTCTTGCAAGCTTTTTCTTTTTCTTTTTTGAAGACTTAAGAGATGTACAAGTAGAATTAATGATAGCAATTAAAGGTTCTTTATCTAAAGAGTTTAGATTTAACTCATTTGGGTCTTCTTGTCGAATCCATAAGAGCAAAATGGTATTCTCCTTCATCACTAGAGCTTCAAATAGATCCTCCACTTGATTTTTCACTTGATCTTGAGTTGGAGGAGTCCCTTGAGCTTGATTTGGATGAGTCACTTGAGCTTTTTTGCCATTTATCCTTCTTCTTGTACTTCTCTTCTCTTCTCTTATGATGATGGGACATTTTGCCTTGCAAATAATCTATCTTGAAGTGACATTTCTTTCCACATTTGAGGCACCGAATGGAAGAGGAAGGGATTTCTTTATAGAGTCTACCCTTGGAGTACATGGCATCTTCTTCAACATGAGAGGATGGATAGGCTTGGCCCACAATAACTTCAATTTGAGCCTTGATTTTAGCCTTTTTCATTATCTTTATCTCTTTCTCCTTTTGTCTTTCAACTTCGTCTCTGTTGTCCAGTATGATTTCATGGGCTTGAAGATTTCCTATGAGTTCTTCAATGTGAATATCACCGCGAGACCTTGCTTCTTCAATGGAAGTCATATTCGATTTCCATCTCTTGGGGAGTGTTTTAAGGATCTTTGAGTTGATATATCCTCTACTCATTGGATGACCTAGAATAGCAAGACCATTCACAATGGTGTTGAGCCTTGAGTACATGTTGGCTATCTTCTCCTCCTTTTCCATCTTGAAGTTCTCAAGAAGTCCCTTGAGCATGTAGACTTTGCTGTCCTTCACTTTTTGAGTCTCCTCATAGGTGATGCATAGCTTTCTCCATAGCTCATAGGCAATCTCACAAGAAGAAATTTGGTTGAACTTAGTGAGGGTCATGGTGGCATAGAGGATGTTGATTGTTCTTGGATTCAAGGTGGCTTTATTTATGATAGCTTCATCCCATTCATCCATCCTTTTCTCCAGTAGCTTGTATGGATGGTCCATCATTTTCCATATCTCAATAATTTTTCCTTGGATGTGGAATTGAAGCCTTCTCTTCTAATAGAGGAAATTACTCCCATCAAACATTGGAAGGTTTGTACAGTATCTCCCATCTTGATAATCACCCATTTTCTCCTACTTGTGGAAGTATGCTTGGCGAAGACCCGCTCTGATACCAATTGTTCGATCCTAGGATGGGTGATTTGCTCTAGAGGGGGGTGAATAGAGATGAATGCACTTAAAAAAAATTCATTAGACCTTCTAGTTATATCACAAGATAAGGTTGCTAAATAGGAAATTTGAGTGCAACTAAAACATACATAGTAAAGGAGAGAGAGATTGAATAAGCACCAAGTAAAAAGCTATGTAGAATGGTTCCATACTCCAAACTAGGAGTATGTCAGTCCACTACCTAGAGAGGTCAACCTCTAGGATTTCTAAGTGTGTATTCCTCTATATATTCACTTATAAGAGTTACAACGCATGACCCACCACATGACTTACCTATCCAATACAAAGAGTCTTCAACCTTACCAAGGACTTACCCACTTTGCAACAAGTCCTCGACCTTCTCCAAGGACATACCCACTCTTGCAAAAGTCTTTAACCTTCTAGGAATTACCCACTCTTCTTGGATCTTCGGCCTTCAAATTCACCTTCACTCAGAGAAGCTTTCACCAAGGACTTACACACTTGAGTAAGGAGTCTTCTGCCTTTATCAAGGGCTTACCCACTCTTTCTCCAAGTCTTCATCCTTGATCTTCACCAAGGGACTCCTTCCCTTATTCTTCTTTACTTGTCTTATCCAAGAGAGAGAACCTTCATCTTCATGGTTGAAAGGAGAGATAGGGAGGTGGTGGAAATGAAAGACTCACAAGATATACATGAAGGACTAGCTCTATTAAAAATATCCTACTCACTCTAATGGATGTAGCAAGTGATTAGGATTTGAGAGAGGGACCTTTGTAGAGCTCATCTAACCATGGGATGAACCCCACGGGGTCCTATTTATAGTTGAGGATGCCTAGAAGCCTTTGGGAACACTTAAGGATGAATACTAGCTATTTGGAATGTAGAAATAGTTTTTTTTTGCAACATTCTAATGGCTAGAATCACTTTTCTGTACAGTGCTATCGGTCGAGTTTCTATAAAGGTAACTCGACTGAATCGACTATGCAACAAAGCTAATTTGACCAATCGGTCGAATTTTTCCTTGTAGGAATTCAGTGATAGATTAAATCAATTTTGTTCCAATGCATTGGTCAATCAAGTTCTGAGTATAGGAAACTCGATCGATCAACAACATTCTCAAATCCATCAAGAATCGGTCGAGATTGTAACTCGACCGAAAAAGTGCATGTAATGAATTCTGAACAATGTCATTAAAGTGCTTAAATATTTGATTTAAGTTCTCCTAATTTTTTCAAAGCTTAATTACAAGTCATAAAATCATTACAATTGATTTACAACATGATTCTAATGGATTTACATCATATTCCACAAGTGTGCACTTGTATTGACTTTGATTTGTCTTTTCTCGAAATTAGGATGTGCAAGTTAGGGCATTTGGAGTGTGTCTATACCTAATATGAAATAACTCAAGTAGAGACATTAGATACAAATAAGTGGAATGGTTTAGTCATCATCAAAAAAGGGTTTAGTCAATTTAGACCTTGAGTCAACATTGACCTAGAGTCAACATGTTCTTACTCCAAGATTCAATGGTCTCTCTAACCTATGATCATCAACTGATGGTGGTAACAAAATTTAAGGACTTTCTTATTAAAATGCAAGCATTTTTTAAATTCATTTCCATTATACCAACAATATCAGAAGACCTTTGACCATCTTCTCAAAAGAAAGGGTTTGTGAGGGTGTGCAAGATTAGCTACCCTATTTCAATGTGAGGGGCTATAAGACTAAACGCCAAGAGTTAACCCTCTTCCTAAGGTATGTCAAGGCCATTTCCAAGAGATAACCCTTGTATCAACATGGTCTTCCCTATCATGACAACTCAAGTAGGACACCCAGCCTTGTTTCCTTACCCTGAGAATACAGGAAGGTACACAAGGTTATATAATAGACATATATCATTATGTTTTCAAGTTTTTTAACAAAGCTAATCAAGACCAAAGCATAATAGTCATAGGAACATGTATCTCAAACAATCATGTTAAGACAAGAATTTATACCCCATACATACATGCAATTTCAATACCACTACTCTATCCATTAGAAGGATAAAGTGTACCTTGATATGAGAAAACTAGCATTATACAACATCATTAGATCTTTGAAAGGAGTCCATCAAAGAGATCTGGACAATAAAATCAAGTGTGACTAGATTAATATCACAACACTTAGGTCATCTTAAACATATTCATCAAGGTTGGATATTTCACCTAATCTAAGTTCCATATGTCATGATGATTGATTCTAACAATTTTAAATTTCATACAACATCTTCATCAAGCTACATGTTAAATCATATAATATTTTGACTTAGGGTAAAACATATTTAGCAAGATCACGGATTTCGAACTTAGATTTCATCATCTTAATTGGGAAATCATGAGATTTGAATAAGATTAAAGCCTTATTCATCATAACATCAATTTAAGTCATATTGAGCCATTTTCATGCAAGATAGTCAACATTAGATTACATGGGTGATCAAGCTTGATTTAGTGTCATTCATATCAACAAATTACAGATTTGAATATATCAAATAGCATGGGTGATCATTAGAGTGAGATTTTTACAAGATTAGATCTCAAAAACAGCAACATGTTCATTAGGTCACATTTCAATGTCATGTATATGTCACTTAGTCATAATAGTGAGAAAGATTGATGCATCAATCATTTAGGTTATAAAATCATGTAGAGTTACTGATCTAGATAGGACATGATGTTTTCGAGTTCATATAATCATGTTGAGCATCAAGATAGTGATCATTAGTAGCAAAGTCCATATGATACATATTTCATGTCCATTTCATAAATTAGAATCATTAATAGAGCATGATATGATCAAGTTCGATTTATGTAGTACAAAAAAGGATATGGTACTTATTAGGGTCATCAAAGCCAGTGGATTTATGATAGGATCAAGTTTGAGTATTAAACATAATTAATCATGTAAAAGATATCAAAGTGATTTCATTTTCAACATAACAGGATCTATAAAAGGAATTAGGATCAAAATCAAGGTTCATTGGATAGATCTCATTGAGTAGATAAATTTTCATATATACCATCTCCTATTTGAGCTAGGAGTGATTTTCTGTGAATTTTACAAGAACATGGCATATATATGTGAGAGGGAGAGATATTATACCATTGGGGGAGATGAGGTGGTGTTGCCTGATTGGCTGAGCTAGGCCACGCAGGCATGAACACAACAGTGGTTGGTTCTCGTTGAAGGGACATGTATCTGTTGGGGTGAGGGATCATGGGCTATTGCAGGGGGACACATGTCATCCACTCATTGGCTTGCGTCTTCGTGTGGGGTTGGCAACGAGGAGGAGTGGGTAAGAGAGGGGCCGCATGGCTCCCTACGATTGGCTAGTCAATTCCCGGCTAGGATTGTCCATGGGACCAGGAGTGAGGGAGATGAAGGGGCGATAGAGTGGGGTGCGTGGTAGAAGTGATCATTGGATTTTATCCAATGACTCTCGGTTCATCATCAACCTCACGCTTCTCTCACGGAAGAGGAGGCAGAGCCTCATCGGAGAAAAAGAGGGGAAGGAGGTATGGGGTATAAGAGGGAAACAAAGAAGACATTGGCCAAGAGGGCTGCCTGGTGGATCTGAAGGGCATTTTTATAGGCAAAATCGAGCATGGTAGAGGGCACAATGTGTCGTGGAGTAAGGTTAAAAGCGTAGAGGGTACACCTCATTTCCACTTAGCCAACTGAGGCTCTAGGGGAATGACCCGTTGCATAGAGGTACTAAAAAGTGGATGGGATAAGATGAAGGGGTCGAGGAATTCAAGAGCACATGTGTGGGTCAGCGGCTTGTGGCATGGTTGCTGCCAACCCTAGCTCTAGCTTACGACTTACGAGCTCGGGGGTGACTCCCCACTGCACGATTGATGGTTTTAATCGGGAAACTGAGCATCGCTCCCAGATGATGTGCATCTTGTATCCCAACTGGGCACACGGGAGGCCATACCACTAGAGGGAAAGGGCCAAGGCCCAACAAAGGAGAAAGAGAGAAGAAAAGCTTGAAAAAGAGTAAAATAAAAAAAGGTCATAACCTTCTCCTTGAATATCCAATTTGGATGAAATCTTCACTGTTGGATCAGAAAAATTATTCTTTATCTGATGAAAAAGGTTTGAGATCGAGATCAAGATGTTGAATAGTCTTAAAAATGCAAATCCATCCTCAAAGTTAATTAAACACTCAACATTGCATAATCGAGTTCAAAATTGCAAATTAGCCATCAAAGTTCATCAATTGGTCAATGATTTATTCCAAAACTCCAATTGGTTATGAGGGAGGTTATTTTGTCAAATTGAGTATATATGAGTAACTATTTTCATGGTAACAGGAGAGAGGAAATCTACATTGTTACATAGACATGCATGCACCTCAATATCATCACTTAAATGGTTGGAATGAGGAACCTAGTAAGAACATATAATAAGAAGTGTTGTAACACCCCCACATTCTAAAACTTATCAATTACTTTGCACAAGAATAATTTTCAAGGGGTATGTCACAAACAAGATAATCAGTGCATACAAATATAATTTATTGAACAAATACATGATATTTTTTAATTTATCACATCTTAATGTCATAACATGAAGTTCACACATAAAGCTAATACATACTTATCAGAACTTGAAACAAAATCTAAAGGGATCATTCTACTATAGTTTTCATCCTACCAGGTCATGAAGATCTTGAATAAGTCCCTACAGTCAGTTAGATCCACTCCTCCATGCTTTCTCCTTACCCACACGAATCGCACCCCCAAGCATGCATCAAATAATTTGTAAATGGAATTGAACATATTATATCTTGATAATAAAATGTAAACTGGAAATAAATTTAGACATTAAACATTGAAAAAGGACACAGTTTCTTTTTAATCATTACTTATCTTGACCTATTTAAGAATCCTTGGGTTTGAACATAAGTGCCCCTTATCTTATGCACCATAGTACCTCTTGGGTTGCACCAAAGTTCCACTTATCTTATGCACCAAAGTTCCTTAGAGTTTTTCTCCGTGGAGCCTCTTGGTGAGGATCATAAGTTATCTTTCATCACGATCTTTCTCTTAAAACTCTTAAATTTTTCTTACATCTTATTCTAAACCTTACATTTAATGTACATGAAATATGATACAATAACTATAGGAAACAAGCATAACATTCAATTCATTATAAATCGATTTACATTTAACAATTGGATAATAAATAATACACTCATAGAATTCATTGTACATACATTCTTAAAATAAACCAATATTTATGTACAAAGTGCATGGACAACTTACCTCTCTCTTAGAAAAGATCCTAATTTCTCCTTTTAGGATGATGAAACCCTAATCACATTCTTAGGGTTGATTAAACTAATTCATTTTTTATATCTATTAACATTTATCAACAATTAATATCAACTTATTTCCTATGGCTTACTTTTATCCATTATCTTATATTCATGTATTATCTATACTTTTTGAACTAGGATCAGAATTATACATTTGAAGTATTTTATTAAGATTCTTCATCTTTTATTGATCAATGAGGTAATAACAAAAGAGATTGGGGGTCTGAGGGGTCACCGCCAATTAATACTCTTTTACTCGAGGAATCAACTCCTAGATCTAAATAATCAAATTAAGACCATATGGTTATGTCCTTACAGAACAAAATCACATAAGGGTCAGACTTCCTACAAACATGTTGGTTCTGGCATTTATGGATCCTCATCTATCCATCCAACACATACCTCTCTGAGATCTCATTAATATACATGTGATTCTTATCTGGCGTTCGAACCCATGAATCACATGATCGCGCCACTTTGGGTTGTAATGAACAAATCAAATGATAAGGAAGATCATAATAAATTTTTGGTTGGTTGTGTCAAAAATATTATGAGTTCATCATTTCAAGCATGGTGACTTGGCACCCCCTCAAAGATATAATCTTACTACAAGATAAATAAGTATAAGATCAAAGATTGAAAGGATGACAATCACAATTAAGGGACTACGGGTTATTTCTTGTGGGGATCCATGATCATATCACCACACAAGAACACATAAATTCATTTGATAATCAAAGAAGAAACAGAGAAGAGACATTCTTTTAATGAAATAGGTAGTCGATTACATCATATAAAAATAGGTTATGATGTTAAGCCCCATGCCCCAAAAATGAAACTACTCAGACATAATCTATAAAAAAAGTAAAAACTAGATAACAAGGAATGCATTCTTTTTCTTTGGAATCCCCCCTCATTATATAGGGAAACAGGGCGGAGGAAACCCTAAAGAGGGGAAGAAAGAGTGCTGGTAGTTACTAGAGAATCTGGATCACTGGCTATGAATCGAGTGGTTCACCAATTAAACATCCCAACTCAGGTCCTTGGGAGAAGGTCTAAGGAAGCGATTAAAATATTAGTCAAAGGGGTGGCACACCACTTGATCAAGTCTTTTGGTCATTATTAAGGAGGTGAGTTGGCTGTTTTGAATCTTAAAACACCTACTTTTACATCTGATCCAACCGGTTGGATGAATGAAATGCTCGGTTTGGACTCTGACTTGAGTTTGTGTATTGGTGCTTTGAAATGATTTATTAAGATCTAGAATGTGGCACCTTGTGTTAAATAATGATCACATCATGGAGTGAGTCATTTGGTTGGAGTTTTGGACAGGAATTCTTTTATGCTACTGAGTCAAATCATTTAGTGAAGATGAAACAGATGGTTGGGAGGAAGAATTTGAGATATGAAGATTTTGATCTTTGGGTCTTATGTGTCTTTGAAGTAATGTGAATATTTTCTTACAAAACTAATGAAAACCAAGTGAAAACACCAATTTAAGCAATAAGGATTAGATAAGAGGATTTATGCTAAATCAATCAATTAGTAAATAATTTATTATCAAAAAAGATCAAAGTCATATAGAAAAAGGTGATGAGTTTTCACTCATCAAAATACCCTAGACTTAAATATTTTATTGTTCTCAAGGAACATTGAAGTTAAAACACTGTCACATAATACTTTCACATATCATCCTCACATGTATAACACCACTTGAGTCCTTCCACTTTATATGGATAAGAAACCTTAACTTCCTTGAATTACGTAAAACAATTTTCATATCCCCTATTTCAACGACAGCACTAAAATAGATTTATATTCCCTTTGCCTTTGATACTTCTACATATTCATACAAATTATTGCACAAGACTAAGAATCAAGGTTTTTGATGGGGTCATGTAGATTTTCCAGGTCATACAATTAGAGTTAAAGAGGTATGGAAGGTGGTCTCTCCTCTATTTGACTTGAGGCCTTTTCTCTTTGGAGTTACATTGATTTCATATTTTGGTGTTCTCTTTTGGCATCTTTCCTTTACATGCCCCTATTCAATTTTTGAGGGGTATATAAGAAGTGGAAGAGTGGGAAGAGTGACACCCCAAACTTAGGGTTTTAGAACTTTTGGCATTTTATTTTCTTTTGTGGATGGAGAGATAAGAAGATGATAGAAGAAGTTTCCAAAAGGTTGTTCATTGTGAAACTCATTTTCTTGAATTTTCACACATTGGGAGCATCATACACTGGGTCATTTATTTTCATAGTCATGCAGCAAGAAAATTTTCAAGTCAATCTATAGATCTAGATAAGGAAGCATCATTTTTTAATCGTATCAGTCCTCTATGGCTTTCCATCTTTTCCAAGGAATGGTGTTAATTTTGATAACATGAGACATGATAATTTCTAGTAGTGCCAAATTTTGCACTTGTTCTACAAAGAAGAACTTGTAGAGGTTATACTGATAAATATGCATATAATCATATCCAACTAGATAAAGACCAAAACTAAAAAAATTGAAAAATTTTGAAAAAAAAATCTAATCTAAACTACACAATGAAAATTGCAAAAATTTTAAGATAGAGTGGGTGGGATGATTATGTAACACCCACCTTCACTCCGAACATAGAATTTTGCACGTCCCAAGTAAAACTTAAATCTAGAATGGAGGGGTGAAAACCATTGGGTTTCCTCCCATAAACTCGCAGTTTAACATTGAATGTCTGACCATAGTGACATTCCCCAAGGGTGGTGTGATAACCTGATTTTTCACACTTTGCATAAGACTCCTACTCTTGGATTTTCCCTTGACCTCACCATTAATTTCTTATACATATATGATTTGAGGTTTAGTTGATAAATTCCGAGAAAAATTTCCACCTGTGTGACACTCAATAAAGTTTTTAAGCATATCACTCATAATATCCTTTCCATTAGTTTTGATTATAATTTTGGGAACTTGTGTTCCCATTCTTGTGCTCATATTATAGACCTTGAATTTATCTTTCAACTAATGTTTTCTTGCTCAAATCCGGTGTACAATGAGAAAGATATGCCCTTTTGAAGTTGTGTCCTTCAAAACCCTAATTCCTACCTTCCTCCTTTATCCCCCTTTTCTTCTTTTTCCTTCTTATCTCTGGACATGGGTCAGCCTTTCCTCTCGGCCCAGTGCAAGCCATCCCACACATGAGGCACACCTCACCCTCCCTTCTCCTCCCGCTCTTTCCCTCCTCACTTTCTCCCTCCTCTGTTGGAGTGCCCTGTGTCGTGGATCGACCCCTGATCAATTGGAAGGGAGCCTTTTTCCCTCATCCTTTCTCGAAAACAAGCCATGGCAGTGCAAGAAGCACTGAAGCTAATACCTACACACCCTTTTTGGCTGTGAGACCCACCAACTTAGCCAATTGACCCTCACGAAGACATGGATAAGGTCGATCGCCCCACTGAGAACTCTTTTGGCCGCTGTCAGCCTCTTGCCCATTTTCTCGCTTCCCCTTTTCCCTAGGGCTTCCTACTTCCCCTATTTAAGGAATCCTACACATCACAACCATTGGCCTCACCTTTCGCCGCCTTACGGAAGCCATGCCCAACTTCCCTCTCGTTCCTCTTGCTCCTCTCACCCTCTCCTATCCTCTATGCTACTGCTCCTAGAGTTGGGTTAGTGAGATCGAAGATGACCCAAGAATCATCAGATCAAGCCATGGAAGGCCCAAATCACATGCCCCCTCACCACGCATGGACAACGACCAACCACACCCAACCTCTCTCTCCCCCTCACCATCACCCCCCATCAAGGCCAGTCACTCAGGGACGTGAATAGCCGCCCGCTATCGCACTCTAGATACGCAGACCAGTGCACAATTGTGGTTCCTTGTCGAGCCATCGGGTGCTACAACCCAGGAAAGGAACTGTGAACATGCCCAAAAACCCAATCGTGGCCCATTTAGGTATAAACCCCTCAAAATCCCATCTTTTTATGCTCAAACTTCAAACCTATGCATCTCCCTCATCCTATATGCATATACCATATTGTAATATACCAAAATGATAAAAACAACCTCACCTTTCTAATGGTGATAGCTATTTCCCTTAATTTCCTTCAAATCTATCCTGAATCACTATTTTATTGCAATTCTTGACCATTAATCTTTCAAACTTAATCAACTTTGCTTTTTTCATGATCCTAGTGACTAATGAAACTATTTCATAGTACCTCAATAACTTATGCTCCCTTGAAACGAGCTTGAACTGACCCAGCATACCAACCTGCCCTCTAAAAGATGTCTATCATGTATCATAACTCACATGTTGCCTCTTTGGATACTAAATGATTTGATTTGAGTACTTAAGTAGCTGAATCTTTTAAATCTCTATGATATGTTATTACCCTCGAAATGAGTAACTACTATTATGTCTCATGCTATCTAAAAACAATATCTCATACTTTTGTGCCATGCTAACACTCTAAGGATTTAAGTACCCATCTAGTAGATGATTATGACCTATAATGACCTAACATGAAACCATGATTTTAAGGATATGAATTTCCCTCACTCATCTTATTAAATCAGATTGGTTTACGCATTGATTATACACTGAACATGGATGTCCTCTTAGCCTAAGGCACCCTGTGATGTTGTGCACCATGTAGTATACTTGTGTGAATATGTTGATATGTCTAGAACCATGCTTGTTTAAAAAGGGGACCTAAGTGCTTGAGAATGTCCACGTAGGTACTCCCACTCGATACTAATCATAGATTTATCCTTGTATTCTAGTTTGACATTGAGGGCATTACCTTAAGTTCTTGGTGCTAGGTTTTACTCTACACTTGTAAGGTACACTTTTTACTGCTGTTGAATAATTGCTATTGTTATGACTTGATTGTTAGTTGTATGTGTAGAGTCTAAATGCTTGTCTATGAATATTGTTTTACATAAGTGACCTTATGATATCCTTTTAATGCTTTTGTTATATATTATATGTTGAACATCACCCTCAAACATTAATGTATAAAACCATTGTGCAACAACCATTACACCCTACCCAACTCATGGGATGTAGGCATAAGGCATGGTGACTCCCCCATGAGTTGTTAAGAGGGGAGAAAAATACATGGTTGAATATAGGGTGACCATGTGACTTTGATCATTTGGGCCCCTCATGGTTGAAATGTACAACTATTGGATATGCCTTAGTTTGCCATATAGACTCTTCCTTTGGAAGTTGTCACACAAATATAAGGCCTTATGATGTTGTTAAGTACAATGGTGTAATTCACCTAAAAGATGGTCTTGAAAACTTTGTTACATGTTTCTTATGTTTGTTTTGTAGTTTACTTCTTGTTATCTTGCCATGCTTATATTATGTTAATCTCTTAATCTTACTAGTTTCATTTTGCAAAGTGTACCAATGCACTCGCATTGAATTTGTGTCCTTTTTTGTACCCTATTAGTTGATCAACAGGTGAACAAAGCTTTATGAGGTAACCTCTACAAAAAAGAACAGCATCTCAACATGGGGCTAGTAGTAAATTAATGGGTTTCTCAATCTCTTCATGTAATAGAATAGTTATGTTGAACTTGCAATCTATTCATGTTGTTTCCTTTGAACTATGTTGTACTTAAGACACTTTGGTTCTATATATGGTGATGGACACTATATTGCTCTTATTTACATATGCTTGTGTGTCTTGTGCCATTTTACAAACAGGAACCTAAACCTATTGCCACTAACTCTGTAGTAAGTGGAGGTAGGTTGAGGGCAACAAACGATTCTATGAAAAATGGTATCAGAGCCAAACACATGAGCCTCTTTTTAAGTAGGGCATGACACATCATTAGAACCTAGGGAGAACCTAAGTCCATAATGGTGAAACTAAGGTAGTAGGTTTGGTGCACTACATGGGGTTCCTCTGCACGTCTACCTGTCCTAAGTGAATCCAAGATGGGATTAGGACTCTTCCTTAAAGCCTAGAGAGTCTTCTAGCATCTCCTCTCTTCTTTAAGGACTATCCTAAGCCACCTAATTACATGAGGATTAGTTAGCTTCCAAGTGTGAGCTTACTCTATGACCCCTTGCTCACATGATCACTCTATTTTGGGTAGTCCATGTATGGGGAACAACTAAATTCGAAATAATCGGTAAAAGTTGAATAATAGGATATTGATGCCATGATTTCATTGTAATTCTGAAACTCAATTTAAGTTAATACTCTTGAAGGTTAGTACTCATATGTTAACCCCCCAGATCATGTGAAACTTGACTATGCCTGATTATGACTAATATGCTTCCTACGTTTGAGGATAATGACAATGATCTTGACGTGGCGAAATAAGGACGATGTATACCTTATACCTCATGTTTAATGAGGTCCCTATTTAATTAGTGTCGTTGATGTCCCAATTTGATTAAACCTCAAACATAATAAGAAAATATCACCCTGTTTTGATTTGTGCCATGATTATACATGACATAATGATGCTCTTGGACTCGTGATTTGGATTTTAAGACTTTGATACCTGAGGCATCTCCCTCATATTTGATTTATCTGCCTACATCTCAATTTTGACATGATGTGATGATTTAGGACCCTTGATCTTGCCCATTATACTCATATTCTTATAATGCCCTATTTGACTACTCAATTTCCAAATAGTCCCTTGCCTTGACATTAAAGGAAGGGAATGATATTTTTGACCTTAAATATGAAGATCTTGGACTTTGGGCCCACATGATGATTTTGACCCCCGATCTCATAGGATATGTCTTTATAGTTGGTACCCTACCTATTTTATACATGCTTGATGATCATGATTAATATGGTCTAAATGTGCCAAATTAAGGGTTGAAGTTTGGCTCTTAACTTCCCTAAAATAAGACACATCTCTATTTGACCCCTCTAAATCTTCAACTTGATGGTTTATTTATAGCATGGAAATGTGACCCCTTTCTCACAATTTTGATCTTTTGACCTAAGCCCATAATATGTCACACTCATGGTAATGATGATACTCGATCTTGGTGTCTCAGTTTGAAAAAAAAATTATCAACGTATGGTCTAGTAGAAACCTTAAAACCCTAGTTTTGGAATGTCTAGATGTTTGACAGGGATATCCAAACATCGACCCTCCACATTGATCTATGATCTACAGACTCGTGATTTTGATCTTGATATGGTTTGACTCACATCATCGCCCAATACTGGATTGGAGATCACCTTGATTTATGATGAATGACTTTTGTGTTCCCAAATTTGTTATTGTTGGCATTATGATCATGTCAATCTCTCGATTTATGACTTAGCAGTTAGCCACATACAGAATGAGAGGGGACCTTCCTTTGATTTTCATGATGAAGCCATAATTTTGAAAAATGATGCATGTCTCGAAATGTCATTTTAAAATCTTGATCCTGGAAGTGTACCCCCCACTGAGGATAGTATAGAGCTAAAAACCCAAAATGGCTATTACATCAGAAGTCATGATGTACTCTTGATGCAAGACCCCTAGTTGTTCGACTTTAAAATGTGATCTCTCCAAATTGGTGAACCTATAGGATAATCCCTCTCAATTTGTGATTTATGTAATGTTGACCCAATTTTATGAATGATGCGACCTTACTATGACCATAATACTTGATTGCTCAATTTTCAGAATTAAATGGATATGGTAATTGGTGATGATACCTTATGAGAAGACTAGTATGATCTTGCAGATGAAGGGAAAACTCAATCTCGATTAACGACTCGTATTAATTTTGGAGACAAAATTTCTTTTAAGGTGGGGAGGATGGCATAACCTGGTTTTTCACACTTTGTATATGACTCCTACTCTTGGCTTTTCCCTTGACCTCACCATTAATTTCTTGTACATATATGATTTAAGGCTTAGTTAATAAATTTCATGCAAAATTTTCACCTGGGTGACACTCAATAAAGTTTTTAAGCATATCATTCATCATCTCCTTTACCTTGTTTTTTATCATAACTCTGGGAACTATCCTTCCCTTTCTTGTGCTCGTATTGTATCTATTGAATTTATCTTTCCAACACATGTTTTCTTTCTCAAATCCAGTCTACAATGAGCAAGATATGCCCTTTTGAAGTTGTCACCTCCAAAACCCTACTTCATACCTTCCTCCTTTATCCCCCTTTTCTTCTTTTTCCTTCTTTTCTCTGGACATGGGCCAGCCTTTCCCCTCAGCCTAGTGCAACCCAGCCCACACACGAGGCACAACTCTCCCTCCCTTTTCCTCCCTCTCTTTCCCTCTTCACCTGCTCCCTCTGTACGAACTCCGTGCATCGTTGGATTGCCCCATGCCATGGATCCACCCCTGATCCAATGGCAGGGAGCCTTTCTCCCTCGTCCTGGTTGGAAAGCAAACCATGGCAATGTAAGAAGCATCGAAGCTCATACCTACTCACCCTTTTTGGCTGCGAGCCCTACCAACTTAGCTAATTGACCCTCATGAAGACATGGAGAAGGTCGATCACCCCATTGATACCTCTTTTGGTCGCCATCAACCTCTTGCATGTTTGCTCGCTTCCCCTTTGCTCTAGGGCTTCCCTCTTCCCCAATTTAAGGAATCCTACACTTCCCAACCCTTACTCTCACCCCTCGATGCCTTACGAAAGCCATGTCCAACTTCCCTCTCGCTCCTCTCACCCTCCCCCATCCTCTTTGTTACTACTCCTAGAGTTGGGTTAGCAAGGTTGAAGACGGCCCAAGAACCATCAGATCAAGCCATGGAAGACCCAGATCACACACCCCCTCACCACCCATGGACAATGACCAGCCACTCCCAACCTCTTTCTCCTCCTCCCCATCACCCCCCATCGAGGCCAGCCGCTCAGGGACGTGAATAGCCACACACTATCGCCTCCAGCTACCTAGAACGGTGTGCAACCACAGGTCCTTGCTGAGCCAATAGGTGTCGTGGCCCCGGAAAGGAACTGTGAACATGCCCAAAACCCCAATAGCGGCCCATTTAGGTATAAACCCCTGAAAATCCCATTTTTTATGCTCAAACTTCAAACCTATGTATCTCCCTCATCCTATATCCAAATTCCATAGTTTAATATACTAAAATGATTAGAATAACCTCACCTTTCTAATGGTGATGGCTATTTCCCTTAGTTTCACTTTTATCTATCCCGAATCACTATTTTATTGCACTGCTTGATCTTTAATCTTTCAAACTTAATCAACTTTTCTTTTTGCATTATCCTAGTGACTAATGACACTATTTCGTAGTACCTCAATAACTTATGCTCCCTTGAAACTAGCTTGGACTGACCTATCATACCTACATGCCCCCAAAAAGACATCTATCGTGTATCATAACTCACATGTCGCCTCTTTGGATACTAAATGATGTGATTTGAGTACTTAAGTAGTTGAATCTTTTAAATCTCTATGATATGTTATTACCCTCAAAATGAGTAACCACTATTATGCCTCATGCTATCTAGAATCAATATCTCATACTTGTGTGCCATGCTAACACTCTAAGGACTTAAGTACCCATCTAGTAGATTATTATGACCTAACATGAAACCATGCTTTTAAGGATATGAATTTCCCTCCTCATCTTATTAAATCAGATTGGTTTATGCTTTGATTATACTTGGAACATGGACGTTCTCTTAACCTAAGGAACCCTATGATGTTGTGCACCATGTAGTACACTTGTGTGAATATGTTGATATGACTACAACCATGCTTTTTTAAAAAGGGGACCTAAGTGCTTGAGAATGTCCATGTAGGTTCTCCCACTCCATACTAATCAGAGATCTATCCTTGTACTCTAGGTTGAAATTTAGGGCCTTAACTTGAGCTCTTGGTTCTAGGTTTTACTCTACACTTGTAAGGTACACTTTTTACTCCTATTGAATAATTGCTATTGTTATGACTTGGTTGCTAGTTGTATATGTAGAGCCTAAATGCTTGGCTATGAATTTTTTTTACATAAGTGACCTTATGATATTCGTTTCATGCTTTTAATATATATTATATGCTGAACATCACCTTCGAACACTAATGTAGAAAACCATTGTGCAATAACCCTTGTGCCCTACCCAACTCATGGGATGTAGGCATAAGTCACGATGACTCCATCTTGAGTTATCAAGAGGGGAGAAAAAATACTTTTTTTGAATATAGGGTGACCCTACTGCTTTGATCATTTGGTCCCCTCATGGTTTAAATGTGTAACAATAGGATATGCCTTTGTTTTCCATATAGAATCTTCCTTTAGAAGTTGTCACACGAATATAAGTCCTTACGATGTTGTTAAGTACAATGGTTAAATTCACCTAAAAGATGCTCTTGAAAACTTTGTTACATGTTTCTTATGTTTGTTGTTCTTTGGTCTTTACTTCTTGTAATCTTGGCATGCTTATATTATGTTAATCTCATAATCTTGCTAGTTTCATTTTACAAAGTGTACCAATGCACCCACATTGAATTTGTGTCCTATTTTGTTCCCTATTAGGTGATCAACAGGTGAATCAAGCTTTATGAGGGAACCTCTATGACAAAGAACCACATCTCAACATGGGGATAGTAGTCACTTAATGGGCTTCTCAATCTCTTCATGTAATAGAATAGTTATGTTGAAGTTGCAATCTTTTCATGTTGTTTCCTTTAAACTACATTGTACTTAAGACACTTTGGTTTTATGATGATGGAAACTATTTTTCTCTTATTTACATTTTCTTGTGTGTCTTGTGCCATTTTATGGATGGGCGCCCAAAGCTTATTGTCACTGACTCTGTAGTCAGTGAAGGTAGGTTGAGAGTAACAAATGGCTCTATAATTGAAAAAATCATCTTGAGACTCTCCGTAATTGACTTTAGCTCAGAGTTTTCTTTGGCCTTTTCTACCTTGAGGTCTCCTCCTCAGTTATACCTGGTTTGGGTTTTAGAACTTCTCTAGACAACTTCCCAAGCATTCTCGATATTTTGGAACGTGAAGCTCCGTCTGGAGGATGTGTATAAGAATTATTTGGTGTCATTATATACACCATGATAGAAAATCTCAAACAATTGATCTGGGGGTATACTATAGTGTAGGAAAATATGAAGGAGTTACTTGAATTGCTCCCATGCTTCTCTCAAGGTCTCACTAGGGACCATGATAAATCTGGTGATTTTCCCCCTAATGGTGTTAGTTAGGGATGGGGGTAGTACATTTCAAGAAATTTTTCTTGGAGAGCATCCCACGCATTGATGGGGTTTCCTTCTAGAGAGTTATATCAACTTGTGGCTTTGTGCTTGAGAGAGTATTTGAACAGTCGAAGTATAAAAGCTTCGTCAGTAATGCAAGGTACCTTATGAAAGGCACATATGTCAAGGAATCATCAGAGGTGGTCTTGGTTGTTTCTCCTATTTATCCTGCTAATGGGTAGCCTTGGAGGATATTGATCCATTGTGTATGGATCTCAAAGTGTGGAGTAGTAATTTCAGGAGGAACAATATGATATTAATCAACACTCGTAGAGACTAAAAATTCCCTAAGTTGTTTTTGTTGCTCGACTTCCGCTAAGGCTTGTGCTTGCATAGCCACGCTTTGTGCGTCTAGGGCCTCCTCGATCCTCCTTTGTATCTTCTCTTCTTTATCCATCATGGATTGATGGGTTCAACTTAGATGGTGAAAGGTCATATCGACCTCAGGATCCTAGGAGAAAGAGGTGTTGAAAATGTCTCCAGTGCATCACATACATTGTTTCTATCTAAGGGAAGGGGTCAAAAAAGGACAACAAAGTTTCTAGAAAAAAAAAGTAGGAACAAGAATTCGAAATTATAAAAATAATCTAGGAAAGTAGTATTTCCAAAATGGAAACTCGATAGAAGGAGGGGATACACTACTAGAATGGGTCACGGTAGGAAAAATTAAATTACAAAATCTATGATGGAAAATTATTGAAAAAGACCAAAAATTGTTAAACAAAATTCAAATTATGGAGCAACAAAATTATGAAGCAAAATTATGCAACAAGTCTATAAATTATAAAACAAGATTAAAATTACAAAAAAAAGCTAAAAATTATAGAACTAAGCTAAAATTATGAAAATAATAAATCCTAAATATACGCAAGCAATCATATTCAAAAAACAATCATGTCATCCCTAGCAATGGTACCAATTTGATGTGTGTCCTTTTTGTGAACCAAAAACTAGGAAAAGTCATAGAGTTTAACCTTATGGTAGTAAGGTAAAGAATTTCAAGGGACAGTGGAAGAAGGTGGTCAAAATCAAAATTCGATTACAAGAAGGCAAAAAAGAAAATTCTAGATGTTGAGAGTTAGGTTATGCTAGGATACAAATAAAGTGGAAAAGTAAAAAATCAAGAACAATACTAAAAGAGACTAGGGTCTGGGTGATTACCACCAATAATCATGCTTTTACTCAAGGAATCAACTCCAAGATCTCAATAATCAAATTAGGACCATATGGTCATGTCCTTACGGAATACAATCGTTCAACAGTCAGATTTCCCACACACTCATTGGTCCCGATGTTATCAGATCCTCATCCATCCATCCAACACATACCTCTCTAAGATCTCATTGAAATACATGATTCTTATTTGGTGTTTGAACCAATGGATTAGGTGATCGTGTCACCATGGAATGTAACAAACAAATTAAATGAGTAAGAAGGTCATAATTTATTTTTAGTTGAACGTGTCAAAAATAGTATGTGTTCATCATTTTGAAGGCCCAAGGTCTTGACACCCCCTCAAAGATAAAATCTTACTACTAGATAAATACGTATAAGATCAAAGATTGAAAGGCTAAAAATTGCAACGAAGGGACTATGGGTTCTTTCTTGTGGGGAACCAAAATAATATCACCCCACAAGAATATATGAATTCATTCAATGATCAAAGAAAAAAAAGATGAAGAAACATTCTTTTAATAGGGAACCGATTACATCAAATAAAAATATGTTGTGGGGTTAGTCTGCATGCCCCAGAATGAAACTACTTAGACATAATGTAAGAACAAAAGTAAAATATAGTTTACGAGGGATGGCATCTTTTGCTTTGGAGTCCCCCTACTTATATAGGGAAACCGTGAATATGGGAAGAAAAGAGGCTGACGACTACTAAAGAATATGGATCACCGATCGTTAACTAATTGGTTCACAAACTGAATTGCCTGAGTTAGGTCTTGGAGAGAAAAACTATCAAGAAGTGGTCAAAACCCTAGTCAAAGGGGTGGTGACGTCACTGGACCAAGTCATTTGTTCATTAAGGAGGTAAGTCGTTTGTTCTTAATCATGAAACACCTACCTTGGCATTTGAGTCAACCAGATGGATGAATGAACTACTTAGTTTAGACTCTAACTTGAGGTTTTGGATTGGAACTTTGAATTAGTCGATTGAGATCTAGAATGTAGCGCATTGTGTGAATGAAATGATCGTCTCATGCAGGAGCTGATCGGTTGGAGTTCTGGATAAGTGTTCTTTTATGTTACAAAGCCGAATTGCTTAGTGAAGATGAAACAGTTGGTTGGGAGGCAGAATTTGAGATATGAAGCTTCTAATATTTGGGTCTTATGGGTCTTTGAAGTACTGTGAATATTTTCCTACAAAACCCATGAAAATAAAGTGGAAACTCCATTTTAAACAAGAATGGTTAGCTAAGAGGATTTCAGATAAATCTATCAATTAGTCGATAATTTATTATAAAATAAAGATAAAAAAGGTACATAAAAGGTGATGAGTTTGCACTCATTAGATATATTTTGATTAAGGGAGTATTTATTATTAATTTTTCAAGATGTATCTAATTTCAAGATTTTTTGAATAATGAAACTTCATTGGGGTGATGTGATGGATTTTTATTGGTCAATGAAGCTCCATCCTGAGACCACACAAGATGATTGGGTCCCACCTCCTTTTGGTCCTATCGGGTGCTAAACATGTGGCCAAGCCTGGTTGGGCAGTGGTTTAGACTTGGCTACATCTTAGTTAGTAGGACATAACTCGACCCAACCCCAAGTCATGACTTCCATCTTTAGAATTGAGATCTTGCTGCTCTATTTCCATGGGGAAATATATTAGTGCCATGTACCATAACTCTGGACACATCTCAAGGAGTTATTCTTCCATGGAGTAAGTCAAATGGGGAAGAAGATAGGATGGAAGGTTCCACAAACATCAAAACATCTTCAATTAAGTCAAGAGGATGCTTGAGGTCCAGGCTCAAGGCCGGGGATCATATTGGAGGTAGTGCTATATGGAGAAGAGACTAAGAGGAAATTTGTGACCAATTCCCTCTCCAAATCTTGGAAGAAGGCTCATCGAGGTGTAGGGAGGCAATTTGCAGTGACAACAAGGGTCCTAATAGCCCAAGATGTTGTCACCACCATTGAAGGAGGTTGGATACAGGTGGAGTTCAAGGGTATAGGTGGAAGTTAAACAAGGATATTTTGGATGGATTTATGGGTTTTTCAAGACTCTCTAATGGTTTTTTAGGCTTTGCTTATATAGGAATGGTCTAAGGTGTCACTACAGGACAAATTCGAATGGGAAAGGGAGGGTTCGTAGTTTGAGTATGGTGGTGGTTGAAGCCCAAACAAACCACAACTTTATCCTCTCACAATAACATCATAGAGGGAAATGGGGAACTTTCCTTGGATCATGACTTAGATGAGAGAGTGAGGGATTGGTGGAAGGAGTGGTGAACTTCTACACAATCCTGACAAAATTGGGATAGGTGAGGAAGATAACCTCCCAGCCTATGAACAGGTTTCTGACCCAATAGAGTCAACCTCCAACTTGGGTTCCAATCCGTGAGTCATCTTTTTAGATTAGGAATTAGGTTAGTTTAACAAAATAAGGGTATTTGATTTAGTTTTGGTCAAATACTATATGTGATCTTATCTAACTAAGTAATGGGGTAAAATGAAGTTCAAATGACCTAAATTTCTAACCATATGTATATTAAGGGGTCTAGAACCTTTTTAATTATTCAGTTTCCATTTTTTGGTCACTTAGTGAATAGTTACCTTAATGTACATATTGACTTATTAACACACTTTAAATGATATATGGGTTTTTAAATCAATTAATGACCAATAATTTTATGTGTAGTTCATATTTTGAAGCATACTCCATTAGTTAGGATTTCCTTTATATTTGAGGATTGTAGAGGAGAAAGTAGGGTGAAGGTTTTTACTTATATATATCATGACCTTATTTAAGCATAACAAAAAGTAAATAGAACTCTCTCTTTTATTATATATTATATGGAATACATACACATTTTGGTAGCATCAAGATCCAGGGTTTGAAATTTATTTATGGGGACATATTATATGCTTACCTTATTTTACTCAAATTTTTGGAGTGTTTAGTTCTATCCACTTTATAAATATTTCATCCTCAAAATTTCCATGTACTACCCACCTTAGGGTTTTACTTTTTCCTAGTTTGCAATACACATTCATAACATACACACCTCCATCTAACTCAGGTTAGGGTTTTAACTAGGTCATACCTTCTTTATTAACTTCATATCCTCAACTTAATCCTTAAAATCATGAACTTCACTTTTTGGCATGGGTCTCTACTATCCAATTGCATTAGGTTTATGTGGTTACTCAATTTAGATCGTCTATATTAACTCTCTTAGTGGCACCATCAGAACTATGCTGGCCAGATAAAATTCTAAAAGTATGAGAACTAATTATGCTACTATTAAAGATCTTAGTAGAATAATGTCCCATACCACATATTCTAGCCAAAAGAATATATGAAAGATAAATCTTTTTCTCTTGAAATTTACTTTAAATTTTAAGTTAGTTGGCCTTCAACATTGAGAAGAAAATAAGACATGTCACTAGATATGATAGAGTTAACACAATAAATCAAAATTAGATAAACTATTTTCTCTAACACATATGTATGCAAATATCTCTCTAAACTTACATTTCTTGTAGGGTTCCTACTTATCTAGTGAAATGGATACACATTTTTAACTCCTTGACATCCTAACCTCTAATAATATGTTCTCTATCATCAAGGGAGGGATGAAAGCATATCTAGGAAATCATGAGAAAATCCTAGTGGCCAGCTATATTTTTAGTTCTAATACCATAATTGTAACACACCACTTTCTCAAACATGTCAAATACTGAGCGGAAACATAATTCTCAAGGTGATGTCAAAACATGATAATTATTGCATAAATATATAATTTATTGAACTAATTTATGATGGTCATAAGTTGAAATTTACACTTCAATTTATTTACATTTTTTCATAACATGAACGAAATTGTAAAGGGATCATTCTATTATAGTTGGCACACCACTAGGTCATTTCTTCTTAAGATATTGAATTACTCCTTACATGTCATATAGATCCACTCATCTATGCTTGTTCCTTACCTATGGGCATCATGCCCCCAACCATGCATCAAACAATTTGTAAGTGGAATTCAGCATATTATATATTAAAGAGAACATGTAAATAAAAAATAACTTTAAACATTAAACATTAAAAAAGGACACATTTACTTTTAGAACATTTATCTTATCTTGACCTATATAAGAACCCTTGGGTTTGCACATAATTTCCTCTTCTTTATGCATATAAGTACCTCTTGGGGTTGCATCAAAGTGCCTCTTATCTTATGCACTGAAGTGTCTCTTGGTGAGGATCTTATATAATTTATCTTTTATGATTATCCTTCTCTTTAAATCTTAACCTTATCTTATATTTTATACTCAATTTTATATTTAATGTGCATGAGAGATATTAATAACTATAAAAAATAAACATTGCATTCAACTCATTATAAATGCATTTAGTTTAAATAATTGAAAAAATAAATAATACATTCATAGCATTCAATGTATATAACTTAACCAATACTTATGTTCAAGGTGAATGTACCACTTACCTCTATCTTAGAGAATATCCTAATTTCTCCGCTTAGGTTGGCGAAACCCTAATCAAATTTTGATAGTTGATGAACCATAACTATCCTTTTAGAGCAATTAACATTCATTAATAATTGATATAAGTTTGATTTCTAGGGTTTACTTGTGCCCATCTTCTTATATTCATGTATTGCACATATTTTTAAACCTAGTATCAGAGACATTAAAAGTATTTTATTCAGACTCTTCATCTTAATTTTATCAATTGGGTATGTAATTTGTTATATTTCTATTAAGGGAGTATATGTAATGACTTTTATAAGATGTATCTTTTTCAAGATTTTCTAAAAAATGATACCAATTTTGGGATGTTTTATTGGTCAACAAAGCTCTAGATTATGGCCACGTGAGATGAATGGGTCTTGCCCCATTCAGGTCTAGCTCGGTGCTAAACATGTGGCCAATCTTTACTGGGTAGTGGTTCAGACTTGGATGGACCATGGTTGCTAGAAACAACCCGGCCCAACCCCAAGTCATGACTCGCCCCTTCACATTTGTGATTATGTTGATGTATTTCTATGGGGAAGCAAATTACCACCATGGGCTATGACTCTGACCGCCTTACATGGAGTTCCTCCACCATGGAGCAGGTGAAACAGGCAAGAAGCTAAGAGGAAAGGTCCTACAAACTTGAGAAGCTCTCAAATTGAGCTGAGAGGATGCTGGAGGTCCCAACTCGAGGCCAATATTCATGGTGGAGGCATGGTTGTATGGAGTGAAGATGAGGAGGAATTGTCTGATCAATAGCCTCTCCCAAGATTGGAAGAAGGCTCACTGAATCTAGGGAGGTGATTTGGCGGTAACAACAGGGGTCCCAAAAGCCTAAGATGTCATCTCCAACCTCATTGAAGGCTAAACACAGGAGAAGATTGGGGGTATAGAGTGGAAGATAAATGAGGAGATTGAAAATGAGTTCTAGGTTACTCAAGGATCTTTGGTGGTTTTTGAGGCTTCACTTATATAGGTGGTGGTCTAAGATGAAGCTAGATGTTGAGTTATGATGGAATGGTAGGGTTCATGGTTTGAGCATGTGGTTGTTGTAACCCTGAAAAACCAAGACTCTATTCTCTCTTGAGAACATCATTGCGCCAAAAGAGAAACTTTCCTAAGATGTTGACTTAATGTGAGAAAGAGAGAGACTGGTGGAAGGAATGATGGATTTCTACACAATCTCAACAAAATTGGGATGGGTGAGGAAGACGGCCTCCCAGTGTGTTGATGGGTGTGCAACCCAACATAGTCTGACCCAGATCAAGTTTTGATACGAGAGTAAATTGCTTAGATTAGGACTTAGGTTAGTTTAGGAAAGCAGGGTATTTAATTTAATTTTGATAAAAAAAATATTTGGAATATTCTCTAATTAAGTTAGGGGTCTAATGAAGTTCAAACGACCTAAAATTTGAACCACATGAGATTAACGGTTTTAGAGCCTCTTATAAATCACTTTACAATTTTTATGGTCACTCAGTGAATAGATACCTTAATGTACATATTGATTGATTAATGTACATTAAATTTGGTAATGGGTTTCTAAATCAACTAATGACCAATTTCTTTTATGTATAGTTCATATTTAGAAGTCAGTCTCCATTAATTAGGGTTTTCTTTATATTTGAGGATTGTGGAGTAGAGAGAATGGGTGAAAGGTATTTCTTATATATATCTTTACCTTATTTAAGCATATGTAAAAGTAAAAAGGGAACATAGTTCATTTTATCTCTCTTTTATTATATTTTATATGAAAAACTTACCATTTTGGTTATTTGCATCAAGATCCAGGGTTTAAAACTAATTGGTAGGGGCAAATTTGATGCTAAACTTATTTTACTCATTTTTTGGATGTTACAAGTGTCGTTAGACCAAGCTAGTCAACTAGGTAGTTGGTCTCCAAGAGGAATAAAAAATACAACCAATTCATTGGTTAACTATATGAGCTAGTCGATTAGCTTTCAACATTTGTAAAATGGCATAGATCAAGAAATCCAATGAGCCGACAGACTACTCATGCATTAGTTTCTCAAGTTAAATACTTAGGAAAATGTTCACCACCAAGTATTTTACCAACTAATCTTATAAGTCGAGAGATTGGAAAATCCATAAGAGATTTTGACATCCAACTAGTAAAATTACTAGTCCGCCTAGTCGATTGATTGGAATTTCCATAAAAAGTCAAGAGAAGAGTCTTGTTAGCTGACAAGCCAACTAGTTTGTCTAACTACCAAAGAAAAAAGAAGCACCCAAGTCCATCTAGTTGACGAGCTAGTAAGTCAGTTGGCATGAAGCCAAGGTATCATATTATAAGAATAGTCTATGTAGTCATTCAAATGCCAACTTTATGTAGTCACAATAAAAGAGGAAGACATACCAATTAATGGGCACACTTGTGGAACCACTGGACACCATATATAATGAATATACTAGGGGTTCCCTAGAGGATCCAGACCCCCACATTTAGCCTAATTACCATCATGAGAGAGTGCCTTTCCATTGTTGAAGGTCCCCAAATACTATCTAGGAGATGTTTCTATGTGTGATTATTAGAGAACTTTGGGCCTTGACGTCGCCTAAAGATTGATTACACATGCCATGACGGTCATGTTCTTCATGTTTTGTGAAAAAGTTATCTTCTCTCTCTCTTTCTATGGATTGATTACACTTGCTATGGGATTAAGAGAGGCATCTCTCCCCCTCTCCCATGCTCGTGATGGAGGTTGAACGTCTGGGAGAATGATAAACTAAGACGGTAGTTGGGATTCAAACTCGGTCCCTTGGTTAGGGGAAACCATGCTTGACCACTTGAGCCACTTCTTTTAGGCCCTCTTTATACTTGCTAAGTTGTTTCCATGAGTGGACATAGTCCTCCTCTAGGTGTAGAGAATTCCTCCAACACCCAAATGTTTTATTTTATAGTTACATCTCTATTATTGTATGAACTATAGTTATTCATTAATTCTCATTTTTACCATGCTTCATGTTGATCACCACATTGATATGTTTTCTAGGAGTATCGATATCATGAAGGTGAAAATAATAAGAATTTTACATTTTCTATGTAAATTTCTTGATGTTACCCAGGATTGTTTATCTTTACAATGTCAAACAAATGACCTACCAAAAATCATGACCGTCAGATTGATATTTTTTCATTAAAATAATTCTCATTTTAAATAAATTGAATAACTTAATGACTACAACAATTGATGTTTATCCTTGTTAATATGTTGTGAGAGAGAAGAGATCACACATGTTTATGTTGTCTAAACCATATAGTCTAAGTTTGCTTATGCAACTCTTATTGTATGAGTTACTTTAGTTGGATGGGTGGTGTGGAAACAAACTTTTCTTAGAAAATAAATTATAACATACATTTCCAAATTAATTATCTGCATAGCTACTCAAAAATAATAACCTCTGGAGTAATAAAATCAATCCCACCATTCAATGTGTCCTTTTATAAATACGAATTCAGAAACCATCACATCAATTATATTCATATAAAGAAAATATTAGTATAATGGTGTTTTCTATTTTTCTCTACAGTGTCAATTAATATTACAGTTGTGAACTCCAACACAATGTCCCATTTGGTGACTGCTATGGACCAATTTGCTATTTTGAAATGAACAGGTAGTAAGTATTTTAATGTCAAATTAGTTCTTCACATCATTCAATTAATTGTTATCCTCTCACCTAAGTGATCTCTCTCCTCTCTTCTCTGATCCTCTGATAAGGAATTTTTTTATATTAAAAACTATTTCATATAAAAGATAGAGTAGCATATAGTATAGTGATGTAACTAAATTAAAAACCCATTAAATAATAGAAGCACCAGTGATGTGACTGAATTAAAAAATCATGGAATAATAGAAACATCTACAGTGACATAGATTCATTGATACCAAATATACCACACTATATATAAAGAAAGAATAGAAGTATAGTTGATAACCAGGGGGCAGCTGACAATATGTCTCTATAGAAAAATGATGATCTTTAGATTCTTGTGGTATTGTGCAGAACCACTAGCAAAAAACATGGTATAGCTGACAATCATATAAAATGTTACACACTTTATGTGACATGTTTGTACATCACTTATAACCTGTGTAGACATGTGTAAAGTAGAAGGCATACATTTTTACATTTTTGAAAGGGTTACATACTTTAGGTGACATGTATGTAAATCACCTATAATGTGTATAATCATGTGTAATATATATATGAAATATATTTTATCATACTTAAAAGGGTTACATTCAATAGGTGGCATACATTTGAATCATCTATGCTCTAATGGGGGTTTATCATATAGGTGACATGTATATGAGTCACATGTGATATATAAGGGGGTATATTGTTTAGGTGACATACATGCTTGTCACCAAACTTTTAGGTGTCATATATACTTGTCACCTAATCCTTAGTTGTATACATGTCAGTCATCTAACATCCCATAAATAATAATAAGAATCTACAATTTTATTAATGCAGTTGTGTGGGCATATATTAACACATTTATTTGACAATTCATAAAGGTGATATGTGATAAAAAAGTGTTGTTGAGAGTCATTCTAAGTCATTCTGATAGTTATTTATAAATAATATTGGCATAAATATTTTTATTAAATTCATACATGTCTCTTATTTACCATTCTAATGCTAATGGGATTTGTCATGCAAGACAAATTTCTCATTGAACATGGCTTACATAGATCACCCACCATCAATCGCAATTGATGCAAATGAGTGGTGGTTGTCACAAGCACGTGATACACTATGCTCTGATTGTCCCCAAACTCATACACGTCTCTTTTATGAATATACAAGAGGACAAAAGATATATACATATCTCTAATCAAATTATTTCTAAAAACTTCTTGTGAGAGGACATTGACATAATATGGGACCTAGATCCTTCTAGAAGTAGTTTCACATAGTTTTTGTTAGAGGACACTATCATGAAATGCAATCTGGAACCTCACAAATACATTTTAGGATAGTTTTTGTGAGAGGATATTCTCATAATATAGGCCCCCACTCCTCATGAATGCATTTTCAAGAACTTGTTATGAGAGGACATTGTCAAGATATGAGCCCCAACTCCTCACAAATGCATTACAAAGGAATTGCTATGAGTGGAGAAGGGACTTGTTGTAATAGGACACTATCATGATATGGGCCATGACTCCTCCCAATATGCATTTTTAGGGACTTGATGTGATAGGACACTCTCATTATATGTGCCCTGGCTCCTCCCATATGTATTTCTAGGGATTAGTTGTGGAGTACATTGTTACAATATTCCTCCCAAATGCATTTTCATAGACTTACTGTGAGAGATACCATCATGATATTGACCATGTCACATGACAAATGCATTTCTAGAGACTTGTAGTGAGAGAACAATATCACAATATGGGACACGGCTCCTCAAAAAATGTATTTCCAAGGATTTTTTATACGTCGACACTCTCATGATTTAGGCCCAACTCCTCTTAAATGCATTTTCAAAGAGTTTTTATGAGAGGACATTGTCATGATATGGGCTATAGTGAGTAGTGCAAGATGAGTAAGTGAGACTTTTAAACCCACAAGCGAGACCTACAAGCCATGTGAGAGAGACCTGAATGCACCTCAAGAATGACTTGGAAGCCTTACAAGAAAGTGTTGCAATCCTAGCTAGAAAAAGTTGCATGCCCTACAAGCAAGTATTGCAAGACCCACAAGAAATTGTTGCAAACCCCATAAGTATGTGTTGCAAGCACTACATGCGATAGCTACCATCCCAATAATAAAGAGCTACAAGCCCATCTAGAGAGTATTGCTAGACCCACAAGGGAGTACAACAACTGACATTCTAGTTTCCTTGTCTTCCAGGACACTGTCAAAGTATTTTTAGGGACTTTCTGGGAGAGGACACTGTCATGATATGGTCCTAGATCCTCCCAGAAACATTTTCACAGATTGTTTGTGAGGGGACACTGCTATTATATGAGCCTTCAATCCTCAAAAATGCATTTTGTGGGAACTGATGTGAGAGGACATTTTTATGAAATGAACTCGGGCTCCTCATAAATGAATTTCCAGGGATTTTATGAAATAGCACACTGTCTAATATGGTTCAAAACATCTCATAAATGCATTTCAATGGACTTGCAGTGAGAGGAAACTGTCATGATATGGGCTATGAACCCACCCAAATATATACTTATAGGGGTTTATCAATACAGTTAGTAGACAATTCATAAAGGTGATGTGTGAGAGAAATTGCTATTGTGAGTCAGTCTAGGTCATTATAAGACTAATTCAAAAAGGGATATTGGAAAATTGCTCCTTGACAATGATTTGTGTTGAGCACCCAACCCATTAGCAATTGATGTGAATGGGTGATGTATACTGCAAACACTCAATCGACCATGATCCAATTATCCCCAAACTCATGCACTTATCCATCAAAGCATTTCTAGGGATTTTCTATGAGAGACCATTGTCATGATATGCGCTCTAGGTCCTCCCAAAAGTATTTTTTTCAGATATGTTGGGAGAGGACATTGTCATGATATGGGCCATGGATCCTCGTAAATATATTTTGGCTTAGAGCGGCTTATGCAGAACACACAACCCAAGCAATAATTGTTGCAAATAGGCGGTGACCGCCACAAGCATCTAGATCCTCGTAAATGCATTTTAGGTAGTTTTTGGGAGAGAACACTATTATGATATGGGCCATGATTAGTGTTTCTAGCCAAGCAAGTGACAACTGCAAGTCCCACAAGCGAGTGATGTAAGTCTAGTTAGCAAGAACTACAAGCACCTGCAAGAAAGTGATACAAGACCCACAAGTGAGTGTTCCAAGCCCCACATGTGACAGCTACAAATGAACTAGTGAGTATTGCAAACCCGCAAAACCACAAACTAGTGCTTCTAGACTAGAAAGCGTGTCTTGCAAGCCCCACGAGCAAGCACCACAATTGTCATTCCAACATCATCATCATCATCATCATCACTACTACCACCATCATCATATTCATCAGTATCATTATTTCATCATCATCTTCATCAATATCATCATCATCATATTGTTCTTATTCTTATACATACATATATATAGAGAGAGAGAGAGTCATGCTAGAATACACTCGAGTGTACGGATCACATGTTACACTCAAGTTGTGTTTGCATATCAAGACTATTTTTTTGTAAAATATAAACCATTGATCTTCATTGTCACACTATAATTAGGCTACATATGAATTTTGAGCCCATTTGGATGAGTGAAAGTCACTCATCTGAGGGCAATAAAATTGACGCACAAAACTAATTTGAAATGCATAATTTTTGTGGTCTTCATAACATGACCTATAAATTTTCAAATGGGCTAAAATTTTATATATGAGCTATTCACAAGATTATTAACATGATCAACGGATTAGATTTCTAAAAAAATATTGCATCATGAAAATCTACTTGAGTGGATTCTTCTTTGAATACACTCGAGTGTATTCTAGCCTATATATATATGGATAAAAGAATTGTGTACCCGAGTACATGTAGCTTGCATGTACCTGCCTTCATTTATGATGTTTGTAAAATTAAATTGCACTATCCAACCATATAGATGTTGTGTATACCACTTAGATAGTATGTGTATAAAAAATCACCAACATCTTATATTCATAGATCATCCAATGAAAGAATTTGTGTGTTATCTAATCAACGGTAAGCTGTAGAAATTGCAGAAGCCGTTGGATGATAAATTGTTATATCTCATAATCTATACAAGATATTGGTATAATTTTTTAAACACATCTAATCTATATAATTTTGAATCAATCCAGATGGTTGAATTTTATTAACATGCTTTGCATATGTCATTTTAATGGCCGGTACACGTAACTTACATTACCGGCCGGTACACACTTCCTAACCTATATATATATATATATATATATATATATATATATATATATATATATATGCATGTCAATTGTCACAGTCACGTAAGTTGAGTGTCACAAGTTCCACAAGCCAGGTTGTAATTGTCACAAGTACCACAAGTGAGTGTCACAGTTCCACAAGCATTTGTTGTTATTGGAAAATAGCTTTTATACATCTCATGGATGTCTATTTGATGACTAGCACTACTCAATGACTTGTTGTGAGAGGAGGCTTTCTCATATGACATTCAAGGCCCCTCCTCCACATGTCCAATTCACAATTTGGTTCTCTAAAATAGAGATTTCTCTCACCCGTCATAAAAAGGCACTCTCATGATAAGGGATTAAAATTGTATCTAGTGTTGTTTTGGTGAATTTCCATTAGAGGTAAATTCCTCAGATGATATGGAAGGTTTCTCATCCCTAAGCCACTTTGAGATACCAATCCTCTAACTTGCAACTTTTCACACTTTTAGTGAGAGGGAACTGACTTGGTCAGGGTCTGAGCTCATGCTTAGTGCAATTCTGGTGACCTTTTTTGAGAGGACAAAACCTCAAATGCATTTTAAGAGACTTTTTGTGAGAGTACATTGTCCTGATATCGGCCATGGCTCCTCCCAGATGCATTTTCTGGGACACTCTATGGGGGGCACTCTCATGATATGAGCCATGTCTCCTCAAATATGCTTTTCTAGGGACTTGCAGTGAGAGGACATTATCATGACATTCCTCCCAAATGTATTTTCAAGGACTTATTGTTTGAGGACATTGTCATGAAACCCTATAAATGAATTCTCGTGGGCATTTTGTGAGAGGACAATGCCAAAATATGGGCCATGTTAACTCACAAATGCATTTCCAGGGATTAGTTGTGAGAGGATCAACTCATGATATGGCCCCTGACTCCTCACAAATACATTTTAAGGGGGTTATTGTCAGAGGACATTGTAATGATATGGGCCCCAACTCCACACAAATGTGTGTATAAGTATGTTTTGAGAGGACATTGTAATGTGTGTGTAAGTATGTGTGCGTGTGTGTATGATATGGGCCCGAACTCCTCACGAATGCATATTCAAGAACTTGTTGTGAGAGGACATTTTCAAGATATGGGCCCCAACTTCTCTTAAATGCATTTCAAGGGGCTTGCTTTGAGCGGACACTGTCATGATACACGTCATGGATCATCCCAAATGCATCTTTGTGGGGACATATCAATACATTTATTTGACAATTTATAAAAGAGATGTGAGAGAGGAATTGTTGTTGAGAGTCATTTTGAGAGTAAATTATAAGGGATATTAGCATGACGATCATCCCCAAACTCACACACACTATATTTTTTTATCATTCTAAGGCTAATGGGCCTTTGTCTTGCAAGGTAAATTTCTCCTTGGCAGTGTCTTGTGTAGACCATCCACCCCTAGAAGAAAATTCCTACAAACATGCGGTGGTTGTCACAAGAAACTGACCGATCGTGCTCTGATCATCCCCTAACTCATACATATTTCCTTCATGATTATTTAAGAGTACAACACATATCTACATGTCTCAAATAAAAGTATTTCTAGGGACTTGTTGTGAGAGAACACTGTCATGATATAAACCCTAGCTCCCACCAAAGGTATTTTAACAGACTTTTTTGAGAGTACATCGTCATGATATGGGCCTTAGATCCTCACAAAAGTATTTTAGGAGACTTGTTGTGAGAGAACATTCTCATGATATGGCCTTGGCTTCTAAGAAATGCATTTTTAGGAACTTGCGGCAAGAGTACACTGTCAAGATATGTGTCCCAGTTGTAATGACTATCATCAAACTGACAAACAAATTGTTACTAATTAAGAGGAATAAATATAATCAGCGGATTAACAAAAAAAATCACTAAAATTTAAAACCATTTTGCAAGGAGATCCTTGATCAGAAACTTTTACTGAAAGATTCAAAACCCACACATCTTGATTTACATTGTACAACATTGTTTCATCTCATCTTGAGGACAACATATAATAGTTGCTCAATCAAAATACATACTGGAGCAACATAAAAACTCGAGGCATACAAGCCAAAATCTCAGATTATTCATGAAACCATTACGAACCAACTCCAAGGACCTAAGAGTACAGAGATGACACATAGGACTTCTATCTACAAGGCATGACAGATAGTACACTCAACCTGAGTTGTCACTGTTGCCTCAGCTGTTGTTCCTCCTCTACAGAAACATGTCTACCGCTTCGTGCTTGTCCACCTAAAATTTTTGGATCCCACGGGGTGAGACAATTGTCCCAGTGAGAGATATAACTCTCCGTCGACCATATTATTATTGATGATGAACATTATAAAAACTGAGTAGGGGTTCTTTTATGTTAACATGCATGATTAATCATTGTATGAATAGAATAAGATAATCTCCTTTCTTAAGGAGAACACTGCATCTACCCATGGTAGAGTCATAATTCATCTATCTTCTTTGCAAGGATTGTAAAGAAACATAAATAATATCTATCAACTAAGATGTATAACTGAATTGTGCATCAAACAATGTTTTCCATATTCGATCCTTAAGTAGATATGCTACACGGATGAACATATTTTACAATCACACTTATGTCCAGAGTAGATGAAGCATACTCCGTTCATCTCCAACTGACCACAAACTTCTCACAAGTCAGTACCATACAAGGACAATGGAAGAGCTAGTTCCCATGACCTCCCTTATCTCGGTCAGTACAAGACCACTTAGGCTTAGCAGGACATCTCATGTCAACTTCAATATAGATGTGCCAGGGTACGTAGGCATCCTCGCTTAGAGACACAACGTCAAATCTTCTCTCTTAGGGGAACATCTACAACAACCGTCCCCAGTTATTGAGCTATGGTCACCTAGGCACCATACTTTGAGCCATGGACACATAGGCACCATGCTCTGAGCCACGGGTCAGTTCACCGTGCTCTATTGAGACATTCTTATGAAATTACTGAGCCATGGACTCTTAGTCTCCATGCCCCCACATATTCAAAAATATGCATTCCGGGTTATGCGGTAGGAAAATTGTTTCACCATTTAGTAAGTTCTAACGCTGATGGATCTATGGTCAGGGCAACATTTTATAGTTCCTAATGATGTATTACATGTATTACAACATTCTTTTAGCATCAAATAAGTCATCATTATTAATCACAGCAAATGCTACAAAGAAAGTGTAATAGATCTATCATGTACTTTTCAAGTCTTTAAAACCCATTCAGATACTTGGTACTTGGGATCTCCATCCCTTATTACATTACTGGGGATCCTCATCCCTTCATATCATTATCATCATGATTATTGGATCTGGGTATTCAAACCCCTAGATCATCACATAGCATTGTTACCACTGTAACAGGTAAATATTACCTCTAGGTCCTTAGACCAAGGTATTCATTTTACTTGTTGTACAAGTATTTCACATAGTTCACATGGTTTGATTAAGTATCTTGTCACCTCTCATTAGGCAACAACTATATACATTGCTCACAAGGCCCATTAAACATCTTGTCACCACTCACTAGGAAACAACTATACACATGGCTCACAAGGCCCATTAAACATCTTGTCACCTCTCACTAGGCAACAATTATATACATGGCTCACAAGGCATTAAACTTTATACTTATCATATAAGTATCTAACATGCCTCACAAGTCTTATGCAATAAGAGAAATACAACCTTCCCATTATTAGGGTTAGGGTTTCCCTTTATAGCCGAATAGGGTTTCAAATTCATATTATCAGTGCAACCCTAATTCATTGCTCAACACATCTAGGAGCATATATTGATATCATAAGTATGCAATCATACTTATCTATTTTCATCATTTATCATTAAATGATTATCAACACAAAGTTTGAGTTTCTTTCTCATCTTCACTAGGATATTGATTACATCATACTTTTGGTTCAATCATCCTCTGGAGGAATATTAGTCCATCATTACATCATCTTTTGATTAACACTACATTCAACATATGTCACTCAGTCAATTACTCATGATTGGAGTGTCTCTATCATATTGGGTATCAAGATGTGTGTATTGTAATATTATACTTTAAACCACATTCTTTACTTCATGTCATGTATCCATATCGGGCATGTGGTATAACCGCATCACCATGTAATGTTTTAGGGTGTATCCCCTAATTAACATATCATGTACCCATACTAGATGGATTATCACTTAGATCTTAGTATTTCAAATTAGCTTTGTATCGGGTATGAGCTAGGTGTTTGACCCCATATCGGGTATACCATATCATGCACAAGATGTGCCCCATATCGGGAATAGATCATATGCCTCATCATATATCCTTTGAGTGGTATACACAAGATACCATATCAGTTTCCCTTTAGGATTGTCATATCAGATATCCATATCGGGCAACATATTGGGTTACATATCGGGTGACATATTGGGTGACATATCGGGTTACCATGTTAGGTAGACCCTTAGACTCATAACTCCTTCATTCTTTCAAGGATCAACCTTTTCATATAGTTACTTGACAAGCTAGGTGTCTTATTATATTCTCATACCACAAACCATCACACAAAGGGTAGGGTGTATCAGGTTCAATCCCTCATCTAGGGTTTCCCACCAACTTAGGTAAATTATGCCATATCATGTATGAAGTATGAGTTGAACCTCATATCATTCACAAGGTAGGAGTATGTACTTTACCTATCCTTCAAGGGGTATCATTCATATCATCCATGTGGTATCACTCACCACTTATATTGGCTTACCCATCACTTAGGAATTATCCAACTCTATATCATTTAGAGTATTCACTATCTCTTATTGTGCAAAAGATGTAGTTTTAGATTTGTATTGTGTATAAGGGTAAATGGGTATCTCCCATATCATGCAAAGGGCATGTCTCATATCGTGTATGATCTATCCATTATCCCCATATTGGGTTAACCCTATCTTGAGTTTCATATCGAGTTGATGTGTTTCAACCATATCAGATTACACTTAGAATCCATGCCTTATATTGTGCATAAGGGTTTACTTGTTTATTCATATCATGCACCAAATGTGTGCTACAAGGTATCGTGTACTAGGGGTATATTACATGTTCATATCGGGCAAGGAATACTTGCTTTAACTTACTCAAATCGGGTACCCAACTAGGGTTTCATATTTTCTCACAAGTATACACTTGTTCCTATATCGTGCAAGGAGTCTATACTTGACTTCCTATCATGCAAAGGTTTATGGTTAACACCATATCATGTTCCAAGGTAGGAACTTCATTCCATATCATTCAAGGATATATAATCTCACAAGCATATTGTGCAACTAGTGCATGTATATTACCATATCGGGTAAGAGCTACTTGTTTGGGTGCTTGAACCCGATATCACTTTATGAAGTGATGCCATCTTGTTCAAGCTCTAGACCTTCGTTCTATCTATTCTAGTTCATGGAAACAAGTCTAAGAAAATACTATAACTCATAAATTCATGAACTATTTCAAAAGATTTTTGAAATTAAAAGTAGTTCATGAAGTATAGCAATATAGGTGATGAATAATAACATGATAGAGTTCAAGTTATATAACCCGCCTTGTGAACAGCTCCAAAACTCCACGTCCTAAGGTTGAAGAAGAACTTCTCCAAGGTCCAGGGATCGTTCACAACTCCTCCATGGATTAGAGATCACCATAGTTAAGCATTTGGTGAAGAAGGAAAGAAAAGAATATCCATAACCCGATATCCTACTTCAACCAAGGTTGAAGGTGACCAAAGCCTTACCTAAAGCTTGGTGCTCGAGCTCTCCTAGCTCCTTGAGATGGTTTGTGTGATAGCTAAGGGTATTTTCACGATATCTCCAAGGGGAATGGTTATGAGGATTGTAAACTTTCATAAGTTGGTGAAAGGTGAAGTATATATACTTGATTTCATGAGATAAAGCATATATGAGGTCTTCCCCTCATGCGACTAGCTGACACGTGGCTATGTATGATTGACATGTGGCAATGAATGAACAGATGTATATATTTCCATGCAAGAGTCTTGAGGATAACCTAGAGATAATATCTTGGCCCTTACTTATCTTGATGGGCAAGTTATCTCGTCTTTATCTAATTAAATAAGCAGCCTGATACACTTTTTTTAAGGAACTTTGTAACTCATCATGGGCTACCTCATTGAGGTTCTCTTCCCATCATGACATTTTCCAAGGCTCAACAAACCAATAGTAGACTCCCACTTTGGCTCCATGGCCGGTAGTGCTCCTTATATCAAGTCTACAACTCGATACAACACATATAAGGCTCTTGCCTTCAACTCATTCTTGGTCTTTCATTACCAAGAGTATCATCACTCAATGGTGATTCAAACATAGTGCCACCTTCTCTCTCTTTACTCCAAAAGATACATATAGGAAATGGGGTAACTCTATTTGTGTTTATTTTGCATTTCAACCCCATATATTGGGTCAATTACATATTGTACCAAAATTGGTGCACAAAGTACAATGTTTTCTTAAACAAGTTTAAACTTGGGATTTAGGCTTTCCAAAAGGCACCACTTATCATCATTCTCTTACTTGAGATACTAAAAAACTTAGAACACATTCCACATGTGACATTTTGCAATGTAACCCCTTATCTTGGGTAAATTACACTTTTCACTCAGACTTTCATATAATGCAAAATCAGTTTGCAATTAAGCTCAAACTTTGAAAACAAGTTCACAAGAAGCCTTAATTACTTTTCAAAAGATTAGAACCAATTAGTAAGTAACTTATTTAAGCTAAACTTCTAGGGTTAAGCCATAACCCAGGTTAGGGGTGTTACAATTATAAACCCCTAACAAGGATTTCGTCCCAAAAATCCCAGATGAAGGAAGACAATTGTCATTGATGCCTCATGTCATCAAATCTCCACATAACATCTTGATGTCATGGAGATGTGATAGAACTTTGACCAGTACAAAGTCCTTCCACTCAGGGTTATCATTTGAATCTATCATACAAGACATATATATTGAACTACCTTTTGATTATTGACTTGCAGTATATATACTATGTCAGGTAACACCTTCTATATAAAAGAAGTGTTATTCATACTTTTAATGATTCAGGTGTCAAACCCTACTTAGTTTTAACATTTCTCTATTGTTGATACCAGAGTTAAACATATAAAAGGGTCTTTCTTTTATCTTGAGACATAAAACATTACACATATCCTTATCTTGGAACCAAAGTCCACGACAAACTAATACTTTTCTAAGTATCCATCAACAGATCACTTCTCACTCAGGCGCATCAAGTGTCCTCAGACTCACTTCATTGCCATGTCCTAGAAAGGAAAGAACACAAAGAAACATCTTCCTTTTATCCTCCCATCATTACCCAGGGTTATTCATCAAAGAGGAGACATCATCATCTCCTAAGATTATTACATGAACTTTCATTGTTCATGAGTCATTTACACTTGTTGTGTCTCAGGTTCCTTGCCATCTGCATAGGAATTATATGGATGATTACATATCATCATCCCTTTCTTTATTATTAGCTAATATGTTCATGAATAGTTCATGGTTTTATCAAATTCCCCATTTCCACATTATGGGAAAAGTTCTTTACTATTCACACAGACTTTATCAAACGGGGATCATTTCCCTTGTTCTCATTCTCATTTCATGAGGATTATACTCCTTACTTCCTCATATGCATAGAATGGCTGAGATCATCTCAGATTCCACTTTATTGCACTTAGGACGTGATAGAAATTTCCATTCCATATTTCTAGTTTCATTATACTCATTAGATTATCTCAGAATGACTACTTGATCAGAGTAATCAGAAAGATAACAATCTAAGAGTTCCATACTCACCTTATCTTCAATAGTTGAATACCGGGCCAGGGTATACAAGTACTGAGATTAGGAAGTATGCACTTTGTTTACTATCATGTTCCTTACTTTTCATATCATAAAAAACATAGGACTTAGCATCCCTGGATTTTCTCCAGGCATCACTTCTATATCTCATCTTCTTTCACACAAATAAAAGAAATTGTGAAGCAGTTAAAAGCTTATTGAGCAAAATATAAGTCCTCATCTTCCTTGTGTCCTCGTAGGACTTGTCAAAGGAATCTCAATAGCAACTATTTTCTTATATTTAACAAATATAATCTTGAAATGACATATCAGAATGATACTATTTCATCTGACCTGTCTCAATTTGTAAATTGTTTACTGCCTTAGGTTGATTCTTTTCATAGAATCTTCTTGTAGTCTGATTTCAACGTCGTTCTTTATTGCTCGATGCTGATGGACCTACTCCGGATGTCTGTCTACACCCTCGTATGCTACAACTAGATCATTGCCTTTGAGAGTCTTGTTGACTCTGCCTCTGCGGTTGGGTCATTTCCTCCTTCCTTTTTGGACAAAAGGATCTAATATGCCAAAATTGTTTACACTTATAACACATCTTATAAACATTCCCTGGCCTTATCAGCCTTATAACCGATGTAGAGGAAAAATCAAGAGTTCTAACTGGTGGAACATCAACATTTATGTACCCAAAGTTTTTTGTTATCTAGTAACACATTTTTTTGCCAACCAAAAAAAATTGACTAAGGTTTTTACTTGTGTTGTAACTAATGGTTTCACCTACTCAACATCTGATGGTCTAGGGATGTTGCTCATGGCATGATGGTTTGGTTTCGATGATGTAGAATTGATGATGTTATGCCCTTAACTTTGTAGTCTTACATTTTCCCTCGTATAAATGTAAACTAACAACTACCAAAAGAGCTAATGGGTAACCCTAATATAACTAAGTGATTATGGGTAATCATAATTCATCTACCTTGTTGAACCTAACGTTGATGTAAATCAATGATCGTGATTGATCATACTTAACTTCCTTGTGTGAATTGAATGATAATGGACTAGTCTCTCAATGTTGAGTGTAACCCTAATGTATTTCTGGTGGTTATCATGGCCCTTATGGTTGATACTTTCTTATTCTAAACATGTGCAGTATAAGTATGATGGTGGTCAATCATGCCTAGCCTTCTTGTATGATGATATGATGAAGGAATGATCTTAATGTTAAGATAACCCTACCGTGTCATCATGTGAACATCTTTCAGCTCTGTAATGTTATGTTATGTTGAACATGTGTATCATAACTATGAGCCTTGTTATAAGGTATGAAAAGATAAATATGTTATTGCATGAGAGGATGTGATGGTCTTAATGACCTTTAGGCATATCTTGAGCCCTTATGGAGGTGTAATCCTCTTTATGTTGACAAGGGTTGGTACCATGGAATAATGTGATAAGGATTTTGTATAATGTGATGGTTTGATGACAAGTGTAGTCTCAGGATGGCAATGAACTTGTATAATGTGATATTGTGATTAGGAATATGTCTCACATGTTTAATATCTTCTGGAGTTGTTATATATCAATGCTTGCTAGAAATGAATTAGGGTTTTTGTGTCCACTTGTTTGATTCAGCCTTAACTCACCCAATTGACTTAACCAATCAAGTGAAACCTTAATCATGTTGTGCCCTGAGCCTAGAACCATTTAGTGTCAGGACTTGTTGGATAGGGAAATGAGTATTCCTAAGGGATGTTCAGAGTTGCATACATAACAATTGAGTATGTGTGGGTGCAAGGAGTGTACATCCTTTCCATCTTGATCCCAAGGTTATGATGGATTGTTGTAGACATTCCTCGGGTTGAGAATAGTTGTACATGTGATGTGATTGAGGACTGCTATTGTTGTACCTCATATGATAGGGTGGCATATACCCTGGTTTTAGGTTCCATGACCTTTATACCAAGGACATATCGATGTTTACCATCTTAACTATATGTCAATGTTGGTAGCTTGATTGATATGTCACCAAACTTTCACTCGTATTGACTAAGGGGGTGAGATCTTAGGTCTTTGACACTCCTAGATCTTGTACGAGACTGATTGCGACCTAGAAGTGGTTAGTTGGAGTCTGAGGGGTATACCACACTCTCCCAAGGGCTTAATAAAAGATGTAATATAGTCTTGTAGTATATCTATTAGGCTTATACACATTGCTTCACATTGAATGATAACCCTTGTTTTCTCTTTTCACATATAGATGATGTATAGTGCAATAACAGAAGTAGCCATGCTTATATTCTTAGATGTATTGCTACTTTTGGTTATGTTTTATGATAATAATTATCTCTTGTTGCTAGCCATGCCTATGTAGTTAGACACACTTACACTGCTAGTCATGCTTATGTAGATAATTGTGCTTATGTTGTTATCTCTACTTATGATGTAGATCTACTTAGCCTATTAGACATGATAATATTGTTAGCTATGTTCATGGTGCTTGCTAGACTTATAATCAAGCCCATGATGTTTTCTACAATTGATCTCCTAGGAATAATGTTAACCTTTCTATGTTATAATAAGACTATGAGTAAATTTACACTCTAGATTTTCTATATCTGGCATTTTTATTATGGTGATAATCAGCTCTATCAGTGTAATTATATTCTATTGTAATCAATAAGTGATGTTGAGAGTTATATCTCTCGCTGGGACATGGGTCTCACCTCTTGCATCACCACATCTTTTTAGGTGATTGGTAGCAGGCACATGAAAATGAGGAGGAGTTGTGGTGATGGACCTTAGACAAGGTTGTTTATATGTCTAGCATGTCCTAGAGTAGTCCTTGTACTATCAGGTCTGGGCGGGATAGTTTGTATATGATGTTTTAATCAAATCGAGTTTTGGTGGCATTCTAATGCTTGTACATGTGATATATGTGTATAATGTTCTTTTGTATGTATATGTGGTGGCTAAGGCCATGGAATAGTTTTAAAAGATGCTTGGCATAATATATAAATATAAGCAAGATATTGGGCTTTTGTGTAACTATTCTTGAGATTGTTGGTGGAATGAATCATTTTTAATTATCTCCTATGTTTTAACTAGTGATTGATCGCATTTTTTGTTTTGAGTATCTCATTCAGCATGATGGGTTATCACATGCCTAGAGTTCATCAGTAAGAACCGTCTTCATGGATCCGAATTGATTTATGAGATTGGGAACCAAGTTCACAATAGATACTGATCCCATGCAGTTTTATATTGATCAGCCGACCAATTTAGTGGATCCAATTGACCTACTCGGGAAGATTCACACTCATTCAAGATCCCAATTATTTGATTTGAGCCCAGTTGGTCATCAAAACAACTATCCACATGTCTCGCATCTCTTCTCACCTAATCATCCAACCCAAAATGAGCCAGATTGACCAACCAATGCTTCTACTTTGATACAACCAACGATCATCTGATTAGTCGACCAATGTTGCTCTAATAAACTAATCAATGCTTAATATTATCCACCACAATATACCTAAATTATACAACCATATGGATTCTTATCAACCCATCATCATTCCTTTTCCTTTATAATCAATTCTAGGAGTAAGGGAGTCGATATCGCTCCAATTCTCCCTTATACTAGTGAGAAAATGACGCTCCCACATCCCTCCCATATTCTCTTGCCTTCATGCTCTTCTTCCTTATGATTAGTTGCATTAGTAGTAGATCAGCCGACTGGAAAGACATCGATGATCGTCTGGCCTCTCTTCTTCTGGGCAACTAGGTGGCCTTCAGCCACCCAACCTTGCGGTTTGCAAGTTGCTATGTCAATAGCCTTTGCAAATCAGCTACTCAAGCAGTGGTCTTCGACCCCTTATTCGATCCCTTCTTCTTTCGTGATCAACTTCAACTATCACGCAGACAACCACCGCACACTTGTACATGAATATCCATACAATCAAGTCTCAATCACTCAACCAGAGAAGCAATCCCTTATCTTCTTTTTTATTAGTCAGCCACCCGATCGTTCGCCTGAAAGTGTACTATCCCCTTCTCTTGATTGCCAAACCCATCGACATGGTCAGCCAATTCAAAATCTAATATTTGTCAAGATGTCATGCACTCGAGTAGTTGATCATACCAAACATTAGGAGGGTCCTACTATGAAATCATATAAAAGCTCAACCCCTTCTCTCTAAGATGGGTAAGGATAAAGAAATTAGGGAGGAAGCATCCCTCTCCCACTCGTGTTCTACTCACTAGAAGCACCCACATTTAGGAAAGAAGCACCAAGGATGACTTGCCTCCTTCTAACGACATGGAAGCAGAGGAGGCCTACACTGACTAGGACATTGTTGTCACTGTTGTTACAATCAAACAACTCATCAATGACATTGATGTCCAATGTGGGTGTGTCATTCTTCAGGGCTTTGTAACTTCTTCCTATCCTTCATCAAGGAAGTCACAACCAGCTGACAACACCCTATTGGCCTGCCCTCCTGCCTTTCCATCCTACATCGCCCCTCACTTGAGAAATTATAAGGCCTTTGTCCTACCCAAGAATAAGAAGTGGAACAAGGCCACAAAGGCCATTAGGGAGCAACATTCCCATTGGGCATGCCCCACCTTGCTCAAGGTCTTAAGCATCTTTGAGCCTTTGTAGCTTCTCCTTTGCCATGCATGCATCTCCCTCTTCTCGTTCCATGTGCGGCTTGTCTTTAAGGAACTCACTTTAGATTTCCTCACCATGGTCACCAAGCATTTCAGTCACAAATAAAAAATTCAACTCCTCCTTCTTCATGTTCGGGGAGGATCACTCCTTGGATAAAAAATGACCTCATTACCCTCACCCTTAATGTCGACAAGGACTAGCAAGAGATGTGCAACGAAGACAATCACAATCACTACAACAAGAAATTTGTTGCAAAAAAAGTTTTCGGCCAAGATTGGCGGTCATATACCATCCTTCATAGCATCCTCACCTACACCATTTTTGTCCATACTGACCCAAAGGACGTCATCACCATTGTTGATCACTACTACATATGGTGTGTGCTAAATGACAAACCATTCAATTAGGGGAGTGCTCTCATCGACCATTAGCACAATTAGAAACATTAGAACATCAGTTCTAAGTTTCGTTAGGAAGGAGTTGTCACAACTATATCTTTCTACCTTGGCTATACTCACATTCAATTCACTCTTATGTCAACATAGAAGACATTCCACTTAATTGACATCAAATATCTGGTATCTTCTACATTCATCAAGATGTCCAAGTGGGATGGCATCTACCATTAGTTGTTCTGAGACAACCATTCCATCCATGTGTTTCCTACTCACTCATATTTCATGGAATCCATCCTCGTCTATGACCTCAACAACTTAATCTCACATGTATAGCATTACATCAAGGTGTACCCACCTAGTTAGGGGTGAAGTTCCTGAGGTGACGTCTGGAAGATGCAATACCTCCATGGAGGCAAATGATGAGGATTACAATCCTTTAGCACCACCTTTTGAGACATTACACAAAGCAATGTCTTCCTAACATCATAGGGTTATTTGTACCAGAGGACTTCATAAAGCTCCAATATTAGATGGACCACATTGAGGGAACCCATACCCATATGGAGAGGAAGCAGTAGTGCTAGGGCCACTGTAATCACGTGTACATGATGTAGACGGTGCATGATTAGTGGCATTTGGGCACATGTGAATGCACACACGTTCTCACACTTACTATGTAGACAACCACATAGGACAGACACACTCTTCCCCTACCTCTTAGTATTGGGGAAGCTATTACACCAAGCCTCCACAACTTGAGGAGTCCTCGAGATCTTCCATGAGACAAGATTGGTTTAATCGACCATCTTGGGAATCTTTTCAAGCTCAGACCAACTAGCTTCCTCCACCTCCGTACCAGCCACTACCGCTAGGTCTACACAACACTTGCAGGCATTTCCATTAGTTTTCTTCCTCTCCTTTGTAATCCCAATGTTTGCTTGAAGACAAGTAAATTTCGATGTTCGGTGTGGAGGTGTGTGTGGTATGTCTTTATTCCACCCACTATATCTTCCATTTTTTCTTTTGTGTTTAAGCTTTAGTATTGCATTTTTTGTCCTATTATTGTTTTTTTCAAATGTCCATGATTAATTGCATGTAGTTGGCCTTTGTCAACTTAGACTAGATTCAATTCCTATTTTCCTATTTTATTAATCATCAATCATCAAGTACCCCTTTGAATGAAGTAATTCTTTTTCTAGTGATGGATCATGAACTGCTAATGCTAGAACTTAGCAGTCACCAATGTTCTTTAGTAACATCATTCCCTAGAAAAGATGGCAAGTCATATGGGTTTGAGAGGAATCAAATTATAGCTTCTTTCTTATTGATCAACATAACTCTTGTAAAAATGTCATTACGTTGCAAATTACATGATGTGATTGATTTGTTTATTGGAGATTGTTCCTATGATCTAAACTTTAGAATATGAAATGCACATGTTAATCCTCTTCCACACTTATTCTACCACCTTCTTACCGCACCATCTTCCAAAAACAACTAAAAAGGCGAAAAGTATGTTCCAAACTAGAAGTTTATGGTGGAACCTCTCTCTTATCCATTCAATTCTTCCATACCCATCCTATGTAATAGGGGTGTGCCTGAAATAAAAATATTCCATGTGCACATCAAAAATAAAAAATGCAATCAATATAATTGCAGCAAAAAAATAAAGCCATCATGCTTCAAATAGTTGAGAGATTTCCAAATTCCTCCTTACATACCTCCATTCACATTAACGCATTCCCTAGGAAGCAATCATGCTACAAACATTCTATTTAGATGAATATTTTTCTTGTGCAAATCTCATAGGAAAATGTGGAACTCTCTGAAACATCAAAAACATTTTGATAGTTATGTGCATATATTGATATGGAAGCATGTTTGTGAAATAAAAGTAAAAATAGGGTAATTCAAGTTGCAGTTTGTGATTCTAGGATATTGGGATTTCTTGGACATATTTGGGGTTAGGGAATAAAATGGTGTAATGAATGAGAGGATGACAGACTGTTAGTATTATTTGGCAGGTGTTTGATTCAGTGTTGCTCGAGGACGAGCAACATTCAATGTTATTTCATTTTCTAGATCAGATTGCCTTAATTCAATTAACATTTGATTAGTTCTGTGTTTTTCAATCCAACTAGTTTTTGCTTATTGTTTTTCTTAGTTTTATGTCTTTTTCTTTCCTACTTAAATATTAGGAATTTTGATATGATTTCTCACTTTTATGTAGGGAAATGTATAATTCGACTCAAGAGAATGATGAAAGTCCTTCCCTAAGTTTGTTTCTCAAGTTCTAAACAAATTGGCAGGTAAATGGGAGCTACTCAGTGCAAATCAGTCAAGTCGATCGAATGACCAGGCTTCCTAATCGATCAATCGACATGACCATTCAAGACAAATCCAAAGAAAGAAATATATTGGTCAATCTATTTAATTGATCAGCTAATCAAAAGGCCTTTCCCAAGTCTGTATACTCTGATGTTTATTAGGATCAAAATGGTTGGTCGATCTGCCTATAGAATAACACCTCAAACAAGACCCCGGTCTGACGATCCGCCACACCGATCGGTTAACCATAATACATAAAGTAACCATCAACATTTTTGAACACACAAGATATTTAAAGTAACCTATCCACCCCATGAGTTGATCAACCCACTTATTCTCTAGAGAGCTCTTCATAAATATGTTCGAACAACTTCCCTCACTAGTCAATCGACTAGAAGTCCATCAAATGGGCCGCCTAGTGGTTACATGGCCTCCCGACCAACACATAGATAGACGAAAAATACATAGCCACCAACCAAACTAGAGTGGAAAAAAAGTCCATCAAAATAAAATAGAATGAGACCTAATTTATAAGGCATCCTCACTTAGTTCAAAACCACATTTTAGATCGAGAGACCAAAGGGGAAGGGGGGATAAGATCATCTTCACAGAGATCTTAAAACTAGTTGCAATTGGAGTGGATTGCTATAGTCAAAGATCTTTGGCTGCTCCCTTCTTCTCTTTCAATGACATGCCTTCTTCCTTCTCTTCTTGCATTTGTGTATCATCATGGATATGAGTGAGTAGACTCCCTAGTTGGTGGAGTAACCCCATCACTAAAACATTATATTAGTTGTTATCAAACTCAGTATTTTCCAGTAGAATTAGAATGTGTTTCAAACATTTATTTCTTGCTTGTAGAATTGATCCCTCAATTATCTTGTTTGATATAATATGAGTGTAGAGACCACAAAAGTTAGGATTAGATCCTCAAATGAATGCACATAATTCTAGATGTCATCATGATAGGAATCTTCTAGGATGATTGAGTCATGATCTATGGATAAGGAGACCTCGAGCCTACGTGAAATTCAATCCTTGTATAACATGTACTCCAAAAGGATCCAAAATCTCTCAGTGTTCTTTAATCATTATTATCAATCATCTAATCAATTGTTTTCTTATATTGCAATATTTTAATTCGACCATTATCTTATAGTCACCCTCAAAAATTGGTTTTAAATAGCTCAATGATTGGTTCACTGATGATTTCATAAATAAATTGTCTCTTGGGTTCAACCCTTTGCTACACTATAGTTGATCTTACTTGCGAGTGAGTTAACTATAGTTGTGAAAATGGTTTGAAACCCAAGATAATCTATCTTAAGGAATTTTTTGAGCAATAAAACTCGCATCAAATTCCCATACTAGAGTTCTTAACAGAATTGCCAAAATATGTGGCAGCCAATTGGTAAAAATATTATTGTACGACCGAAAGGTCGCATGGTCAAATCCAATCGATGGGATCAATAAAATTGTTATTAACATTATTAAATCAATTTAGATTAATAGTTCAAGATGAAATATATTGGTTTTGCTTATGTTTATTAGGGATTAAATTACCTAATTTTGAGAGCTACAACACTTTCTTGATATAAGGGCTTAGATTACCATATTTCGAGAGGTAAAACACTTGCTTGATCTTGTTATATTGAGAAAATTTCAGAGACATGACTATACATCATGCATTCATATCAACACCCTATGTGATCCTTCTAAAACTTTATACGATATTGAAAATGGTATTCATGTGTCATTGGGGTGTTCTCAGATAATAATGAGTTTGATTTATCTTATGCACTGTATAATACCAGACAATGTGATTAATGTGTACAATAAGTAGGTACTTATGCATTGTATAATACCAGAAAATGTGATTAGTGTGTACAATAAGTAGGTACTTATGCATTGTATAATACCAGACAATGTGATTAATGTGTACAATAAGTAGAACTGGTTGGGAAGTTTTTAACGGAGTACTTAAATATGTAAATAGAACTGCCTCACTTAGACCACATTATAGACAGTTTTCTTCAATGCACTTAAAACACATTGACACAAGTAGGATAGCTAAGAACTCTTGAAGTAATGAATAGTACCGCATAACTTTCTGACTAGACAAAACAAATACCCCCTGCCTACGCTAGTATTCCTGAATTGAACATTTCATATCCCCACCTGAATATGTAACAAAAGATAAGGGGCGAACGGCTACATTTCTAGAAATCTACGCCGAACTATGTCTGTGAAGTAAGTCGAATTACCAATTTCCAGTTTAGATTTGCAGTTGTTCTAACTCGTGCCGCTCAAGATTGCTTCACTTTAACATTTATTGTTACAAAATAAGCATGGCGGTCGGCGTCTCTATTCATCGTACGTCTTGTAATCTGTCTTCATTCGACTTTCGATGCGTGACCGTCAGTGCAAAAGTTTAAGTACGGATCACACATTAAGTGTCACGGAACTGTTCTTACCTTAATCTCAATCTTATTGCCTAGACAGTAGAAAAAGGATTGAAGCGCCCGTCCCAGAGTGGCCCGATAGGATCTACCACACTGGCATATACAATAAGAAATAAATAACTCAAAAACTGGATAATTGAATAACAAACTAACCCAATATGGAGATATAACTAATTTATCTTTGTCATCAGAGTGTATGAGTGCGGAAGCGATCTTATTCAATATTCCATTTGTATTGCCTAAAATCAAGAAAAATCAAGACACAATCATGCAATTGCACGGTACCCTATCGAAATCAAGCAAAACAGTTTATAAGAAAATAAGTATACTTGGCAGGAGTTATATTTCAAAGAATAATAAGCAATTTGCAAATCCAACATTTATTCGACAAGATTTTCAAGCAATTCAACTTTTATTACGAGTTCTCATTATGTTGTAATTCGAGAAGCATACTTATATATTTTGTGTGACTCTATTATCCCAACGCGATGGGGAAGGTCACTAGGCTCCTTCTCACCATAGGAACATAGGAGGCCAATGTAAAAGTCCCACCTCCAAATGAGGGGGTTGTTTTACTCAATATCCACATTATCAACATTATCAATATCATCATCATTATCAATATACGGGCAGTCATAATGGGCATGCAATTTATGTTTTCATGTTTTTCAAAATATGGTATAGAAAAACAGAAGACTAATCATAGGGAACAATAACTCATCCAAGTAAATAGCCAAGTATACAGTCAAGAGATACATAAAAGTATCTTCATACAATCAAGGAGGAGTTATATAATAGCGTACCTTTCACCAAAGGTTTCGAGTATGATCAATATTTGAATCAATATGTCAACCCTTTGAGTCAGATCCTAAATCATCAAGATTGGATCAAAGGTCAAGATCATGATGTTTAGAAAATCATGTTTTAATATTTGAGATTAGGGTTACACTTTTCCTATGTCAACCTTAGGGTTGGATCATTCACTTATAATCAATATTTCAACATGTCCAACATTATTTTAAGTATACAATATATTCGAGTGTGAATGACTTACGTAGGTTTTATAGGATCATATGTGTTAACCCTAATTTATGATCATTATCCAAGTCATCATCAAATTTCTAAATCGTCGTCATGATACTTAGTATAGTTGGAATTCAGGATCATATCGATGATTCAAGAATATACCAAGGTTTTGCAAGATTTAGATCAACATCAAGATTACTCATTATTCTCTATAATCAAGATTGAATCAAATAAAAAGATTTAGATCACTAATGATTCATTTTCAAGAGTAGATGATTCAAATATATCAGATCTAGGTTACAAGATAATCATTAGAGTCCACATCTAGGGTTTCCAAGATTAAACATCATTTTTGAAACATTAGACAAATTAAATTGGAAAAGGAACAAGATCTAGTGATATCTGTGAGAAATATCAATAAATGGACTTCAACAGTATTTTTAAAAGATCCATTGGATTTTTCTTATTAAGATTGACTATTTATTCATGATTTTTGGAGCTAGGATGTATGAGATACGATTTTTGCAAGATTCATCCATTTATATGATTTTTAAGCAGAGAGGGAGAACAATTACCTTTAAATATGGAAAAAGGACGCCCCTCAGATGCACGATGGGTGGCCCAGATTGAACCATCACTACTATATAAATGGCTTATAAAGTCACTTTTCAAGGTGTCAGTTGTATACATAAACAGACACCTAAACTCTACAGTGTCGGTTTATAACATAAACCGACAAACAATCTGTGAAGGTCGACCAGACACGGGTACCGCTTTTATTAAGTGTCGGTTAATTAATAGAAAACCGACACCTAAAATCAACCGCCAAAACCAAAATTCCAGCGAAAAAATTACCTCCAAAATTTGACATATGACGTCAGTTCATAAATAAATAACCGACGACTAAAGGGTATTCGCGAGACAGGAATAGTTGTCAGTTGTCCTTTAGTTAAAAACCGATGACTATAATCTAGTATAGGTGCCGGTTTTTGGAATAGAACCGACACAGTTGGTTTATTTGTCAGTTTTTTAGAATAACCAATGCTTATTTTCAATTTAATAGCTCACCAGCGCGAGCTTCTCTTCCCCTTTCCCTTTTTTCATTCTCGATTTCAGTTAGGTCCGGCGATTTCTTGCTCGCCCCCGTCGGTCGTTGCTCCTCCGCCGCCGTTGCCGTGCTCCTGCTCCTGCACTCGCCGCTGCTCCGTTCTCACCGGCGGCCGTGCTCCTGCTCCTGCCGTCTGTACTCACCGGTGGCCGTTCGTGCTCCTGCTCCGTGCCCTCGCCGCTGCTCCGTGCCCTCGCCGCCGCTGCTCTGTGTCCTCGCTGGGGCTTCTCCTCTCTTTGTCGCCGCCTCCGCCGGTGGCTGCTGTGCTCCGGCCGCTGCTCTCTTCTGCCCTCAAGGTATGCCCGCCTGCCCTGCCTTCTTCCTTCTTCCTCTGCTCCGGCGGCTGCTTGGGCGGTGCCAAGGCACGCCCAAGCAGCTGCTGGGCATTTTTTTTTAAAGTTATTTACTTATTTGTGTTTAGGGTTTAGGTATTGATTTTGTGCTTCTACTGAGTTGAATCCTCTATTGTCTATACAATACATGTAATTTTCCTAGTATTGTGAAAGATTCTCAATCATGTGTATCACATGGGATTCTTATCTCAACACAATGGACTGTAATATATGCATCTAATGCCTTAAATGGAAGATTTGAATGTTATAAAATCTCATCAAAGTAGGTAGAAACAACTTATATATATTCAGATCTTAATAATTCCATGAAGTGCACATTATCTTACTCAGGAAAAGTATGTGTATAATGTAGGATTAGTTCCATATAATGGTTCTATTTTAGTAAGCACCTAGGATTAGTTCTTGAACACCTAATCTCACTTAGGATGTAAGTGTATAATGTGTATTGGGTTTTCGAGAAAATTTCGGTAGCATTTCCTCCTTTTTTCTCTATGTACATATGTAGACTTCTTTTCAAGCTATCATGTCTACCACAATAAAGTTGGTTATGACAAGCAATAAAAGGTTAACTGATGTTATACAAATTTTTCTGAAAATATATAACATCGTTATATGTACTTACACTTTGTTAATACTAATATTATGCAGTCTCTGTCCACCCATAACAGTCATTATGAACTAGGCCTCTATGTCAATGTTAATGTTCCCTATTGAAGAACAATTGGACATCATCCTAGATGATCGTTCCTTAAATCAATTGGTCATACCCAAACATTGGCGTTTTCTAAAAGGAAGACACTACATGCCTGGTAAAGTGACCCTAACTTTTGGCAATTATTCACATGTTATCGAGGTTGAGTATGATTTGGAGGGAAATCTTGTATCAAAATCCAGTTGGCGTGATTGGATTGGAGAGATGCATGTGCTCCGTTGCAACATGCTTTTTCTCCATCCAGTTGGCCATAATTACATCAAAGTTTGGATAACCAACAACAACTGCGAGACCCCCGATCATCTACTGCGGTATGAGCGCACGTCATCACATATCAGCTCAGACGAATCTGAATCTGAGGCCCCTGTCAGTTTAGATTCGTCTAAATACAGTGAGGAGCTTCGTGACATAGCTTCATCATCAAAAAGACCACGGTAAGTCCAATTAACAAATATAATTGTCAAGCAATCAATACTCATGGCTGCTTTCTATTCTGAACTTCAAGAGAAGATCGCCACAATGATAAGTCCTCGAAGTTACTGATGCGGGACCATGTTGGTGTAGTATTTAGTTGTCTATCTATCTAGACTTGTCTGTATTAATAGTTTTTTTAATTATGCGCATGTTTAGGGGTACACCAACCCCTTTGTTTAGTTACTGTTTAGGGGTACACCCCTGTGTGTGGATGTAAAACGAGATTAATGAATGGAACTGAAAGTTGCTACATGAAACCCATCCAACACATCATTTGTTGGCCTAGAAACTCGTCCAAGATTTACTCATTAGGATTAAATCTTGGATAGTCCCCAGTTTGGGACTATTTTTGAACACCTAATCTCGCTTAGGATGTTAGTGTATAATGTGTATTGGGTTTTCAAGAAAATTTCGGCAGCATTTCCCCGTTTGTTCTCTAAGTACATATGTACTTGGAGAACAGCGGGGAAATGCTGCCGAAATTTTCTTGAAAACCCAATACACATTATACACTTACTAGTGAGATTAGGTGTTTAAGAATGGATAGGTGGTATACATTTATTATATATAATAATGACATCACATGTATTTGTTAACCCTAGACCCTAATCTTGTCCTAATATATACTTGTTTTCTCTTTGATCATAGAATGGATAGATCATGGATGTCCATTCGCAATCGCTGCACCCCAGAGTTTATTTCTGGTCTTGACCAGTTCATTAGATTTGTCGAGGAACATAGGAAACAACCTGGAGATAGGTTCTACTATCCATGTAGGCATTGCGGTAACAACTTGAAAGTCAACACTGGTGAAGAAATCAAAACTCATGTCATGTGCAACGGGATTATACAAGGCTATACAGAATGGCACTGGCATGGAGAGATTTCAAACCCGAAACCAGTGGATGTCGATAGCAATACTTATGTGGAAGAAGAAATTGCCTACGATGACGTAGATGTGAATGAACCAGTTCCAGTAGACATCGTTGATGCGATGCTGGATAGTTGTGGGGTAGAGCACACCGATCCACCTTCCATTTTTAGAAACATTGTGCACGATGCTGAGATGCTGTTATACATAGGTTGTACTAAGTTTACGAAGCTTAACGCTGTGTTGAGATTGTATAAGTTGAAAGCTAACAATAGATGGAGCGACAAAAGCTTCACGTCATTGTTGTCTTTGTTGAAAGAAATGCTTCCTGAAGGAAACGAGCTGTCAATCTCAACATACCATGTAAATAAATTGTTGTTCCCAATGGGAATGGATGCCAAGAAGATACACACATGCCCTAATGATTGTGTATTATTTCAAAAGGACTATGCAGATTTGAAAGATTGTCCAAAATGTGGTGCGTCACGGTATAAATTGACGACTTCGGGGGAGTCCAAAACTGGTTCTCCTGCCAAGGTGATGTGGTATCTACCTATAATATCATGGTTTCAACGCTTGTTTTCCAATCTGATAGATGCGAAGAATTTGAGGTAGCATGCAGATGTTAAGAAAAATAATGATGGGATCCTACGACATGTGTCTGATTCCCCACAGTGGAAGAAGATTGATGTATTGTACCCTGAATTTGGTGAAGAAGTCAGGAATCTAAGACTTGGGCTTTGTACAGACGGGATGAATCCGTACGGAACATTGAGCAGCCAACATAGCACTTGGCCAGTCATGCTTGTTATATACGATCTTCCTCCCTGGCTGTGTATGAAAAATAAGTATGTAATGTTGTCGTTGTTGATATCGGGCCCTAAACAACCTGGAAATGACATCGATGTTTATCTTGAACCTCTGATTGATGACTTAAAGAAACTCTGGGGTGAAGGTGTGATGACCTATGATGCTTCACGAAGAGAGACATTTCGTTTGCATGCTATGTTGTTTTGTACTATTAATGACTTTCCAGCATATGGGAATTTGTCTGGATATAGTGTCAAAGGAGCTAAAGCGTGTCCTATATGTGAAGAGAACACTGATTCAACAAGACTAAAACATGGCGGTAAGAATGTATATCTCGGTCATCGAAGGTTTCTTCCAAAATTCCATCCGTATCGTAGGAAGCGCAAAGCATTCAATGGATTGAATGAGGAACGCAATGCACCTAAACCTATACCAGGGGAGGTTGTTTATGAAAGAGTAAAAGACTTTGTCAATGAATTTGGTAAGAGATCACAATGTACTACACGGAGTGACAATTCTTCATTCAATAAGAAGTCAATATTTTGGGATCTTCCTTATTGGAGTTCTTTGACAGTCAGACATTGTATCGATGTAATGCACGTTGAGAAAAATGTCTGTGATAGCATCATTGGTACTCTGTTAAATATATCAGGTAAGACTAAAGATGGGATAAAATCCAGACAGGACCTACGTGAAATGGGAATAAGGTCAGAATTAACAGAATTACGTGAAATGGGTAATAAAAGAACATACTTACCTCCCGCTTGTTACACGTTGTCTAGAAAGGAGAAGAAAGCTTTTTGTGAATGCTTGGTAAATGTTAAGGTGCCACATGGTTACTCATCCAACATCCGTAGATTGGTATCAATGAAAGATATGAAGTTGATAGGTCTTAAATCTCATGATTTTCACACTCTAATGCAACAAATATTGCCCGTGGCAATTCGATCTATATTTCCAAAGCATGTAAGGTTTGCAATCACCAGACTTTGTTTCTTTTTCAACAGTCTCTACAGCAAAGTTATTGACCCTGAGACTCTCGATAATTTGCAAAGAGAAGTGGTTGTTACCCAATGTCAGCTTGAGATGTATTTCCCTCCTTCGTTCTTTGATATCATGGTACATCTTGCTGTCCACTTGACTAGGGAAGTGAAAATCTTGGGACCGGTTTTCTTACATTGGATGTATCCCTTTGAACGATACATGAGCATTTTTAAAGGTGATGTTCGAAACCGTTATCGGCCTGAAGGGAGTATTATTGAAGGTTATGTGGCGAGAGAGGTTATGGATTTCTGCAATGACTTTCTCAGTGGTAATGACACTCCTGATGATGACAAGAATATTGACGAGCTATTTGGCAAAGGAATTTTGGGATCACGTGTGAAAGTAATCAGCCGTGAGCAGTTGGAACAAGGTCATTTGTATATTTTACACAACATGGACGAAGTGAACGTTTATATCGAGGAACATACCAATTTCATCAAAAGACAATATCCTCGAGCCAATACAATGTGGCTTGCTAGAGAGCATAACAAGACTTTTATTAAGTGGTTTGAAGATAAAGTCTTACATCAACTATCTCAAACACCAGATGATATTACTGAAACTATCAAATGCCTCGCCTTTAAACCAAAGTTGACTGTTATGTCTTATGAAGGGTATGACATTAATGGATTCACATATTACACAAAGCGCCAAGATGATAAGAGTGTCGTCCAAAATAGTGGGGTCACCCTTCAAGCATCGACTATATTTTTTGCAAGTGCAAAGGATAAGAGTCCACGTGAAGCTAAAATGTCATATTACGGTGTCATTGAAGAGATATGGGAATTTGACTACATAGATTTCAAAATTCCGCTCTTCAAATGTAATTGGGTTGATAACACCAAAGGAGTTATAGTGGATGAATTGGGTTTCACTTTAGTGAACTTTGAAAAGATTGGCGAGAAGGTTGAACCATTCATATTGGCATCACAGGAGAAACAAGTATTTTATATCGATGATCCTGAAAATGATAAATGGTCGGTTGTTCTTCATGGTAAAAGACAATTCATTGAAGATCCTATAGATGAAGAAGAGTACTATGATAAATATGATGACTCCAGTCCATTCTCAGTTGGGCTGCCAACTCCACAAAATATTGAAGCTAATGATGACTTATATGTGCGCGGAGATAACAATGAAGGATTGTTAATTGATAAAAGATCACAATTTTAGAGGCATGCATGTTTATATTTTTTATTGAAGCTAAATGTTTACTTTTTTAATATCAATATCATTTTCTGATTTGATGTTTCATTATCTTCTAGTTAATACAAATGCTAAACATTGTGGGAGGGTGCTAAAGAACTATAGGACCAATCTCACCCGAGATTACATACGCGATGCTGAGAATAGGTTCTTGATTGATTCCAATTCTAGACATTGATCAGTATTTCACTAACTCTACACTAATAATTTTTGTTTGTATTCTCTTTGAAAAATAAATATAGGAAGAAGGAAGCCACACAGCAATGGAACTACTTGGACCCCAAAGACTGGGAGGAGTTTGTTAACCAAAGAAAAACAGATGAATTCAAGGTATTAAGCGCCACTCCCAATTTAATTAATATACGTTTTTATGTATTCACCTATTCAAGATTAACCTTTATTGTTACTAACCAAATCAATGTGCAGCACACACAAGTGCTTCAGATTCATATAACAACATGACAGACTAACATATATATAGTGCATAACAACAGCATCTCCGAATTTACATACAACACTACCTTAGTACATATATAGTGGGACTAAGGTGACTATCCCACCTGCTAAAATAGGTTACCGACAACTACATGTTACGACTGGGAGGTCGTGATTCAGCAACCGTATGCATTAGCAGGTGGATCTGATTGTCCTCCTGCTAATGAATACGGTTGCTGAGTCACGACCTCCCAGTCGTAACATGTAGTTGTCGGTAACCTGTTTTAGCAGGTGGGATCGTCAACTTAGTCCCACGATATATGTACTAAGCTAGTGTTGTATGTAAATTCGACGCTGTTGTTGTTATGTACTATATATGTGTTAGTCTGTCATGTTGTATGGACATCGATTGTATTGCTCAGGTATTATATAGTCTCATTAGATAATATGAAATATATCAATCTTATTTATAGCTCATTAATTATATATATACATCATTCTCTTTACAGGTGTTTAAAGCTGACCCCACTACAGGAACGGACTTACCAGATGTACATGCTCCCTATACGATGGGAGAATTAAATGAAGTAAGAGAAGAATGGGCAACACCCATACAAATAGTGGGGGTTTTAAAATATAATTGGGATGTTGATAGCGAATAATGACTAAAGAATTATATTTTGTAAATGAATTTCTAAATTATAATATATGTGTGAATGTTTCTACATGTCTAGATGTTTCTACATGTGTCTGAGTGAAAATGAATGAAAGTGTTGGTTGCTATATGAATGTTTCTACATGTGTGAATCTAAATGAATGGAACTACAGATTGCTAGCTACATGAATGTTTCTAAATGTGTGAAAATAAAATGGAACTACATGTTGTATTGCTAAATGCATGTGTGAATATTTTTGTTGTTAAATTTGCAGGTTTGTAGCCTGTTGTTGGTTGATATCAATGGATGTCGTAAAACCTGCAGTTAACTGCAGGTCTCTCATCCTGCGACTAGCCATAGCAGGTCTGCAGACTGACAGAAAAAAAAAAACAATAGGCGTCGGTTATTTGTATAACACCGACACACAAAGTTATAGTGTCGGTTTTATATAAATAACCGACACCTGTTTCCTGTGGCGTGAAGGCATATGGCGTCGGTTTATTATCTAATAACCGACACTGATAGTGGCCAAGATGGCGCCCTTTCTGTGGCGCGAAGGTATATGGCGTCGGTTTATTATCTAATAACCGACGCTGATAGTGGCCAAGATGGCGCCCTTTCTGTGGCGCGAAGGTATATGGTGTCGGTTTATTATCTAATAATCGACGCCTATACCTTCGCGCCACAAGAAACAAGCGCGATTTCAGTGGCGCGCGAAGAGTTTGGGCGTCGGTTTTAGAACCGACGCGTAATGGGTGAGCTTTTAGTGTCGCCCACATAGGTGTCGCTTAGAAACCGACACTAAAGGCCTTAAATAACCGACACTAAAGGTAGGTTCTGTAGTAGTGCATAGGCTAGGCGACTCTCTTAGTTCAAGATTCGGTTCAATGTTGGTTCAGGTAGTTGCTTCTTATTTGATTGGTTCATACGCTTGGCTTGTTGGACCAGGATAACCATTTGAACCAACGGGTCGGAACTCCATCTCCTCCCGAACAGGTCTCGCATGAGCTAGAAGCTCGGCGGAGGACCTCACTGGCGTAGAGGAGCTCTGAGAGTAGGGAGCCCCACTGGCGGCAGAGAGGTGGCCGTCTGAGCTTTCCTCGGCCTCACGAAGGTGATGGGGGCAGCGAAAGGGGGTAGGAGGTGAGGGGCAAGGATGCCCAAGGCGGCGGTGCGGCGGCACCGTTTGCAGAAGCAGGTGAATCCATGGAAGAGAAGTGGTGGTCAGGGATAAAACATCGAGTAATGGAGAGGTTTCGAGCAAGGTGAGGTGTCTGTGAGTTGTTGGGAGCCCTTTTATAGAGTCGGGGCTAGGATTTTAGGGTAAATCGAGATCTAGATGCAGACCTAGCCTCCGGAGTGAGACGGGAGAGAAAAGAGCTCATTTTAACGGCTCTTCAAGTTCGAAAAGGTGAGGTGGTCGTTTCTATTCGCTTGGAATTTTGAATCGAGGTTAAGGGCGCGAGATTGCAAGCCTCGGCCATAAAGACACCTCCCCGCTGATTGCAGGAGGTTGATGATGACCTCGCGGCCACTAGATCAGGCCGGGATCCGCAAGAGGCAGATCCAAGGGCCAACAGTCACCCCGGATCCCTTGTATGGATCGCTGACATGGCAGAGCTAAGAAAAAGGCACAAATAAAAGGGGAAAAAGGGGTTTTCAATACATAAACTTCAAGAATTCATAGTAAAATGTAGGAATGTCCAATTGACCTCAAATTTGGACCAAAGCTTCAAAATAATGTGTAGAATATCTAGAAAATGTTTGAGAATCAAAATACAAAGTATGATTGACCAATTTGATTCTTTGGACAAAGTGATGAATGAATCCAATTTGAAGTTTTATAATGTGTATAAAAACTACATTGGCCACCATATCTTGGATTTGAGTCTCAATAATGATTATGAAGACAATAAAAATAATTTGGGACCATTAGTAGGTATAAAGAGGGTAAAAGAGTAATTATCTCATTATTTTGCTGAAATCCACTTTGTCACATCCTTCCCTCCTTAAAAAGGAATTTTGTCCCCAAAATTCAAAACAACCTCAAAATTAGAATTATTCAAATCTAGATCATATCAACAATTACTAGAACATCCTCAAATATAAAATCAAAATCATGTCCTCAAACTTCAATTCGTCCCAAAAATCATAATTGAGATTCCATGTTCCATATCATAATCAACTTGGTACTAACATCATTTCATCATCGAGCAATTGAGTATCAAGGTCATTGCATATATTGTTCAAGGTCATCATATGAGTCACAAATATGGAAATCATCCTATTATTCACAAGTTTGGACATGTCATATATTAGGTCAAACAAATAGAGTACTTGAATCAAATATACAAGGTGACTCTCAATCCCAATATCTCAGGGTCCTAGCTTCTCCATTGGTCTAGGTGGGGTTATGCATCCATAATTTGAGATTTCACATTTCAACATTTCAAGACAACATCATACTTTCATTATCGTCATTTCGAGCTCAAAATCAATGGGAAGGTCCCACCCTAGTCCTAATGAGAGCTAAACCCTAATTGATAAATCGAGAGAGTCAATATAGTTGTCATTTCAAAAATTTCAAGATTTGGGATTTTGAAGTCATTAGTCATATATCTAGTATGATCTGTAGATCCAAATAATGTGAACATAGGATTTGTATCATTATTGATATTGATAATCATGAGCCACATTATTATATATTAGTATCAAGAGTCGAGATCAAAAGTCATAGGTCCAAAAAATTTGAAGCTAGGGTTTATATTCCTATTTAGACCTTAGGGGGTATCATTCATCTATATCCAATTTCAAGAAACAATATTCATCAATATTCAAGCAGCATATCAAGGTTTCATTATCATTGTATCTAAGGTTGATGAATGATCTACACCTAGGTCTATCTAGGAAGTCAACCATAAGCTATAGTCAATATTGTAATATATCAAGGTCATTATCAGATCAATATTCAAGTTCGAGTATTAACCATGGTTTAACCAATTAGGTTTAGGTCAACCAATCCAAATAGGGTGGAAGGGAATACCTTTCCAAGTCAATAGGGAATTTACTTTTTGTATCATAGTCTTACATCATTGTTTTGTGAGTCCTAAACTTAGTCATTTGATAGCATAGTCAAGATGTGTATAAAATAGGATACAAGTTTGCTTAACTGTGTTTGAGGTTTAATAAAAAATAGGGCAACATAGGCTTAATAAAATTGAGACCTCATTAGGAATGAGATATAAGGTTTAAGTCATCCTTATTTCACCAAATCATAATTTGTATCATTTACCTCAAACATAGAAAGCATCAAGTCTAGTTTTGATTAAATCAAGTTTTAATGAAGGGTCAAGCATGAGTATTTGATTGTATTGATCTAAAATCGAGTTTTCAAATTAAGGTCAGATCATGGTATCAACTTTCAAAATTTGGTGATATGTATCATTCCCATGCATAAGCTACCCATAATTGAGACATCATGTGGTAATAAGTCATGGAAAGGACCACATGATGGGATGAGAAGACTACCTAATCTTCATCTACATGGGTGGCTTAGGATAGTCTTTAAGGAAGAGATGAGATGCTAGAAGACTCTCTATAGTTTCACAAGAGAACCTTTAGGTCCAATTTTGGATCAATTAAGGCCAGGTAGAGCGGGGGATCTCAACCACCGTGAAGACGGATAGGAGAAATTATGTCAGGACCCCGAGCCTAGACACCTCAATTTTCACCATTATGGACTTTAGGGTTTCTTGGGTGTAAGAGACCAGAGAAATTATTTACTTAAAGTATATGGAAGTGTGAAAGCACTGATACCAACTATCACGGAACTGTTCTTACCCCAATCCCAATCCTACTGCCTAGACAGTATAAAAAGGATTGAAGCGCCCGTCCCTGAGTGGCCCGATAGGATCTAACACACTGGCATATACAATAAGAAATAAATAACTCAAAAACTGGATAATTGAATAACAAACTAACCCAATATGGAGATATAACCGATTTATCTTTGTCATCAGAGTGTATGAGTGCAGAAGCGATCTTATTCAATATTCCATTTGTATTGCCTAAAATCAAGAAAAATCAAGACACAATCATGCAATTGCACGGTACGCTATCAAAATCAAGAAAAACAGTTTATAAGAAAATAAGTATACTTGGAAGGAGTTATATTTCAAAGAATAATAAGCAATTTGCAAATCCAACATTTATTCGACAAGTTTTTCAAGCAATTAAACTTTTATTACGAGTTCCCATTATGTTGTAATTCGAGAAGCATGCTTATATATTTTGTGTGACTCTATTACCCCAACGCGATGGGGAAGGTCACTAGGCTCCTTCTCACCATAGGAACATAGGAGGCCAATGTACAAGTCCCACCTCCATGAGGGGGTTGTTGTACTCAATATCCACATTATCAACATTATCAATATCATCATCATTATCAATATACGGGCAGTCATAATGGGCATGTAATTTATGTTTTCATGTTTTTCAAAATATGGTATCGAAAAATAGAAGACTAATCATAGGGAACAATAGCTCATCTAAGTAAATAGCCAAGTATACAGTCAAGAGATACATAAAAGTATCTTCATACAATCAAGGAGGAGTTATATAATAGCATACCTTTCACCAAAGGTTTCGAGTATGATCAATATTTGAATCAATATGTCAACCCTTCGAGTCAGATCCTAAATCATCAAGATTGGATCAAAGGTCAAGATCATGATGTTCAAAAAATCATGTTTTAATATTTGAGATTAGGGTTACACTTTTCCTATGTAAACCTTAGGGTTGGGTCATTCACTTATAATCAATATTTCAACATGTCCAACATTATTTCAAGTATACAATATATTCGAGTGTGAATGACTTACCTAGGTTTTCTAGGATCATATGTGTTAACCCTGATTTATGATCATTATCCAAGTCATCATCAAATTTCTAAATGATCGTCATGATACTTAGTATAGTTGGAATTCAAGATCATATCGATGGTTCAAGAATATACCAAGGTTTTGCAAGATTTAGATCAACATCAAGATTACTCATTATTCGCTATAATCATGATTGAATCAAATAAAAAGATCTAGATCACTAATGATTCATTTTCAAGAGTATATGATTCAAATATATCATATCTAGGTTACAAGATAATCATTAGAGTCCACATCTAGGGTTTCCAAGATTAAACATCATTTTTGAAACATTAGACAAATTAAATTGGAAAAGGAACAAGATCTAGTAATATCTGTGAGAAATATCAATAAATGGACTTCAACAGTATTTTTAAAAGATCCATTGGATTTTTTTGATTAAGATTGACTATTTATTTGTAATTTTTGGAGCTAGGATGTATGAGATATGATTTTTGCAAGATTCATCCATTTATATGATTTTTGAGCAGAGAGGGAGCACAATTACCTTTAAATATGGAAAAAGGACGCCCCTCAGATGCACGATGGGTGGCCCAGATTGAACCACAGGCTAGGCGACTCTCTTGGTTCGGGTAGTTGCTTCTTATTTGATTGGTTCAACATTCGGTTCAATGTTGGTTCGGGTAGTTGCTTCTTATTTGATTGGTTCATACGCTTGGCTTGTTGGACCGGGAAAACCATTTGAACCAGCGGGTCGGGACTCCATCTCCTCCCGAACAGGTCTCGCATGAGCCAGAAGCTCGGCGGAGGACCTCACCAGCATAGAGGAGCTCTGAGAGCAGGGAGCACCACTGGTGGCTGAGAGGTGGCCGTCTGAGCTTTCCTCGGCCTCACGAAGGTGATGGGGGCAGAGAAAGGGGGTAGGAGGCGAGGGGCAAGGATGCCCAAGGCGGTCGTGCGGCGGCGCCGTTTGTAGAAGAAGGTGAATCTATGGAAGAGAAGTGGTGCTCAGGTATATGAAATCGAGTAATGGAGAAGTTTCGAGCAAGGTGAGGTGTCTGCGAGTTGTTGGGAGCCCTTTTATAGAGTCAGGGCTAGGATTTTAGGGTAAATCGAGATCTAGATGCAGACCTAGCCGCCGGAGTGAGACGGGAGAGAAAAGAGCTCATTTTAACGGCTGGACAGAGCATGAATGGCGGTCAAACTAGGGCTCTTCAAGTTCAAAAAGCGGAGGCGGTCATTTCTATTCGCTTGGAATTTTGAATCGAGGTCAAGGGGGCGAGATTGCAAGCCTCAGCCATAAAGACACCTCCCCGCTGATTGCGGGAGGTTGATGATGACCTCGCGGCCACTAGATCAGGCCGGGATCCGCAAGAGGCAGATCCAAGGGCCAACAGTCACCCCGGATCCCTTGTATGGATCGCTGACATGGCAGAGCTAAGAAAAAGGCACAAATAAAAGGGGAAAAAGGGGTTTTCAATACATAAACTTCAAGAATTAATAGTAAAATGTGGGAATGTCCAATTGACCTCAAATTTGGACCAAAGCTTCAAAATAATGTGTAGAATATCTAGAAAATGTTTGAGAATCAAAATACAAAGTTGGATTGACCAATTTGATTCTTTGGACAAAGTGATGAATGAATCCAATTTGAAGTGTTATAATGTGTATAAAACTACATTGGCCACCATATCTTGGAATTGAGTCTCAATAATGATTATGGAGACAATAAAAATAATTTGGGACCATTAGTAGGTATAAAGAGGGCAAAAGTGTAATTATCTCATTATTTTGCTAAAATCTACTTTGTCACATTAAGTCTGTAATAGAAGCCACATCATATTGGCGTTTTGTGTAAGAGCTTATTAGTAGGGTGTCGTCAAATGCAAAGAATATAAATTTGTTGTCAAATTTACATTGCGACTGCACCCAACTAACCATGTTGGTACTTTTTTTATCGTACATAGTTATATCTAAGTTAGGAGTTAGGACCAACTGTTATGTAAGGATAGTTTGTGCGTATTTGTTCACAAGGGTTAAAAGGGTGCATGATGGGCTACATGCGCGTTCACACCCAAGTCTGGCCGGGCCGGCCCTAACACTCAAGAATGATCTTGGCTTAGGGCCCGTTTGGTTGGGCCGTAAACCAAGGTGTCCGGTTGCAACTACGTACTCGTTGGAAAGTTTACGTTTAGTTAGGCGTGCTTGCAGTTCGTGGTGAGGGAATCAACTGCACTGTGATCTTGGACACCATACGAAACTAAGAAAATGAACCGCAAGCTGATCGGGTGCGGTTTCATTTCTGCAACTGGCACTGCATCAAGTAGAACGCCTACTGTATACAGTTGTGGCTGCCGCAGATACCTGCTACTGTAATTTTTAGTAACAGCTGTCATTTGCAACTATGAACTGCATCCAACCAGACGTTAACAATTCAACATTCTGCATTCAATCTACTAGGTACCGGACGGATATGTTGCAGCTTCAAGTCATCGTTTACCATTTCCTGTTTTAGAACTCTTGATGTTGGTTAGTATTGCATCCAACCAAACTAGCCCTTATATTATATTACAACGAAGTAGATAAACTCTACTTGACAAGATGAAACTAAGTGTATTTGATGAGTTGAATCTGTATACGATTCCTGTATTTGACCCGTTCGAATTGTATTTGGGTCATGTATATGTGGTCAAAAGTAGGGTGCATCCGGTCCTAGTAAATGACACAAGCAATTTATAGTCGTGTTTTATTTTGAAACGTACAATAATAAGAGAGAGATGGTTTACCGAGACAGTTTAAAGCCTTCACAGTCATTAAAGCAAATATACATTATAAATCCTTTCACTGTGCGTCGATAGTGACTTGAATTTGAGTGAATTGTTTTTCTACTAATTTTGCTGCAATCAATAGCTGCCTGTGCTCATTGTTCCGCTCCGGAACGACTCAGGCATGGTTGAAGTCCGTCCGAGCAAGGCGTATGTCTCGAGCATAAAAATGATCATTCACATGATCTTTCACAGAGAAGAAAACGCAGGGTACGTGTTAGTCGTGGGGAATTACTTTTTTCTAAGATAAGTCGTTACATATAATTTATGTATGCTCCTTTTCAATCCTTCTACTACTACTATTTGAATTGTTGTTCCAATTAAATCTTGCGTTGAATCTCTTATTTGTCAGCTTTCATTCCTCCTATAACTTTTAGCTTGCACGTTCTACCAATAATATTTTCAGTAAGAGTACATGACTAACCGCATGTAGGGGACATAAAAAGTAATTGGTGGACATATCATGACCACCAGCTACAGGCACAGTCATCGATTCGTCAGGTTCAGCGTGTTTCGCACTAAATCAACTAGGCATTATTTGGCGTCAGTCATGCATCAAAAGTCAAAACTAAACCTTTACGGAACCTATATTTGCAGTAAACTCGACTACATACAACATAGAATGCAATACTATATTATACCTTCTTGTAATAAAACTTTCCACCGGAAAATCTTATCTGGCGTGTCTGACATCTGCTAATAATACCGTTACATGGACACAGCTACTTTCCTTGGAAGTGAGAATCTGACAATTCACGTGACGGGTAGGCTTTTACTTGAAATCGTGATGCCTTTTTGGTAGGGTGTAGCCTGATGACAAAGTGCGTGTTTAATGTACATTTTTACATTGCGAACTCACACAACTGCACCCTACTACACCCAACCAAACTAGCCCAGTTGCAGGAAATGTTCCCCTTGTTTCAGAATCCGAAGGTTGTAGACTATGACGACAATAGATTAACACACTCCATTCGTCGTTTAATTAGGGTTTGCTTGATTTTAAGTAAAACTAATTGACATTCACAGTTTGCTTAGTCATAATTGGGCGTCATTTTATCTAGGATCACTAGCTGGTAGTGCAAGTCGCTACGGACATCTTACTTGCTGCAAAGTCCTTTACCTATATGGATTAAGCTTAATCAGCTAAGAAGCAATTTTCAGGACTCCAATAGTGTGATCGGAAATAAACCCTGTTCTCAAAGCATCGAGTAGCCACTGCTAATTTTATGCTACGATTCCTTGACATTACGTTTGGATTATGGAATTCAGACTGCTGATAGTTGCTGCGTACCAAAACGGAGTAATGGTATTTATGCGAGTGGAGCTGTGGAGTTGTAAAGAAATAACGAGGTAAATGGTGAAGCCGGAAAAGTAAGCAGCAATTGAAGAATCTGTCGAAATTGACATAACATTCAGAAGTATCACAACTATGCAGGTCATGCAATGCACGTCAACAACATATCTTGGAAGTATCAGAATTAGGAGTGTGTTTTGTGTATAAACTATTGGGACTTTTAATTGCCCCATCCAAATTAGACCTGATGAAAATCGAATTACTGTTGCTATTGCGTTGCGTTTTAAAAATGGAAGATAGCTTGCGCGTGGGGTAGAAGGACGAGAAGCTATTGAATATAATATGGACGGGAAGTTATTCACATTTATCGTTGTTGTTTTCTATGGGATACTCTTCTTGCGTTCTTGTAAGGTATAATGATCTATGAGTGATATCGATGTGTAATATTTAAGTTTGAGTATCAGGCGGGGGAAGAACTCCACCTGGACCCAAAATATATAAAAACAGAATCATCCATTCTTCACTTGTTCTGAGATACACTTCTTGCGTTATTTTAAGTTTGTTGGGCCCTTGTGGGCCGACAAGTGAGGGTCCTGAGTTCGTTTATGCTGTGTTTTGGGTGAAGGTCTGGGCCGATGAATATGTTCAGTTTGGAATTTGCTCCGGCGGCCCACAGTCCGGCGCGGCCGCGCCCGCACACCCGAGTGTGGATTTGCTGCACCCAAGTCAGATGGGAGTAGGCTACTCCTTGCTTAACGTGCGTCCATGTTTTGGGGAAGTTACAAACAAAAGGTTAGGATTTAAATTAGCGGACGCATGGAGCAGCCTGCTCCTTCTACAACTGGGAGCAGCAGATCTGCTGGCCGCACACCCACATTTTCTGCACACGAGATACGCTTCCTCTCGTCTCCTTCCTTTCTTTAACTTAAAAGTGGAGATATGCATTCATCTCGTCTCCTTCCTTTCTTGACCAGACAGAAATCTCTCCCCTGCGTGCCACCATCTTCTTTTCCATCCTAATGCTGCAGCTTGTACTCTTACGGTCCCCTGGGTTCACTCCCACTCGCTACGGAAGGACATGGGTTGTCAACGGTGCAGCGACTGACATGTCTTAGAAGAAAACGGGTTGTCAACGTACGACAACAAACAGTCCACCACTACTCACGGACCTGCTTCTGCTCATCTTACCATTGCATTTATTCTCTATAATGGCGAATGCAGCTAGCCTCCTCTCGCGCTGTGTCCTTCATGACTACAAGTTTCCTCAATCATATCGTTTGCCCACTTCCTGTCTTTGGCTCTGTACTTGCATGTGGAAGAGAGGTATGGTCGATCTGGTGGTGGTGTGTGGGCCGCTAAACGTGTTCGTGTATAGACTGCGTTGATCGACAAGGAAACTTTTGTGTGGTGTTGCTGCACAGATGCCAACCCCCCGTGCCGTGGTAGTGCCGGCCCGGTGCCGTTTGCACTGCAGACTTGCAGACTTGCAGTGATGTTGTCGGTAATGGCAGTGCTAAGTGTGGCCAGTGTTGTCGTGAGTCGGAAGGAGACGCGGAGAGGAGGATAGCAAGGTTGTACGGGTACGTGAGACGAGCCTCAGGATCTGCTATTCTATGTAAACATGGAGTAGTCTATACCCTTATCCCACGCAAATGACTGTTATTGCATCGATATATGTACAAATTTAAGAAAAGATGTAGCTTGCTCCTTTTAAAACAGTGTATAGCTTGCTCCTTTCAAAACAGTGTATCTTTTCTGAAACAGGTGAATCCATTCTGATTCATATGTAGGAAAAACATATAAACGACATATTTTGTCAAGGGTCAAGTGACTCAAGTCGATACATCCTGTTAATTACCAACACAAAGCAGTCATGTCATCTATGACTTGGATTACATGGACTGCATGAATTTTAGAGATTATAGACATCATATCTCGAGACTTTGGAGATATCCATGATGCATATTATATAGCAGACGAATAGGGTATATAGGCCCTCATGAAGAGATATCCAGCGGATATTAAATTATACAAGTGTCACCCGATTGCTTAATGGATCAGTAAAAATCACATGTATGTTCATAGAATTTTGAACAACTCTGATATTCAAAACTGAGATTTGTATTGATACAAACATGATTTACATGAGGACTTTTTGCCTTACCCCTTACAAAATATACAAACTCAAATCAGAAAGTTGCTTTCTGAGTACGTAATAATTTTTATAATTTAGCTGTACGTATTTAAAAGGATCCAACATACATTGATGACTGAACTACATATGAACTGACATCATATAAAAGACGAGGAGGTTAAATTGACCCGCTACTCCATCCTTCCCCTCTCACCTCAATGTCCATTTTCTTTGAGCAAAAATTTTGCCATTCGCAGACATTACCAGCACCTCCTTACATTTTTCGAAGAAAAACACGCACTACTTATGCAAAAGAAAATATGTGCATCATTTCCTAGTGAAAAGAAAAGAACTTGGGTGAATTTGTTCTGCCAGCAAAAAGACTCCAACTTTGAAAATTCTGGAACATATTTCATTGTGGTCGTGGAATTAAACAAGTAGAGGCAATTTCCACACTGAAAAGATTATTCAAATATAAAGACAAATTATGTTATAAAAAATGTTCATAACACAAAATAACATAATACTTATAGCTTCCTCAAAAAAAAAAAAAACATAATACTTATAGTAACAACCTCCACCTTGAAAAGCTTGCAGTAATTTGACAAATCCATGAATACCAAATCTTTGTTTTGGTCTAATAAAGCTATCGAATACTATTGGCTTAAGGTGCAATACTAAATTTTGGATATGATAATAGATAAAATAATATTGAGGTATAACGCAGCAATTGATGTTAGAGCTCTGAATACACATCCCTTTATGGAGAGAAAACGCAGCAATTGATGTTAGAGCTCTGAATACACATCCCTTTATGGAGAGAAAACGCAGCAATTGATGTTAGAGCTCTGAATACACATCCCTTTATGGAGAGAAAACGCAGCAATTTATGTTAGAGCTCTGAATACACATCCCTTTATGAAGAGAAAATGCAGCAATTGATGTTAGAGCTGTGAATACACATCCCTTTATGAAGAGAAAACGCACCATGGAAAAATTATGAGTTTTTTCCATTACAACAAAGCATGTAGAGCCCTAGTACCTATTGGACAAAAAGGACAGTCCTTCAATAACAGAGCTCCCATATATCAAATCGATGTAGTCATGGTTAAACTATTATGAAGCAAGAAGAGATCAAGGACTCCAAATTCATGATCTCATGATGCTAAAATATTCTTTTACAAGATGGAATACCAAAGTGCTATTATTGTTGCAAGACAATATGAAGATTTTCTAGAATTACATATAGTTCAGATCCATGAACCTTAAAATCATGGTTTATAGTGAGATGAAGTGCAGGGGAGCGCAGCCCTGGCGTCTACATACTAGCTAGCACTTTGTAGGTCAATGTCTACCATCCATGACGAGGAGATGTATGAACAAGGGGTCTCAAGGTGAGAAACATAAGCTGGGATTGGAGCGCACACAAGAGGCTAAGAAGAGAGAGCCATCGTCGCTGATGTGCAATGATCACAGTAGTCGATATTTTCTCAGGGACGATAAGAGTGACAACATCCAAGGGAAAGGAGAATGTGGTGTGTACAAGAATATTGGAGAAGATGGAGTCTTAGAGGCTCACAGCTCGTGGATCAAGGGTGCTATTGATGAAACGCTTGAAGGAAGAAAGATGCAGTAGGTTGAACGTGACTCACGGAGGAAGAATAAGGATAAAAGGAGCAACCCCAAGCTGTAAAAGGAACTAGACCAGAACCCACAATTGGGTCGACCAAGGGTTCATCAAGGAAAACACAGTGGGTTGGAAGGAGGCATGCATGGATAAAGGAGACACTACAGTCAGAGACTAGCACCTGGGACTTGTCAAGGTTCCCTAGGTCCCAGAGGAAGGTAATTGGCTGGTAGCACTTGTTCCTAAGGGCCACCTAGAGAAGGTATAAGAAAAATAGCAAAATAGCAAAACATCATCATGTTCCATGTATTCAATGTTTCCACCCATCTCCTACGTATTAAATGTTGGGTGCAACGTGTTTGGAAACCTTAAGTGCTATATGAAGTTAATTTTGCAAAGAAAATGGGTTCTTTTTTGTCTCTTTCCTTAGAGAGAGACCACAACATAATCATGAAGGTTGAGATCTAGTTCTTTGATGACTGGCTTGTTCTAAAGCAAAGTTGGAGGTTGTCAACAACCTAGGAGATGGGTGTGCTATCCATGATTCCTTGTTGGGTGAGGTTCCCCACCTTGGGGCTAATATACTATAACAAGATCCTTAGCATCCCCACTAGTTTCATTGGCATCTCACTACACATGGAACTGACGACGTGTAAGGGTGTCAACCTGAACTTTGCTCACATGTAGATTGAGGCATCATTGGACAAAGATCCCCTAAAGGAGGTTGATCTTTGGTTCAAGGATAAAGGTGCAGTCCCATGTCTGATGGAGTACGACTATACCCCATATGGTGCACTCTTGATTTTTCTTTCCAACAGATCAACGCCCATTGTTCGAAGAGCGAGATCCATCGTCAACAACACGATGCAACACATCAGGTCCAATTCTAGGTGGTGATTCCAGTCACGCTTTAGCGAGTACTAGCAACAACACAATTCTCCGAAAGTGGTTCATACTACCCAACCGGCGACAAGCATCAACAATACAACACCGCCAAGGACATCATCGGAGTTGGAGACATACCAACGACCAGAGGTAACAATGAAGTTTCCAAGAGTCCAGCCATGCATAACAATCAACCAGACCAACATGATGACTTACTTTATCTGATTTGGAGAGTGATGGTAGAGTTAGTTCCATTCAGTCTGATGGTCATTGTTACACTCCGATCTCATAATTTCCTCAAATCATGAGATTAGGGCATAAGATAGGATTTATATGTAACACAAAGAACACCCTTAACTTTTTTTTCTTTTCTTTAAAACTCTTGTTTCCCCGCATTGAACCACATCACATCTCAACAAAGGAATCTGAACATTTCTTTTACTAATCAGACTTTAATAGTAAAGATACATGTATAAACATTCATGATGTCTCTCACACCTTATGCACATAAAACTTGCTAATTAGCATACATATCAAAAGAGGAACAATATTACACATCGTAATTATAACTCTCTCTCTTATCTCTTACTGAGGACTTAGAGTGACAAGGACCGACTGACTCAACTAATCTTGTACTTAACTCTTGTAGTAGATCTACACTTATGCTCTGACCATCTTCAAGTCCACGCGGTTAACCCTAAAATGTTTGAGTAGAGGGGTGAGCCTACTCGCTCAGTGAATGAGTACTTCAAGGAAACAGTCTAAGGCACTGATGTGATTACAGATTTAACTTTGAATAAACGTTATGAAATTTAACAACAATAAATACTACATTGAGCAGTTCTAAAACAATATAATTGAAATAACAAAGAATGTAAATATTGCATCCAAAGAATAACTACTAGAAGACTATGCTCTAGTCTTCCTTAACTCTTTCATTTATAAGGAACTCTGTGAACCTATATGATCATATTTTAGCTTATGCCCTGATCTATGCAGTGTACTCTGCATAGAGACTCGCAGTGCACTACGGCCATACCGTACAAGACTTAGCGACACACCCGGGAAATACTAAGTCTGACGCCAGCCCTGTTCTGCCACAGGACCACAGGCTCTCCGGCCTCAATGCACTACTCCGAGTGCTCTAGACTCCTCCTCTAACCTGAGCACACAGGCGGAGAGTCTCACGGGGTTACCTCCATGACTCCGCACGGATCTTGTTGCAATAACCCCTATTTTCTCCAGTGCCACCGTGACTCCGCACGTATTATTGTTGAACACTGCCTCTCTGTCCTCGTGCCACCATGACTCCGCACGGTTAATGTTGCAACACGAGTTTCACCACTAAGAAGCAGATCTCTCGAAGGGGTTCTACGGTGTTCAGGGCACCTAAGTCTAACATTAATATTATAGATACATGTAAAACAGAAATCATAACTCATTTTACATTTCTCACAAGGCTCACACGGCCTGTCATATCATATCATATAAAACATCATAGCTCATGTATTCAACATATACCATGTCTCAGTAACATCCCTTTCTAGGGCATGTCATATCTCATCACCTGCAATTTACGAGATATGTATTGAAATATAAGAAGCCCTGCAGTATGTAGATATCAACTCAGAGAGAACAAGAATATAAAGTTAAATGCACTAGAAACATACAATTCAACAGTTAAGTATCACCACATCTCATATCGAGATCTTTCATGTCACCATAACATGATTCATTGAACACCCTATCCTTAGGGTTTCATTTGCCTTATTCATTCATCACATGCCAACACCCTACTCTTAGGGTTTCATTCGCCTCATTCACCTTTTCATTTACCTCATTCACTTGTCACATGGCTCTCATAAGGATTTCATAGGATATAAGCATTCACTAAATAAAGATTGTTTTCAACAAATCATATACAATCGATATATGTATGAAACCATGGAAATTGAACTAAATTTAGGTTTCCATGCTATTCACTGGGATATCATGCACCAAGGATAAAATTCAAATAAGGTAATCCATGAGGTACATCCTAACCACTTATAAGTTTACTAGTCCTTTTTAATAAGGTTGAAACTCTAGAGATATCTCAATTAGGTTAAACCCTAATTACATCATATGGTATAAATCTGAAAAGCATATTTTCTAGGATGTGTTGTATATGTTTCTGATGTGAATCTACCATCAAGGAGTCATTCAAACAGAGAAGGAATCTATATCATATCAAATTGCAACAACTTAAATTAAACGGACATTTCAGGGTTTAGAATCACATACCAAGCAATTAGGGATTTGGATGCTATAATCAAATTTCGTGCATTATACTGTTTAAAGGAAGAACCCACTCACCCTAAGGTGTGAAAACACCTCAAAACTTCAGCTCAACTCAGGGGATCTCGAACTCATATCAAATCCCTAGCAAATCTCCCAATTCTTCTTCCATTCAACTAGGAAACCTTGAAAATGAGGGATTATGAAGAAAGGGTGAGAAAAGAGGGAATTTCGACATCATCTTGGATCAAATCAGAGCATGGACGGAATCTTGACATGAGAGAGAAGATTCACCATAAAAGTCTATGCAAAGGATCCAAACTTACTTGATTTCACCATTCCTCGGACCGCAAAACCCTAGGTCAGCAATTCCTCCTCTTTCTCCACTCAAGCCCTAAATCTCCCTCTCTCTCTAGATTTTCGTTTCTCTGGGATGGATGACGAAGAATGAGAGCTGTGTGTGTGTGTGGTCGATCATATAAGTCAATTTGAGCTGCTTGGGTCAATTGCATATTGACCAAACACTCAACTTTAATTATATTGGCTGAATATTCAGTTATACAAAGTTACTGTAATTCGTTTATTTCAGAGATCAAACCTTCTCCAAAAATTATGGGAATTTATCACGTTGTTTATAATTGATCTATAAAGCTTCGTTAAAATTTGAGATCATTTGGAGTTACCAATAAATAATTAAAAATAGAACAGTGCACTGCTATATTGCAGTCTGCAGCAGATTCGGTCGAGTTTGCCCTGCACAGAACTCGACTGACACCCTCACTATAGAGATCAAAAGTCATCCAAAAATTATGCCAATCTAACAGAGTGTCTAAAACTGGGTTTTTCAAGCACAGTTAAAATTTGAGATCAATTGGAAATACCAATAAAAAGATAAAATTCAATTACCACACTGCTATATAAATCTGGAAATATGATCGGTCGAGTTTGAAACTCGACCGATAAACAGGTCAGAGCATTCTTCAAAAATTCTGATATTTTCCAATGTTGTTCAAATTTTATATATCCAAATCATATCCAAATTTGAAGTAAATCAGAGTTACACATAAAATACTAAAAATCATTTAGTGAGACATTCTACTTATCAAATTCTGTATTCATGTATCATCAAAACCCTATTTTGGGCCGATTAGGGTTTATGCTTCTCAAACCCTAATTCTCAAGACAAAAGAACATTTAGACTTCTTATCATAGTTAAAACATCCTAATTGTGTTATCGTCATTAATTAGATTTCAAGAGTGATCAGTCCAATTAATCATGTAATCATCTTGGTAACCCTAGTTTACCAATTAAGCTCAGATGGGGTCGTAACAACTCTCCCCCCCTTAGAATGTTTCGTCCTCGAAACATAAACCTACAAGAAAGATACATTCAAGGTTAGTCTAAGCTTCTAAAGCCTTCCATGTCATTATATTCTTGTATTTCATACCTGAATGTAGTTTTCAACATTAGATCTTTTAATTCTTTACTAAATCACAACATATTTCAAATAGTTCTCAATGATATCAAGCAAGTTCTTTATGCCGCAGTCAAACATAGAATGCAAAGATAAACCATCACGCTTTCGCTACGCAACTCTGATACTCTGATACAACTATCTCAACTTATGCGGCTCAGAAAGTTCTATTGTTCTGTATCACCTTTAAGTGACAAAAAGCGAGTTCACCATGCTATTTTAAACTTTAATAAAGTGCTATTCAAATAGCAAAACAGTCTTGAATTAAAAGACTAGATTCAACAATCAATTGCACAATACTACTCTTGGCATCCCCATTGGGTCATGGATGCATGAGGTGAAGCATTACCACCTCATTCCATACTATCCTGTTTCGATCCTGGGACCTGTGGGTTATGGGCCCACACACAATTCAAAGTGTAACCATCGTATTATATCATTTTAGGGTTTCAACCACAGTAATAAAGTAATCCACAATTGTATCAGTCATTCAAGCATTAATCATACTCAATTACCATCACTCAGTTATATTAGAGCTAGGTATAACAAGCTACACCTCATTAGGGTTATTTGTCCAGACAATCTGATTATCATCCCTTTCTGTTAATATGAGTGAATAAGTATGACTACCTTGTTCAGGGTATCTCTCCATGTGTTCTGACATCATCCAAACCGTATCACCATATCACAAATACACAATAGTAAAATGCATATCAGGTATGAATTACTACAACTATCATACGCCTTTAATTTAACATATAGCTTACACAAATACCCTGAAATCATATGTAGAACCAACTTTCATACCTTAATATGCCTTCAACAAATCATACATGTAAAAACAAATTCACATATTACACAAAGCTAGTGTTTTCCCATATCTCTCTTCTCATTCATTACTTCTTTACTTTTTGCTACCTATCCTTTTCATATGATTATATACAATAAACATCATTAACATTGAAGTATTTAAGATAGGAATAGATTATTCATCATTCTTGCTATCACACAAGAATTTTTTTTCTTATCGCACTTCATCATATAGTATGTCACTATTACATTCACTAGATGACCCCAGCAAGGTAGTTATGCACCATATATGATTCATTTTCTCTTATCATTTCATTCCCACCTTGCTCTCAGTAAGGAATATATGAAAGAGAAGATGATTTTAAGACTTGGAATAATTATATTCAAACATTCCCTCAATACATTCTCGTATGTAGATTTACTTAGTTATCAACAAAGATATTTGATTAATTAGCACTTGCTTGAATCTCACAACCTCTTTATTTTATAACTTCTCCATCATATTTCAAACCCTATCTTACGTTTCATAGTTCTCCTACCATATACTACTCTTTAACCCGTCATCTTTAATTCTAAATTTTCTCTTATGTCCATGTTGCTTATTCATATGTATGGTCATGTATACCATGTTGCACATATTTCCTCCTTTATCTTTATACTATTGTGAAGTTAACGTTCTAAATTAATAGTCCTTATATTAGTTTTTCCTCATGTTGAATACATTACATATTCTTAATTTTTAAATCAAGTGGATCATGCATGGGTCAAACATAGTTTCTCTTTCAATCAAGTTTTTCTCTCCTGAATACAGTCTACCTTTGTATGACTTATTCATTCGTTAAACTACACCTATGTTCTTTGCTTAGAAACTAGTTTGTTGTTCTAGTCTTATGAATTACATGTTCATACGATCCACTTCACTTTTACTCTTTTGAAGACTCTTTACTTCTATGGACCTATTGAATGCTCAACCCTATTCTCTACTTAGCCTTTGCTTTAGAGTTCATAAAAGCATTATACTCTATTATATGATTCCTTCTTCATGATTGATTCTTGCTATCTTGAACCATACATACATTTCACATATCCTTTCTATATTTCATATGTATAGTTCATATAATATTAATCAATAAACTGATTATGAATCTCATATCATGTTCCTTTATTCCCAATTAAGGGTTTCTCATATGAGGCCCCAAAATTGAACCTCAGATATCAGTTTCAACTAATTCTTAGTTGTTCTGATCTTGCCCATATGTTTCAACATCTTACTGTATGTACATTCTCACTCTAATGTGGGTCTAATTATCCAGAGTCTATTCTTATTATACTATTAATAGAAATCATTAGATCCCAGTAACGCATCCTGCCAACCAGACCAGGCCAAACCTGAAGTCCTGAAGCCAAGAACTACAAAGGATTACTCAACTCCTATTCATCTTAGAAGTGTGGAAGAAAACTTATCCACTAACAAAAGCTCATTCAAAGGTCAATTCTAGTCTACTTGTTACAAAGAATGAAATCAATAAATGCTACAACTGCATAGTGTACAACAGATATTAAAGACCCATATTTCAAAGTATTGAATATTTCAATTCAAACATATAAGAGCATTTCTATACATTTCCAACAAAAACAACATTATGAAATGTAAGTTCTATCTCCTTTTACATTTATGCTCTTAATTCTTGTTTCTTTTCTCGTTTTCTAACCCTAACATTTCTAGGGTTCCTCTCTAGCCCATTCTTCCACTGTATACCTGGCCAGGGTATACGTGAGAGAATAGACAGAGTAGCTTGTACTGGTTGATCCAAGTACTCAGATATCGGGCCAGGATATCCAAATACTCAAATCCCCAAAGCTAACATCAAACATCTCCTATCTGCCACACATAGGACTCTAACTTACTAACTTAATGGTCCTTGACAACTCACCCTAAGCTCTGATACGAAGCTGTTACACCCCGATCTCACAATTTCCTCAAATCATGAGATTAGGGCATAAGATAGGATTTATATGTAACACAAAGAACACCCTTAACTTTTTCTTTTCTTTTCTTTAAAACTCTTGTTTCCCCGCATTGAACCACATCACATCTCAACAAAGGAATCTGAACATTTCTTTTACTAATCAGACTTTAATAGTAAAGATACATGTATAAACATTCATGATATCTCTCACACCTTATGCACATAAAACTTGCTAATTAGCATACATATCAAAAGAGGAACAATATTACACATCGTAATTACAACTCTCTCTCTTATCTCTTACTGAGGACCTAGAGTGACAAGGACCGACTGACTCAACTAATCTTGTACTTAACTCTTGTAGCAGATCTACACTTATGCTCTGACCATCTTCAAGTCCACGCGGTTAACCCTAAAATGTTTGAGTAGAGGGGTGAGCCTACTCGCTCAGTGAATGAGTACTTCAAGGAAACAGTCTAAGGCACTAATGTGATTACAGATATAACTTTGAATAAACGTTATGAAATTCAACAACAATAAATACTACACTGAGCAGTTCTAAAACAATATAATTGAAATAACAAAGAATGTAAATATTGCATCCAAAGAATAACTACTAGAAGACTATGCTCTAGTCTTCCTTAACTCTTTCATTTATAAGGAACTATGTGAACCTATATGATCATATTTTAGCTTATGCCCTGATCTATGCAGTGTACTCTGCATAGAGACTCGCAGTGCACTACGGCCACACCGTACAAGACTTAGCGACACACCTGGGAAATGCTAAGTCTGACGCCAGCCCTGTTCTGCCACAGGACCACAGGCTCTCCGGCCTCAATGCACTACTCCGAGTGCTCTAGACTCCTCCTCTAACCTGAGCACACAGGCAGAGAGTCTCACGGGGTTACCTCCATGACTCCGCACGGATCTTGTTGCAATAACCCCTATTTTCTCCAGTGTCACCGTGACTCCGCACGGATTATTGTTGAACACTGCGTCTCTGTCCTCGTGCCACCATGACTCCGTACGGTTAATGTTGCAACACGAGTTTCACCCCTAAGAAGCAGATCTCTCGAAGGGGTTCTACGGTGTTCAGGGCACCTAAGTCTAACATTAATATTATAGATACATGTAAAACAGAAATCATAACTCATTTTACATTTCTCACAAGGCTCACACGGCCTGTCATATCATATCATATAAAACATCATAGCTCATGTATTCAACATATACCATGTCTCAGTAACATCCCTTTCTAGGACATGTCATATCTCATCACCTGCAATTTACGAGATATGTATTGAAATATAAGAAGCCCTGCAGTATGTAGATATCAACTCAGAGAGAACAAGCATATAAAGTTAAATGCACTAGAAACATACAATTCAACAGTTAAGTATCACCACATCTCATATCGAGATCTTTCATGTCACCATAACATGATTCATTGAACACCCTATCCTTAGGGTTTCATTTGCCTTATTCATTCATCACATGCCAACACCCTACTCTTAGGGTTTCATTCGCCTCATTCACCTTTTCATTTACCTCATTCACTTGTCACGTGGCTCTCATAAGGATTTCATAGGATATAAGCATTCACTAAATAAAGATTGTTTTCAACAAATCATATACAATCGATATATGTATGAAACCATGGAAATTGAACTAAATTTAGGTTTCCATGCTATTCACTGAGATATCATGCACCAAGGATAAAATTCAAATAAGGTAATCCATGAGGTACATCCTAACCACTTATAAGTTTACTAGTCCTTTTTAATAAGGTTGAAACTCTAGAGATATCTCAATTAGGTTAAACCCTAATTACATCATATGGTATAAATCTGAAAAGCATTCTTTCTAGGATGTGTTGTATATGTTTCTGATGTGAATATACCATCAAGGAGTCATTCAAACAGAGAAGGAATCCATATCATATCAAATTGCAACAACTTAAATTAAACGGACATTTCAGGGTTTAGAATCACCTACCAAGCAATTAGGGATTTGGATGCTATAATCAAATTTCGTGCATTATACTGTTTAAAGGAAGAACCCACTCACCCTAAGGTGTGAAAACACCTCAAAACTGCAGCTCAACTCAGGGGATCTCGAACTCATATCAAATCCCTAGCAAATCTCCCAATTCTTCTTCCATTCAACTAGGAAACCTTGAAAATGAGGGATTATGAAGAAAGGGTGAGAAAAGAGGGAATTTCGACATCATCTTGGATCAAATCAGAGCATGGACGGAATCTTGACATGATAGAGAAGATTCACCATAAAAGTCTATGCAAAGGATCCAAACTTACTTGATTTCACCATTCCTCGGACCGCAAAACCCTAGGTCAGCAATTCCTCCTCTTTCTCCACTCAAGCCCTAACTCTCCCTCTCTCTCTAGATTTTCGTTTCTCTGGGATGGATGACGAAGAATGAGAGCTGTGTGTGTGTGGTCGATCATATAAGTCAATTTGAGCTGCTTGGGTCAATTGCATATTGACCCAACACTCAACTTTAATTATATTGGCTGAATATTCAGTTATACAAAGTTACTGTAATTCGTTTATTTCAGAGATCAAACCTTCTCCAACAATTATGGGAATTTATAACGTTGTTTATAATTCATCTATAAAGCTTCCGTTAAAATTTTAGATCATTTGGAGTTACCAATAAATAAGTAAAAATAGAACAGCGCACTGCTATATTGCAGTCTGCAGCAGATTCGGTCGAGTTTGCCCTGCACAGAACTCGACCGACACCCTCACTGTAGAGATCAAAAGTCATCCAAAAATTATTTCAATTTAACAGAGTGTCTAAAACTGTGTTTTCCAAGCACAGTTAAAATTTGAGATCAATTGGATATACCAATAAAAAGATAAAATTCAATTACCATACTGCTATATAAATCTGGAAATATGATCGGTCGAGTTTGAAACGCGACCGATAAACAGGTCAGAGCATTCTTCAAAAATTCTGATATTTTCCAATGTTGTTCACATTTTATATATCCAAATCATATACAAATTTTAAGTAAATCAGAGTTACACATAAAATACTAAAAATCATTTAGTGAGACATTCTACTTATCAAATTCAGTATTCATGTATCATCAAAACCCTATTTTGGGCCGATTAGGGTTTATGCTTCTCAAACCCTAATTCTCAAGACAAAAGAACATTTAGACTTCTTATCATATTTAAAACATCCTAATTGTGTTATCGTAATTAATTAGATTTCAAGAGTGATCAGTCCAATTAATCATGTAATCATCTTGGTAACCCTAGTTTACCAATTAAGCTCAGATGGGGTCGTAACAGTCATGTTGAAGGAGTAACGATCGCATCTCTAGTGGTCAGTTGTAGGTGAACAAGTAGGTCGTGGTTGGCATTCTACACACTGTCACTGCGATAGCCATGACAATTCTGAACAAACCTTTCCATTTTCATGCAGTTACAATCCTCATAGGTTCTTTGGTCAGTTCGACAATCCACATACCTGGAACGTCAAATCCTTTAGGATAGGTGGTAGCTCTGCATACCCCTGCATACCAGATGTTTACTCCTTGTTATTCTTGGGTGGGGCATGTAAGGGTGTAATGGTCTCATTCTATTTTGATGGCATTCCTTACACATCCCTCACCACTAATGGACATGCATTATTGAATCCTTCCTAAGGATGTTAGTTCTACATATGAAAAGCCAAGACCTTTCAATAAGGGCAAGGACTTACCAGGATGGTCATTTTATCCCCCTTTAATGAGCTTGATGCCTGCTCCTATAATAGGGTGGACCGGATTGTACGTGCATCCCATTAGTCACACACCATTCCTCTCCTCAATACTTTGATCTACGCCTTGGGTCCATCCATAGTGATAATACCACAACTATTGTCATACACCCCTTCTATTGAAGTATCTAAATTTAATCTTACCTCCTCACCTCTAGTGTGGGAAAGACTAGGGTGAGCACGCCGGGCTTGCCTACATGCACTAACACGCTTGGGTGTGATTGTGCATCACTATTTTGTATGGACGCTCACCAACAAATTGTGACCTTTGGACCACAATCAATGGCTTTAGTCACTCCATTATGCGGTATGGATCCTAATGGGGAATTTCAAATGTGTTTTATTCCTTATATAGTATATATTTATAACCATTTGACAATTGGACATTATATTTGAAAAACTTCACACCAAATGAGGTGAGACCATGGGGAAACTAGGATGCTATTGGTTACCTAGTATTCCCTAACAACTAGTGCTACCTCTTTGGTTCGATTTATGTTTTATTCTATAAGGATAAATTATTGTAAATTGGCTCCCAGTTTAATTTTGTTTAATAGATTTTATTCCACCATTCATTCTAATTCTTGTCCAGTTATTTCTATCCCCATGGGTGTTTAGAGTGGTATGATTATCATCACATGTCTATAAGAAATTAGTATTAAAATACTATTTATAGATCATGTATTATAGAATCATATTCAAGTGTTTTGCAAAAATATATGGCGTGGGGGTTGTTTACTTATGTACGTTTCAAGCAAGTTTCAAGAAACTTTCAATTGCATTTACTACTATGTAAAAGAAGCATATTATAAACAAAATACCCTTAGTTTATCAACAACATGATATAAAATTAATAAATCACAAATTTTGTACTACGATTGTGGAGCCTTCTGGAAAATTAAATATAACTTCTATAAATACAATAGAGAAAATAGGAAATAACATATTATATGGATCTACACTGGGGAATTCATAGATCCATTCTTATTTCGCATGTCGCCATTTCAAAATTAATTTAATATATTAAAGATAATTCATGTGGTCTAGAAAACACAATATTGAGGAGTTATTGACACTTACTATATGGCATCATCATTCTTAAAGAGTTCATCTCCAGTATCCCTCCATTTTGATTTGTCATTCTTCTACAAGAATAAGATGTTGAAAAGGTCAAATTGCATTAATATGATTGAATAGTTACTACAAAGTTTTATTATATAAGATAATACTACCAATATTGTAGATAGATGTATTATAATTGATACTACCAAAATTGTAGATAGATTTATTATATAAATGATACTTCAAATATTGAATGTAGAAAGACTACCATTAATTGATAAAAAGGCACATACTTCTGGATCATCAATAACTAGCAGAGATGTGCAAGCAACGGTAAGCAACATAAATCCCATGAAAAACATGTGTAAGTTGTACCACCTCATGAGGTTGTCATGTGAACCCAAATTCTTACCACATTATGATTGCATAAAATTTTAGTTGACCTACAAATATTTAGAAAATAATATGTTTCAATCTAAAAGGTGATGCTTTCTCTGTAAGACTCTCATCCATCTTTGTTTGGACTCCTAAAAGTCAACACTAGTTGGAGAGGTCATGGAGTGGAAGAGTCATAGCCATTCAAGTACAGTTTTTGTGTCTAACATGACAATTAGGTTAGTGCTCGTAGGTGCATTCAATGGAGGGTGTGATGAGCCCCTCAGTTTCAAATAAAGAGGGTGGACAGGGTGATATATAATGAAATCACATTATAATTCCATTAATACTAAAGGGGGCGAGTTCAGTTAATGTGTCAATTTTGTTATTTTACCTTGTGTGAAAGATCTTACACTAGGCTTGAAGGGTGCCCTCCTACTATCCTTCTTTACACCTCCACTATTGGACAACCTCCAATTGTATGGTCGTTGAAATGGATGCTCGAAGCTGAATTGTACTTTTGGCGATCTGATTAGTTGCCCATCACCACCTCCCAAATGCATTGAGAGATTGTTAGAGACTAATTTGAGCCCAAAAAGGCTTTTCACAGGGGACACTAATCATCTCTGTGATGTAAGGGAACATTAGCACCAAAAGGCATATCATCAAGCATGTGTTCTTCATCGGAAACACCACAAGGTAACACAGAAACTAATGGATGACATTGTATAAAAATAGGGGAAAAGGAAGGATTTAAGATACCATGAAGGGTAAGAACAAATAAAATTTTGGTAGCTTACATGGGGGGTGTTCCACCAACGGCGATTTAAAGCTCAGTAGATGATAGTAATTTCTAGATTTGGGCATGAAAGATGCATCATGCCTTTTGCCAAAGTGCGCTAACCATATGGCGGACATCCTCGGCGGTCTACACCTGATGTTTCCCAGATGGAGTAGAGAGGTTTGGCGGGACTTTTTATATCACAGCCCTCATGTGGGAATGAAAGCGAGAAGAGGTCGATTGAGGGGGTAGGGTTGGGAAGTGAGGAATCAAGGAAGAGGGAGAGAGAGACCAGTAATTGGTGTGTGAGTGGGGAAATAGATGGAAGCATGGGATTGACTAGTAGGGGGTGGGGTTACTTGAAATTTTTTGTAACCTAGACTTAAACTCATTATATTATGTTTTGATCCATGTGACCTAGGAATGAGAAAGCAAAAACATTTTTCCTACCAATATAAGTTTTACACTTGGATCCCTGACAAGCCAAACAACCACGTAAATCTAAATTAGTGAGTTCCACCTAATTTGACCTCAACACAAATAATTTCATACTTGGATATTAATAAGTCCAAATCATATTTTAATTATTTTTACATGTATGAAAATTTACATACAATTTGTGCATATAAGCCAACTACATTGACACTAGAAAATGAAATATGTCAAAAAGTTGCATCAAGATGAACTTAGTCCCTCATTAAGTGAGTTTTCTCTAAGGATGTGTCAGAGATGCCACATCGAGGAGGATAGGTATGCTAAGTTTGGACCTTCACTTGACTTCAGAAGATACTATCAATTCTTTAAATCATATAATATTCATGTCATGCTAACAAGCATCATCAACATTGTGGTGGTGGTGGTGGTTTTTGTTGGCTGATGGAGCTTCTTGTGCTAAAAAAATGCACTTCTAGCTTATGGGTGTGATATACCAACAAAAAACTTACACATGACAATGACAATTATTCCCAAACATATACGATTTCTAGGAGGTTCAATAAATATGATTTTGTGACCAATAGATGGCATGATTTGACCAAGGATAACTATAAACACTAACTATGGCAGTTTGAACCTTTATATGTATCTCCACTTTATGAAATCCACCCTCTTTGGCCTAGAGTCTCTTTTGGCACCCCATAAGATACTCGAATCATGGAGGAAGCCATAGAGAATGAAGCAAGCTCCAAGGAAATGATGAACACAAATGGAGCCTTGCATGTTGGTGCATGTTGTCGATCTAGCTTCTTCAAGGTGCTTCCAAGATTGACAAGTTCGTTTTCATCCCTAATCATGTAAGATTCATCTTCTAGAATCTCTTTTCTTATTGTTCCTAACCTCATCTTCTTCCCTTTATCGTGCTCCGTGAACTTTGATGGTGGAACCTACTCTATGTATCGAAAGAATCTCCCTTTTTCTTCTTTTTGATCTAAGGGGAGTTAGATCTTACTTGGATCATGAATTTGGGGCTTTTAGAGGGATGATCTAAGATTGGGAAGCATGTTCATGGCCTCCTTTAATGGACCTCATGTTTATCACCGTAGGAGGTGAGTGACTATCACCCCTTTCTTAGATGAGCTAGCTTTAGGGGTTCCTTTTAGGACAACAGTCTCCATGAAGTCTAGTACAGTCTTGTTTTGTTCTTACCACCTACCCTTTCCCATATTCTTAGGATCAGGTTCTATGGGAGTTTACATTTATTACATGGAAGAAGAATCTAACTACGAAAAGAAAAGAGAGTAAATAAGATAGATTACTCCCTACACATCAACTAGGGAAAGAAAATAAAAGTATTATCTAAGACATGTAAAATGAGACATGCCTACTCTAAATACTCTAGTGAGCTTTATTATTGCTTTCAGGTACCTTGCTTGATTCATGGATTCTTTGAACCTAGAAAACACATGAAACAATGGATCAATACAATGTATTGTGTATGTGGTTGAGAGATATATACATATAATGATTGCATACTTCAATTATTTGAGAAAAAAGAAAAGGTAAAAGAAAACATTATTTAAGGCTAAAATTAGGTAAACCCGCATTACTAATCTCATTTCAATGAATTTGTATTACTATGGTGAACTAAGCACTTAATCACATATATTGTTCGGCCCATTCTCTCTGTAACATGTACTCTAGGGATCTCCATGTGTACCATGTACTCTAGGTAGGTGCTAGTCAACATCAATTCTTTCCCTCTTTTTTAAGGAGATTAATGAACACCATCAGTAACTACAATTCATTCTCATTCTTAATGTTCTTAGTTTCAAGGCAAAGAGTATACTACATATGCATGCATACAAGCAATTTTCTAAAAATAAGACAAGCAAGTACTTCATACTTATTTCACACCAAAAAAACTAGCCTTACACCTAAGTGTTCCACGAACCTAATTTTATCAGATCTTGATTCCAAAAAGAGTCAACAAAGATGATGTAACAAAGATTACCATGAAAGGAAGTTAAGGGCACATTATTACTATGAGTGCATATGACCCCGAGACCAGGGATTTGATTGAGTTGGGCTCTTCATGATCATTTAATAATTAAATTAGAATTTTTTTGTTAAGATAATATTATTTTAGGGTTATATGGTCAATTCTAAGGCTAGAGGTAGGTTTGGAAAATATCTACCTTTGTTGTTTTATAGAGATTTTCCAAGAATTTTAATGCATCAGTGATTACTTCTTTAAGGTACACATTATTTATCAAAAATCAAGATAGATCTAGGGCTTTTAAATCGAAAACTATCGAAATCAGATCATGAATATCATTTTCATCATTTCTAGATAAAGAAAAGATAACTAGATAATCAAGTAGGCTTTATGCTGTCATTTTTGAAATAGGGATCATATATAGGTAGTGATAGTATCTATAGATGGTATCAAAGCCAAATCCCCTCTAGTAGGTGGGGTCCACATGGGCATGACACGCCAGTCTTAAGCCATGGGGTCTGAGAATGTTGGAAAGGGCTATTCTATTTGATGGATCGACCCATGTGCCGATATCCGTGGATGGGAGTTGGGTGTACCTGTTCCATTTTGGGTCCGCACTAAAATGGGGAGAGATAATGATGCCATATAGTTGATCCGCGATGATGGTTAGTCAAGATTCTAAGTGGGGGAGATTGTAACGTCTCAGGATTTGAGGCCTCGTATAGAATGATATTAAAAGGAATGATTGGACTACTCATATCACCAAGGTGCACCTCCTTTTTAGGGAGCCCATCACTAAAGAACTTTGTTGTTAAGTGTGCTCATCCCAGACTAGTACTAGGATGGGTAACCAACTGGGAAGTTTATCCTGACTTGTGCGTGAGTGAGGAAAAAGTGTGTAGTTAAGGCTAGTGGTGGTATGTGGGTCCAGTTGTCATTCCTGAAACTCTACAAGAGACTTGGGAAGTGGGCCCAAGTGTTACACTTTTCTTGAGATGGCGCTCAACAGTTGGTTCGCTTAGGTTGAGTTGTCTCCATGCAGATTGTCTCTCTCCCAGTCCTCTCTGTTATTGCTAGAAACAATTGGCCTCATAACTTTGATGAGGATCTTCTTTCATTGTGGCCTCTTTTGAATCAAGCAGAGGTGGGCCCACCTTCACATAGGTGAACTAAAGTACGTAAACACTCTTGTGTGGTGCGGCTCCCTTTGGAGATCAAGTGCCATAGAGGGAAGGTGAAGAGGTTTCCAGGGCAAAGGGGTCTCAGTGACTCCCACCTCTCAATGGCCTATCTAGGTGTCGATAAGATGCTAGGACCTTTGCACAACTTCGTGGTGAGGTAGAATTGAGATGGGGAGGGGGCCTTAGTGTTGTCGGTGGTCGAGTAAAGGTGGAGAAGGGTGAAGGTTGGGAGGAGGCGTAGGAGGAGGAAGGAAGAAATTGGAGGTTTTGGAGAACTAAAGGGGGGTGTGGCGGAGCTTGTGGGATGGTTATATAGTCATAAGGGTTCCAGGCTTGCGAATAATTGAATTGGAGTCCACCTCTAATGAGAGCAATGTGGATGGGGGAGTCAGTTCTCCTTGATTTGAGGATGACAAAGCTCGTAGAGAGGGTTGTTGGGTTCAATTTCGTGAGAGGGGAACAAATATCCTTTCTAAATTATGAGGAGGTGGCTAGATTAGGTGTGTGGGATTGGGGCTGGTAGGTCATGTTGTTGAAGCGAGGACCGCTTCTTACTGGAGGTTGAAAATGATCCTTGAATTGTCAGATTGATTCTGTACGATTGGGATTAGGATGAAGATATTAGCCCTCTGCACCTAGGTAGTAGGGTATACGCGTGACATTTATTTGTCACACCTAGTTGTATAATTTCTCAACTATAACTCCTAGGATTTGAGGCCTTTGATAAAACAATCTTAAAAGAAATGATTGGACTACCCATATCACCAAGGTGCACCTCCTTTTCCAGGAGCCTATCACTAAAGAACTCCACAGTTAAGCGTGCTCAACTTGAAGTAGTACTAGGATGGGTTACCAGTCAGGAAGTTGACCCTGACTTGCACGTGAGTGAGGACAGAGTGTACAATTAAGGTTAGTGATGGTTTGTGGGGCTAGTCGTCATTCTTGAAATGCTACTAGAGCCTAGGGCAGTGAGCCCGAGTGTTAAAAATGGTATTAGAGCCAATTCCCCTCCAGTAGGTGGGGCCCACATGGGCATGTGGCATGCCAGTCTTGAGCCATGCCGTCCAGGATTGTTGGAAAGGGTTGTCCATGGTTGATGTAGCCACCCTTGCGCTGGTATTCTGTGATCGGGAGATGGGTTTCCATGGGCCATTTTGGGTCTAGACTGAAATGGGGAAATATTATGAGGCCTTATAGTTGAGCCTTGACAAGGACGTCAAGAGTCTTAAGTCAGGGAGATTGTAACATCCCATGATTTGAGGCCTTAGATAAAATGATCTTAAAAGGAATGATTGGACTACCCATATCACCAAGGTGCACCTCCTATTATGGGAGACCATCACTAAAGAACTCCACAGTTAAACATGCTAAGCTTGGAGTAGTACTAGGATGGGTGACCGGTCGGGAAGTTGACCTCGACATGCACGTGAGTGAGGACAAAGTGCATAGTTAAGGCTAGTGGTGGTATGTGGGGCCAATCGTCATTCCTAAAATGCTACTAGAGCCTAGGGCAGTGGGCCCGGGTGTTACATCAACTTAGGCCTAGGACCCTTAATGAATGAAATTTATGGTTGGAAAATTAAATAATTATATCTTTGAATTTGTATGTCCAATTGATATAAAATTTTGGTTGAAGCTTTGAGAAAATTGTTGATTGTTGACAATTATAATTTTGACTAGGTTCTTAATATGCCTAAATCACCTTAGTATGCATTACTTTGAAATTTTATCTTTAAGGGCATTTTAGGCAATTAATTTGAAAATATTAATATATTATTAAATTTGCAATTGAGAAAATAATAATTTAAAACTCACTTTATCACATATGTTGTCACCACCGCTGATGCCCTCAAGAGCTCAGCCGGACTTGGTGCTTGTTGCCGCCATTGCGCTTGCCTGGATTTGGTGCCTATCACCACCGATGTGCTTGCCTTTTTCCACAACGAGGAAAAGAAGCTCGATTAGAAAGGAAAAACATGGGGAGTCTAAAGCATTGTGGATGCATAGGAAAGGGAATTGAACGCGCTATGCCTAGAGTCCAAGTGGGAGAGATTTTGTTACAATTTATTTTTTGTGTTGACCAATATTCATTGCACGGATGATTTAGGGGATAGAGAGATTAAGTGGAGGGGAAGGTTGTTACATGTCAAATGCAAAGGGCACTATAATATCAAATTTTGTTTAATTAGTAAGTCCCTGAGAATACATTTAAGAAGAATATCAAGACAATGTCCTCTCACAGTAAGTCCCCAAAAATGTATTTGGGAGGAGTCAAGACCAACATCATGAGAGTATCCTATCATAGTAAGTCCCAAAAAATATATTTGTGAGGAGCCACGTCCCACATCATGATAGTTTCCTCTCACAACAAGTCCCTTGAAAGACATTTGTGAGGAGCTGGTGTAACACCCCTGACCTGGGTTATGACTTAACCCTAGAAGTTTTGCTTAAATAAGTTACTTACCAACTGGTTCTAATTTTTTGAAAAGTAATTAAGGATTCTTGTGAAATTGTTTTCAAAGTTTGAGCTAAATTGCAAACTAATTGTGCATTATATGAAAGTCTAAGTGACAAGTGCAATTTACCCAAGATAAGGGGTTAAATTGCAAAATGTCACATGTGGAATGTGTTCTAAGTGTTTTCGTATCTCAAGAAAGAGAATGATGATAAGTGGTGGCTTGTGGAAAGCCTAAATCGCAAGTTATAACTTGTTTAAGCAATGCTTGTACTTTGTGCACCAATTTTGGTACAATATGTAATTGACCCAATATGTGGGGTTGAAATGAAAAATCGCCACCTCTAGAGTGACCTTACTTCCTCTATGTATCCTTTGGATGAAAGAGAAATAAGGGGGCACTATGTTTGAATCACCATTGAGTGATTATATTGTTGGTAATGAAAGACCACGAATGAGTTGAAGGCAAGAGCCTTATATGTGTTGTATCGAGTTGTAGACTTGATATAAGGAGCCCTATTGGCCAAGGAGCCAAAGTGGGAGCCTCCTATAGGTTTGTTGAGCCTTGGAAAAGGCCATGATGGGTAGAGCACCTCAAGGAGGTGGCCCATGATGAGTTGCAAATTTCCTTACAAAAGTGTATCATGATGCTTATTTAATGAGATAAAGATGAGATAACTTGCCCAACAAGATAAGTAAGGGCCAAGATATTATCTCTAGGTTATCCTCAAGACTCTTGTATGGAAATATATACATTTTTGCATGCATGGCCATGTGTCAACCATGCATGGACATGTGTCATCTAGTAGCATGAGGGGAAGACACCTCATATATGCTTTATCTCATGAAATCAAGTCTATATACTTCACCTTTCACCAACTTATTAAAGTTTATGATCCTCATAACCATTCCCCTTGTAAGTATTGTGCAAAGACCCTTAGGTATCGTGCAAATCATCTCAAGGAGCTAAGAGAGCTCGAGCACCAAGCTTTTGGTAAGGCTTTGGTCACCTTCAACCTTGGTTGAAGTAGAATATCAGGTTATGGATATTATTTTCTTTCGTTCTTCACCAAGTGCTTAACTATGGTGATCTCTTGTCCATGGATGTGTTGTGAAAGAGCTTTGGACCTTGGAGAAGTTTTTATTAAACCTTAGTACGTGGAGGGTTGGAGCTTGGAGCTTTGAAGCTGTTTACAAGGCAGGTTATATAACTTGAACTCTATCATTTGATTATTCATCACCTAAATTGCTATACTTGATGAACTACTTTTATTCTGAAAATCTTCTAAAATAGTTGATGAATTTATGAGTTCTAGTAGTTTCTTAGACATGTTTCCATGAACTAGAACAGATAGAATGAAGGTCTAGAGCTTTAAGAAGATGGTATCACTTCATAAAGGGATATCGGGTTCAAGCACCCAAACAAGTAGCTCTTACCTGATATGGTAATATACATGCACTCATTGCACGATATGCTTGTGAGATTATATCTCCTTGCATGATATGGAATGAATTTCCTACCTTGGAACATGATACGGTGTTAACCATAAACCTTTTCACAATAGGAAGTCAAGTATAGACTCCTTGCACGATACATGAACAAGTGTATACTTGTGGGACAATATGAAACCCTAGTTGGGTACTCAATATGAGTAAGTTAAAGTAAGTATTCCTTGCCTGATATGATAATGTAATATGAATAAACAAGTAAACCCTTATGCACGATATAAGGCATGGATTCTAAGTTAATCTAATATGGTTGAAACACCTCAACTCGATATGAAACTCAAGATAGGGTTAACCCGATATGGGGATAATGGATAGCTCATTCACAATATGAGCCATGCCCTTTGCACGATATGGGAGATACCCATTTACCCTTATACATAATACAAATCTAAAACTACATATCTTGCACAATAAGAGACAGTGAACACTCTAAATGATATAGAGTAGGATAACTCCTAAGTGATGGGTAAGCCAATACAAGTGGTGAGTGATACCACATGGATGATATGAATGATACCCCTTGAAGGATTGAAAAAGTACATACTCCTACCTTGTGAACAATATGTGGTTCAACTCATACTTCATACACGATATGGCATAATTTACCTAAGTTGGTGGGAAACCCTAGATGAGGGATTGAACCTAATACACCCTACCCTTTGTGTGATGGTTTGTAGTATGAGAATATAATAAGATACCTAGCTTGTCAAGTAACTATATTACAAGGTTGATCCTTGAAAGAATGAAGGATTTATGAGTCTAAGGGTCTACCTAACATGGTAACCCGATATGTCACCCAGTATGTCACCCGATATGTAACCTGATATGTTGCCCGATATGGATACCTGATATGACAATCCTAAAGGGAAACTGATATGATATCTTTTGTATACAACTCAAAGGATATATGATGAGGCATATGCTCTATGCCCGATGTGGGGCACATCTTGTGCATGATATGGCACCAAGCACGTAGCTTATACACGATATGGGGTCAAACACCTAGCTCATGCATGATACAAAGCTAATTTGAAATGATAAGATCTAAGTGATAATCCATATGATATGGGTACATGATATGTTAATTAGAGGATACACCCTAAAACATGACATGGTGATGTGGTTATACCACATGCCCAATATGGATACATGACATGAAGTAAAGGATGTGGTTTAAAGTATAATATGATAATACACACATCTTGATACCCATTATGATAGAGACTGTGGGCTCTGATCTCCAAACCATGACATAAACACGATTAAAACTTAGCGGAAGCGAATCGGTAATCAGCGGAAGACAAAAATCATGGAAAATTAAAACTTTTCGAGACAAGAGCTTGGATCCATAAAAGCTTCTTTCATAAAGAGAGATAAACTGTTTACATCTCAGGATAATTACTTCTCGAGTAATTATATACATCAAGATACAAAATCTCAAGATCACTATACAAAAGACTCCAAGACCTGAGAGTACAGAGGACACATAGGACTGACTCTAACTACACCATATGGCAAGACAATCTCCACCTGAGATTACTATTGCCCCTGGTGCTGCTGCTGAGACTGATCACCTGTAGGCTGGTTCCTTCGTCTCTGACGTCCACCTAAAAAGTTGAAGCCTACGGGGTGAGACAATTATACATAATTGTCCCAGCGAGAGTTATAACTCTTCGCCAGAAGCTTTATTATAACATCAAAGAATATTTTAAGCAGTAAAGTCTTCAAAGTATTCTATAACAGTTGCAGGTATAACAAGATCTCTATAATTTAGGAGATGTGGAGAATATAAACATTATTGTAAGGTAACATCAATCAACTAACTTGGAGTCATCTCTAACAAGTTATACTACATGGTTGATTATGTTTTACAAACAACATTATGCCCTGTGGAGATGAGGCTTACCACTCATACTCCAACTGATCGCTGAGAAGCCGCATCAGTATCATACATAGGTCATTAAGAGAGCCGGATTCTCAAGACCTTCACCTTCCTCAGTCAGTAAGAGGATCACTTGTAGGACATCTCGTGTCTCTACTACTATAGCTCACCAGGGTAAACTGGTCCTTCGCTATTTTAGAGTCACAGTGGCATTCTGTACTCTCTTCGTCATCAGGAGGTTTCATATTTACCTACCACTGATACGGATATCTGTGCTTTCTTCGTCATCAGGAGGTTTCATGTTTACCTACCACTGATACGGTATGAAAATATAGTGAAGGATGGATGGATTCCACATCTACATCACTTTCCTACACTAGGATGTAAGGTTCTACACATCCATGTACCCCACATACTCAAAAGTATGTGCTCCAGGAGTTCCCTGAGGAAAACCTGTTTCACCATCACTTAATTTCTGACAATGATGGCTCTATGATCAGGGCTCTACATTATACTTGATTAGTTAGGTACATTCAGTATTCTTTAACAGCATACATTGTTCTTCAAACAATAACAGTAGCATAGCAGCTATAAAAGAAGAATACTAAATGTAACAGGCCTAACTCATATCAGTCATCATTTCTCATTATCCTCATCACAAGTCATCTCTAAGGCATGACTTTAATGGTATTCATGGCTCTCACAACCCATTATCAGTATAGGATGCCACTGACAAGACATCCGATTACTTTACTTATTCATAAGGCTAACAACATGCCTTTAATGAATATAACATCATCATCCATACCTGGATATGATTACCTTCATATCAGAACCTGCATGGTTAATACAACTGATAAAGGTAGTACAAAAATAAGGAATATCCTTCCTACTCTTGTCATAAGAGTTTAAATCTCTAATTCTCATCAAATAGAGTTTAATATTCAAAAGCATGTCATTACCCTTGAATTAGGGTTTACTATTCACATTACATGTCATCATCCTTAAATTAGGGTTTACTATTCACATTACATGTCATCACCCTTGAATTAGGGTTTACTATTCACATTAAGGTAAATTGAACTCATAACGTCATCATGTATGAGTAACACCTTCAATGATGATCTTAGATTAGTTAAAAGTTCATCATTTATCATAATTAGGGTTTCTATGATCTCTCACAGGTGGATCATACCCTAATTATGCTCATTTTTGTGTATTGGGGATGCTTCAATTGAGTTTCCACTTAAAAAGGGTACTTTCTCTCTCTAGAAGTACTTTCTCTCTCTAGAAGTACTTTCTCTCTCATCATAAGGTTAGGTGATGTCAACATCACTCTAAAACAGGTTGGATTGAGTCATCATAGGCTAACATAGCCAAAAACATCACCATTATGTGATTATAGTTACTTTCTCTCTCTAGGGTACTTTCTCTCTCTAGAGTACTCTCTCTTTCATCATACTAATGGTTGATGATAACATTAGACTAGATCAAGTTGGATAGAGTCATTATGACTAAAAACATCATTCTCATGTAATTAGAGTTTGAATTGAGCAAGGTATAACTCAATTGACCCTTCAGGGGTATTTTGGTAGTTCACCCCATTGATCATCATTATGGTCAAAAACCTTAGTAAAATAACCCCTTACTATCCTAGATTATCATTAGGGTTTGATTTTGGCAACATTGGACCGGTTATATTATGAATTGATTGAAAGAAGTCAACTTGGAATTACATTGATTGATTTCAATCATTAATCATCAATTGAGTTGAGATCGGTTGAAAGTGTTGACCGTTTGCCCACTTTGACTTTCCAAGACCGCGAGCCTCCTTCTAACTTCAAGACCGCAAGCCCCCTTAGGCTTCAAGACCGCGAGCCTCTTCAAGTGGTTCAAGACCGCGAAGCCCTCTCATTGGTTCAAGTTGATGTTGAGACCGCAAAGAGACGTTGACCGTTTGCCCATCTTGACCTCTGGACCGCGAGGCACTTTGCGGTCTTGAGACCGTGAGCCTCCTCTCGGTCTTGAGACCATGAGACCCCTCACGGTCTTGAGACCGCGAGCCCTCTCACGGTCTTGAGACCGCGAGGCTCTCAAGGTCTCAACCGTTTGGTCCATCAACAAAATCAATAAAGCAATCGATAGTGTCAAACGATGTTGAAGCCCTCAAAAGGTCAAAGATATGTTGACCACCTATGGATTGGGTCAATTAAGGTTATGCTTAACCAATTGGTCATTCAATTGACCCTCAATTGTTGACCAATTAGGATTGAAATCGATTCAATTAGGGTCTATCAATGTTCACCCATCAATACTCAACAATGTGCATCAACACAAGGTTGAACCCTTCAATTGAGCTCCAATTGGGCTCAAACTTGGCCCAAACGGTCTTGAGGTCATGTGGGTGGACCCCACATGGTCTTGAGACCGTTTTCCCAAGATTTCATCAAAATCTAAGGTGATTTGATAGGGGTTGAACCATGATTGAGCCACAAAACAGAATTTTGATTAAATTGATAACTTATTTGCAATTGGGTCCTCAATTGGTCAAATTACTCAACCCTAAACCTTCAAACGGTCTTGGGTGATTGTCCTCTCGGTCTTGAGACCGTTTGGATGAGTTCCAAATGGTCTTGAGACCGTTTGCCCATCCAATTTTTGGATTCTAGTGGAAATTCATCAAGGTTGAACAAATTGAGTTGATGATTATATCAATATTTAATTGCAATGTAATTTGGTGTAATTGTACCTTCAATTGGTCAACTATCCTTGACCCCAGACCTCCAAACGGTCTTGGTTGATTGCCCTCGCGGTCTTGAGACCGTTTGGTGACCCCCAAACGGTCTTGAGACCGTTTAGGTCAATCAACCCTAAAAACCCTAATTAGGTCACCATAATATCAGTACTGATTTTACCTAGGGTTAGCCCTAGCATTCACCCTTTAACTCTTAGCCTGTTTGGAATTAGACCATCAAACTTGGTGAGTTGTTAATTAACATAATTTTGAACAGTAATCTCATACGGTCAACGCCTGGTCAACGACCTTACACGGTCTTGAGACCGTTTGCCCAAAAAGGCAATTTCAGACCGTTTGAAAATCAGGAATAAATTCAAATAAAGTTGTTATTTAAAAAGGTCATATCTCCCGATTCCCTTGGAGTTAGCCTCCCAAATTTTGAGGGTAATTAGCCTATATAATTAGGAACAGGTTTCGTATAGTTCCACGCCCGGTCAACGGGGCCAAACGGTCTTGAAGACCGTTTGCCCTGTCGCGGTCTCGAGACCGTTTGCTCACCTCGCGGTCTTGAGACCGAGAGAGTAAACTGGTGAGACCGTTTAAGAAAGTGAAAAGCGGTGGGTTTTTCTTGGAAATCACGCCTTCATCTCCTAGCTCAAGAACAGCACGGATATCCCATGGATTTGCTTGCAAAATAGCAGGGAAAAGTAGGGAAACATGGAGAACTATCATCTAACCGCATATAAGAGATGTATATAGTAAAGCATGGGTTTAGAGTTATAAAACCCGCCTAAAGCTTGCTTCTTGAGCTCCAAGCTTTCAAGCTCCAAGCTTTAATGGCGTCCTTGAGTTATTACAGGTTGGACAAGGTGAAAACTCCAAGAAAGGATGAAAAGCGACGGCTAGAAAGGTAGGGTTTCAAGAGTTAGCCATGAAGATGACCTTGAATTCGAGTTCTAACCATGAAATTAGGCAAGAAGAGGGGTTTAAACCTACCTTGCACCCCTTGGTCGTCCTCCTTAGCTCCAAGGCAGTCCTTGGTCATCTTTGGTGAAATGAAACAGTAAGGGAACGAAGGGTGAGTTCCCTTGCAACTAAGGGAAGGAGAGCTTATATACATGGGGTAGGATTTTCAACATTAGTTCATAAGTTGTCCATAATTCCAACTAGGTCCCTCCCTATTTACTTGATCGTCCCTTCCTCTTTAATCTAAGGACAAACCTTCTCTTAAGGTCTTAGGAAAAGAAGGTAAAGGAGAGCAAGCTAATAATGAGGTACATACATAAAAAGATATTGTACATATACCCTGATTATTCAATCACAAGGTATATTTCATAACCTGATAATTCAATTGAGGTGACTTCCTCATCATTTCTTCTCTTAATGATGGCAAGAGTTTAAAAAGATACTTTAGATGACATATTTTACAATTTGTATCCCTTAATTTGGGTAAATTGCATTTTACCCCAAATTAGGGTTTCAAGTACCGGGATTGCTTCCACAGCTGCACCTTGGTGCCCTAGCTTGGGAAATCCCTCAAACTTTACCAAAAAGATTCTCATGATGTCTCATCATCAGAGGAACATCTCAACATGTGCAAATTGCAAGCTAACCCTTTTAACTGGGTAAATTGCACATAGGTCCCTGTATATCAAAACAATGCTACAACTTTAAATAAAAGGAGCAAATACTGAAATATATGTTTCTGAGAAACTTAATTACATGCTCAGAGTTAAACACAAAGATTTATTCACATATTTAGGCAAAACACCTAGGGTTGACTCATAACCCAGGTCAGGGATGTTACAGAGACACTCTAATGATGAGTAATTGACTGAGTGACATATATTGAATGTGGTGTTAATCAAAAGATGATGTAATAATGGACTAATATTCCTCAAGAGGAGGATTGAACCAAAAGTATGATGTAATCAATATCCTAGTGAAGATGAGAAAGAAACTCATACTTTGTGTTGATAATCATTTAATGATAAATGATGAAAATAGATAAGTATGATTGCATACTTATGATATCAATATATGCTCCTAGATGTGTAGAGCAATGAATTAGGGTTGCACTGATAATATGAATTTGAAACCCTATTCGGCTATAAAGGGAAACCCTAACCCTAATAATGGGAGGTTGTATTTCTCTTATTGCATAAGCCTTGTGAGGCATGTTAAATACTTATATGATAAGTATAAAGTTGAATGACCTTATGAGCCATGTATATAGTTGTTGCCTAGTGTAAGGTGACAAGATGTTTAATGGGCCTTGTGAGCCATGTGTATAGTTGTTTCCTAGTGAGAGGTGACAAGATGTTTAATGGGCCTTGTGAGCAATGTGTATAGTTGTTGCCTAATGAGAGATGACAAGATACTCAATCAAACCATGTGAACTATGTGAAATACTTATACAACAAGTAAAATGAATACCTTGGTCTGAGGACCTAGAGCTAATAGTTACCTGTTACAGAGGTAACAATGCTATGTGATGATCTAGGGGTTTGAATACCCAGATCCAGTAATCATGATGATAATGATATGAAGGGATGAGGATCCCCAGTAATGTGATAAGGGACTGACATCCCAAGTACCAAGTATCTGAATGTGTTTTAAAGACTTGAAAAGTACATGATAGATCTATTACACTTTCTTTGTAACATTTGTTGTGATTAATAATGATGACTTGTTTAATGCTAAAAGAATGTTGTAATATATGTAATACATCATTAAGAACTATAAAATGTTTTCCTAACCATAGATCCATCAGTGTCAGAACTTGCTGAATGGTGAAATGGGTTTCCCAGGGTATAACCCAGAATGCATATTTTTGAATATGTGGGGGCATGGGGCCTAAGTGTCCATGACTCAATAATTTCATAAGAATGTCTCAATAGAGCACGGTGAACTGACCCGTGGCTCAGAGCATGGTGCCTATGTGACCATGGCTCAGAGTATGGTGCCTAAGTGACCATAACTCAATAGCTGGGGATGGTTGTTGTAGATGTTCCCCTAAGAGAGCATAGTTGACGCTGTGCCTCTAAGCAACGATGCCTACATACCCTGGCATAGTTATATTGTAGTTGACACGAGATGTCTTACTAAGCCTAAGTGGTCTCGTATTAAACGAGACAAGGGAGGTCATGGAAACCATCTCTTCCATTGACCTTGTATGGTACCAACTTGTGAGAAGTTTGTGGTCGGTTGGAGATAAACGGGGTATGCTTCATCTCCTCAGGCCATAAGTGTGATTGTAAAATATTTTCAGCCGTGTAGCATATCTGCTTAAGGATCGAATACAGAAAACATTGTTTGATGTGCAATCCAGTTATACATCTTAGTTTATAGATGTTATTAATGTTTTATTACATTCCTTACAAAGAAGATAGATAGATCATCACTCTACCATGGGTAGATGCAATGTTCTCCTTAAGAAAGTAGATTATCTTATTCTGTTCATACAATGATTAATCATGCCTGTTAACATAAAAGAACCCCTGCTCAGTTTTTATAATATTCATCATCAATAATAATATGGTCGACGGAGAGTTATATCTCTCGCTGGGATAATTATCTCATCCCATGGGATCCACAATTATTAGGTGGACAAGCATGAAGCAGTGAAGATCTTTCTATAGAGGAGGAACAATAGCTGAGGTAGTAGTGATAGCTCAGGTTGAGTGTACTGTCTATCGTGCCTTGTAGATAGAAGTCCTATGTATCGTCTCTATACTCTCAAGTCCTTGGAGTTGATTTGTAATGGTTTCATGAACAATATGAGATTTTGGCTTGTATGCCTCAAGGTTTTATGTTGCTCCAGTATGTATTTTGATTGAGCAACTATTATATTATGTCCTCAAGATGAGATGAAACAATGGTGTACAGTGTAAATCAAGATATGTGTGGGTTTTGGATCTTTCAGTAAAAGTTTTCTGATCAAGGATCTCCTTGCAAAATGGTTTTAAATTTTAGTGAATTTTTTGTTAATCCGCTGATTATGTTATTTCTCTTAATTAGTAATAATTGGTTTTCCAGTTTGATGACGATCGTTACAAATTTGGTATCAGATCTTAAGGTTTGGTGAGTCTACAGAGACATAGAACTAAGGTGTTGAGTCTATTCTAGTGTCCTCCAATATATCGTATAGTAACTTCTACTTATGAAAAAGATAGAGTAAAGCTTAAATATTTATGGAGAACACAAGGAGTACATTACTGAAAGCAATGTTGTTGCACTAAGAGAAGGTGCAAGGGATCAGACGAGAGGAGAACAACTCCCTGAGAATCCCCAAGATGATCCAACTATGATAAGGAATCCTTCTTTTGATACCATTGCTGGGCAGTTTAGGACAGCAGTGATGCGTATAGTGGACTGGGTATTAGCAACACAACTCAGATTACCAACTCGTAATGATGAAGTTATGGTCTCTGAAAGAGTTTCAGATCAACATAGTTATGTTGGGGCAGTTGAAAATGTTGAAAGAATTAGGTTACAACCTAAAATCAGGGTTTGCTACAGGTGTAGGTAGCCTGGATGTATCATAAAAGATTGTCCAAAAGAGGATAATGAGGTAGGAATTAAGAAAAGACCGATCCAAACTCAGGAATGGATGCCTAGTAGTTCTAAAAAAGGGGAAGTTTTTAGTACCACCAATGTAACCAATGTCTAGCGCACCAGTGCAATGGCTACCCAGAAAGAGTAAAGGACCAGATATTCCACCAGTTAGAACTCTTGATTTGGACTCTACATCAGTTATAAGGTCGATAGGGCCAATGAATGCTTATAAGATGTGTTATAAGTGTAAACAATTTGGGCATATTAGATCCTTTTGTCCAAAAAGGAAGGAGGAAATGACCCAACCACCGAGGCGGAGTCAGTAAGACTGTCAAAGGCAATGATCTAGTTGTGGCATACGAGGGCATAGACAGACATCCCGAGCAGGTCCATCAACATCGAGCAATAAAGCATGACGTTGGAATCAGGCAACAACAAGATTCTATGAAATGAATCATCCTAAGGCAGTAAACAATTTACAAATTGTGACATGTCATATGAAATTGTATCATTCTGATATGTCGTTTCAAGATTCTATTTGTTCAATATAAGAAAATAGTTGCTATTGAGATTCCTTTGGCAAGTCCTATGAGGACACAAGGAAGATGAGGACTTATATTTTTCTTAGTAAGTTTTTAACTGATTCATAATTTCTTTTATCTATGTGAAAGAAGATGAGATATAGAAGTGATGCCTGGAGAAAATCCAGGGATGCTAAGTCCTATGTTTTTGATGATATGAAAAGTGAGGGACATGATAGTAAACAAAGTGCATACTACCTAATCTCAGTACTTGTATACTCTGGCTAGGTATTCAACTATTGAATATAAGGTGAGTATGGAACTCTTAGACTGTTATCTTTCTGATTACTCTGATCAAGTAGTCATTCTGAGACAATCTAGTGAGTATAATGAAATTGGAAATATTGAATGGACGTTTGTATCACATCCTAAGTGTAATAAAGTGGAATCTAGGATGATCCGAGACCAGTCTGTGTGTATGAGCAAGTAAGGAGTATAATCCTCATGAAATGAGAATGATAACAAAGGAAATGATCCCTATTTGATAAAGTCTGTGTGAATAGTAAAGAACTTTTCGCATAATGTGGAAATGGGGAATGTGATAAAACCATGAACTATTCATGAACATGTTAGCTAATAATAAAGAAAGGGATGATGATATGTAATCATCCATATAATTCTTATGCCATTGGCAAGGAACCTGAGATGCAACAAGTGTAAATGACTCATGAATAGTGAAAGTTCATGTGATAATCTTAGGAGACGATAATGTCTCCTCTTTGATGAACAACCTTGGGTAATGATGGGAGGATAAAGGGAATATGTTTCTTTTTGTTCTTTCCTTTCTGGGATATGGCAATCAAGTGAGTCTAAGGATACTTGATGTGCATGAGTTAGAAGTGATCTGTTGATGGATACTTAGAAAAGTATCAGTTTGTCATGGACTTTGGTTCCAAGATAAAGATATGTGTAATGTATTATGTCCCAAGATAAAAGAAAGATCCTTTTATATTTTTAACTCTGGTATTGACAATAGAGAAATGTTAAAACTAAATAGGGTTTGACACCTGAATCATTCAAAGTATGAATAACACTTCTTTGATATAGAAGGTGTTACCTGACATAGTATATTTACTGCAACTCAATAATGAAAAGGCAGTTGAATATATATGTCTTGTATGACAGATTCAAATGATAACCCTGAGTGGAAGGACTTTGTACTGGTCAAAGTTCTATGGCATCTCCATGAAATCAAGATGTTATGTGGAGATTTGATGACATGAGGCATGAATGAAAATTGTCTTCCTTCATCTGGGATTTCAGGGATGAAATCCTTGTTAGGGGTTTATAATTGTAACACCCCTGACCTGGGTTATGGATTAACCCTAGAAGTTTTGCTTAAATAATTTACTTACCAATTGGTTCTAATCTTTTGAAAAGTAATTAAGGCTTCTTGTAAAATTGTTTTCAAAGTTTGAGCTTAATTGCAAACTAATTGTGCATTATATGAAAGTCTGAGTGAAAAGTGCAATTTACCCAAGATAAGGGGTTACATTGCAAAATGTCACATGTATACTGTGTTCTAAGTGTTTTAGTATCTCAAGAAAGAGAATGATGATAAGTGGTGCCGTTTGGAAAGCCTAATCCCAAGTTATAACTTGTTTAAGCAATGCTTGTACTTGTACACCAATTTTGGTATAATATGTAATTGACCCAATATATGGGGTTGAAATGCAACATAACCACAAATAGAGTGACCCCACTTCCTATATGTATCCTTTGGAGGAAAGAGAAAGAAGGTGGCGCTATGTTTGAATCACCATTGAGTGATGATACTCTTGGTAATGAAAGACCAAGAATGAGTTGAAGGCAAGAGCCTTATATGTGTTGTATTGAGTTGTAGACTTGATATAAGGAGCACTATCAGCCAAGGAGCCAAAGTGGGAGCCTCCTATTGGTTTTTTGAGCCTTGGAAAAGGCCAGGATGGGTAGAGCACCTCAAGGAGGTGGCCCATGATGAGTTGCAAAGTTCCTTACAAAAAGTGTATCAGGTTGCTTATTTAATGAGATAAAGACGAGATAACTTGCCCAACAAGATAAGTAAGGGCTGAGATATTGTCTCTAGGTTATCCTCAAGACTGTTGCATGGAAAGATATACATGTTTTCATTCATGGACATGTGTCAATCATGCATGGCCGCGTGTCAGCTAGTAGCATGAGGGGAAGACCTCATATATGCTTTATCCCATGAAATCTAGTATATATACTTCACCTTTCATCAACTTATGAAAGTTTACGATCCTCATAAAAATTCCCCTTGGAGATATCATGCAAAGACCCTTTGGTATTGTGCAAATCAGCTCAAGGAGCTAGGAGAGCTTGAGCACCAAGCTTTAGGTAAGGCTTTGGTCACCTTCAACCTTGGTTGAAGTAGGATATCAGGTTATGGATATTCTTTTCTTTCCTTCTTCACCAAGTGCTTAACTATGGTGATCTCTTATCCATGGAGGTGTTGTGAACGATCCATGGACCTTGGAGAAGTTCTTATTAAACCTTAGGAAATGGAGCTTTGGAGCTTGGAGCTTTGAAGATGTTCACAAGGTGGGTTATATAACTTGAACTCTATCATGTTATTATTCATCACCTATATTACTATACTTAATGAACTACTTTTAATTCTGAAAATCTTCTAAAATAGTTGATGAATTTATGAGTTCTAGTAGTTTCTTAGACCTGATTCCATGAACTAGAATAGACAGAACAAAGGTCTAGAGCTTGAAGAAGATGGTGTCACTTTATAAAGTGATATTGGGTTCATGCACCCAAACAAGTAGCTCTTACCTGATATGGTAATATACATGCACTAGTTGCATGATATGCTTGTGAGATTATATCTCCTTGAATGATATGGAATGAAGTTCCTACCTTGGAACACGATATGGTGTTAACTATAAACCTTTGCACGATAGGAAGTCAAGTATAGACTCCTTGCACGATATAGGAACAAGTGTATACTTGTGAGAAAATATGAAACCCTAGTTGGGTACCCAATATGAGTAAGTTAAAGCAAGTATTCCTTGCCTATTATGATCATGTAATATACCCCTGGTACATGATACCTTGAAGCACACATTTGGTGCATGATACAAATAAACAAGTAAACTCGTATGCACAATATAAGGCATTGATTCTAAGTGTAATCCGATATGGTTGAAACACCTCAACTCGATATGAAACTCAAGATAGGGGTAACCCGATATGGGGATAATGGATAGATCATACATGATATGAGCCATGCCCTTTGCATGATATGGGAGATACCCATTTATCCTTGTACACAATAAAAATCTAAAACTACATCTCTTACACAATAAGAGATAGTGAATACTGTAAATGATATAGAGTTGGATAATTCCTAAGTGATGGGTAAGCCAATATAAGTGGTGAGTGATACCACATGGATGATATGAATGATAACCCTTGAAGGATAGGGGAAGTACCTACTACTACCTTGTGAATGATATGAGGTTCAACTCTTACTTCATACAAGATATGGCATAATTTGCCTAAGTTGGAGGGAAACCCTAGATGAGGGATTGAACCTGATACACCCTACCCTTTGTGTGATGGTTTGTGGTATGAGAATATAATAAGACACCTAGCTTGTCAAGTAACTATATGACAAGGTTGACCCTTGAAAGAATGAAGGAGTTATGAGTCTAAGGGTCTACCTAACATGGTAACCCGATATGTCACCCAATATGTAACCCGATATGTTGCCCGATATGGATACCTGGTATGACAATCCTAAAGGAAAATTGATATGGTATCTTGTGTATACTACTCAAAGGATATATGACGAGGCATATGATCTATTCCCGATATGGGGAACATCTTGTGCATGATATGGTACCCAACACATAGGTTATACCCGATATGGGGTCAAACACCTAGCTCATACCTGATGCAAAGCTAATTTGAAATGATAAGATCTAAGTGATAATCCATCAGATATGGGTACATGATATGTTAATTTGAAACCCTATTCGGCTATAAAGGGAAACCCTAACCCTAATAACGAGAAGGTTGTATTTCTCTTATTGCATAAGCCTTGTGAGGTATGTTAAATACTTATATGATAAGTATAAAGTTTAATGGCCTTGTGAGCCATGTATATAGTTGTTTCCTAGTGATAGGTGACAAGATTTTTAATGGGCCTTGTGAGCCATGTGTATAGTTTTTTCCTAGTGAGAGGTGACAAGATGTTTAATGGGCCTTGTGAGCAATGTATATAGTTGTTTCCTAATGAGAGGTGACAAGATACTTAATCAAACCATGTGAACTTTGTGAAATACTTGTACAACAAGTAAAATGAATACCTTAGTCTAAGGACCTAGAGGTAATAGTTACCTGTTACAGAGGTAACAATGATATGTCATGATCTAGGGGTTTGAATACCCAGATCCAACAATCATGATGATAATGATATGAAGGGATGAGAATCCCCAATAATGTGATAAGGGATTGAGATCCCAAGTACCAAGTATCTGAATGTGTTTTAAAGACTTGAAAAGTACATGATAGATCTATTATACTTTCTTTGTAGCATTTGTTGTGATTAATAATGATGACTTGTTTGATGCTAAAGGAATGTTGTAATACATGTCATACATAATTAGGAACTATAAAATGTTGCCCTGACCATAGATCCATCAGCGTCATCACTTACTGAATGGTGAAACGGGTTCCCCATGACATAACCCATAATGCATATTTTTGAATATGTGGGGGCATGGAGCCTAAGTGTCCATGAATCAATAATTTCATAAGAATGTATCAATAGAGCACGGTGAACTGACCTGTGGCTCAGAGCATGGTGCCTATGTGACCATGGCTCAGAGTATGGTGCCTAAGTGACCATAAATCAATAACTGGGGACGATTGTTGTAGATGTTCCCCTTAGAGAGCACAGTTGACGTTGTGGCTCTAAGTGAGGATGAATACGTACCCTGGCACAGCTATATTGCAGATGACATGAGATGTCCAGCTAAGTCTAAGTGGTCTTGTATTGAACGAGAAAGGGAGGTCATGGGAACCAACTCTTCCATTGACCTTATATGGTACTGACTTGTGAGAAGTTTGTGGTCGGTTGGAGATGAACGGGGTATGCTTCATTTCCTCAGGCCATAAGTGTGATTGTAAAATATGTTCAGCCGTGTAGCATATTTGCTTAAGGATCGAATACAGAAAACATTGTTTGATGCACAATTCAGTTATACATCTTAGTTGATAGATGTTATTTATGTTTCTTTACATTCCTTGCAAAGCAGATAGATGAATTATCACTCTACCATGGGTAGATGTAGTGTTCTCATTAATAAAGGAGATTATCTTATTCTATTCATACAATGATTAATCATGCATGTTAACATAAAAGAACCCCTGCTCAGATTTTATAATGTTCATCATTAATAATAGTATGGTTGGCGGAGAGTTATATCTCTTACTAGGACAATTGTCTCACCCTATGGGATCCAAAATTTTTGGGTGGACAAGCACGAAGCGGTAGAGATGTTTCTGTAGAGGAGGAACAACAGCTGAGGTAGTAGTGACAACTCAGGTTGAGTGTACTATCTATCATGCCTTGTAGATAGAAGTCCTATGTGTCGTCTCTGTACTCATTGGTCCTTGGAGCTGGTTCGTAAGGGTTTCATGAAAAATATGAGATTTTGGCTTGTATTCCTCAAGGTTTTATGTTGCTCCAGTATGTATTTTGATTGAGCAACTATTATATATTGTCCTCAAGAAGAGATGAAACAATGTTGTACAATGTAAATCAAGATGTGGGTTTTAGATCTTTCAGTAAAAGTTTTCTGATCAAGGATCTCCTTGCAAAATGGTTTTAAAATTTAGTGAATTTTTTGTTAATCCACTGATTATGTTTATTCCTTTTAATTAGTAATAATTTGTTTGTCAGTTTGATGACGGTCATTACAGCTGGGGCACATATCTTGACAATGTACTCTTGCCACAAGTTCCTAAAAATACATTTATGAGGAGCTGAGACCATATCATGAGATTGTTCTCTCACAACAAGTCCCCTAAAATATTTTTGTGAGGATCTAAGGCCCATATCATGACGATGTCCTCTCAAAAAAAGTATGTTAAAATACCTTTGGCGGGAGCTAGGGCCCATTTCATGACAGTGTTGTCTCACAACAAGTCCCTAGAAATACTTTTATTTGAGATATGTAGATATGTGTTGTACTCTTAAATAATCATAAAGGAAACATGTATGAATTTGGGGATGATCAGAGCACAATCGGTCAGTTGCTTGTGACAAACACCTCATGTTTGTAGGAATTTGCTTCTAGGGGTGGATGGTCTACACAAGACTGCCTAGGAGAAATTTACCTTGCAAGATAAAGACCCATTAGCCTTATAATGATAAAAAAATATAAGTGTGTGAGTTTGGGGATGATCGTCATGCTAATATCCCTTATAATTAACTCTCAAAATGACTCTCAACAACAATTCCTCTATCACATCTCTTTTATAAATTGTCAAATAAATGTATTGATATGTCTCCACAAAGATGCATTTGGGATGAATTATGACATGTATCATGACAGTGTCCGCTCATAGCAAGCCCCTTAAAATGCATTTAAGAGAAGTTGGGGCCCACACTACTATAGAAATAGCATTCAGTGTCACTTTTCTAGGCGTCAGTTATTAAGAAAAACCGACGCCTAACATATAAGGCGTCGGTTGTTTAAGCAAACCGACGTCTATATTCGAAGACCAGCCAGACGCGGGTACCACTTTGTATTAAGCGTCGGTGGTTTATAAAAAACCGACGCTTAAAGTCGCCTGCGAAATCCATATTTCGATAGAAAAAATAGTGTCATTGTCAGCGTCGGTTATATACCTAGAAAACCGACGCCTATGTGCGATGAAAATTTGCGCAGAAAATGTCACGTTCAGCGTCAGTTATCCTTGTATAACCGACGCTGAAGGTGGTTCCCGCCAAACATTTTTCATGAAAATATCATCCAATTGGACGTCGGTTGTTGCAAACAACCGACGCTAAAGATGTTTAGGCGTCGGTTGTTGTAAACAACCGACGCTATTTGGGAACTTCATAACCCTCGATCGCCCGACTCTTCCCCTTTCTTCTGTTTCATTGCGAGCGATTTCTTCTCTGCTGTCGCCCGACTCTCTGCTCCTTCTTCTCCATGACAGCGTCGCCGTGCCGCCACTGCTACTCCGGCGCCCCCTTCTCCGGTGCCCCCTTCTCCTTCTCCTCCACCGCCGCACCCCCTTCTCCTTCTCCTCCGCCTGGCCGCTGCCTGCCTGCCGCCGCCTGGCCGCCTGCCTGCCTACCGCCGCTGATGCTCCCTACTCGTCGGAGTCGCTGCTGTTGGTTCTGGAGCTCGCCGGCCACCGCCCACGTACTCAACCAGCTCGACCTCGCCCTACTCTGCTTGCCCAGGTACCTGCCGCCCTACTCTGCTTGCCCAAGCGCGAAATTAGTTCTTTATGTTGCGACCTAATCTGCTTGCCTAATCTGCTTGCGTGAAATTGGCTCCCTACTCTGCTTGCTTAATGTGCCTAATCTACTTTAAGTGGTCCTAATATCATAACATGATAGTTTTATAATCATGGCTAAACATAATATGAACTAGATCTTTTTATGTCATTAAATCAATGAACTTAGGAATTGGGGGTTCAAGAATAACCCTAATGATAACAGGATAATAAGGAAACCTAAACTCTAGATTAGGACTTGAGTAGCGTTTAATGTTATTATATGATTTGTGGCACTTTAGGATGTATATTGATTTCTTGATTTATTATTTAATAATGCTCTGTTGATTAGGATTAACCATGTTGCCTGTACTTTATAGACATTTATTATATATAAGAATGACAACACATGTATTTGTTGGCCTAGAAACCCGTCCAAGATTGACTCATTAGGAGTAAATCTTGGATAGTCCCCGGTTTGGGACTGTTCTTGAACACCTAATCTCACTTAGGATGTAAGTGTATAATGTGTATTGGGTTTTCGAGAAAATTTCAGTAGCATTTCCCCGTTTGTTCTCTAAGTACATATGTACTTAGAGAACAGTGGGGAAATGCTGCCGAAATTTTCTTGAAAACCCAATACACATTATACACTTACTAGTGAGATTAGGTGTTCAAGGATGGGATAGGTGGTACACATTTATTATATATAAGAATGACATCACATTATACACTTAAGATGTAAGTGTATACTCTAATCTTTTCCTAATATATACTTGTTTCCTAATATATACTTGTTTTCTCTGATCATAGAATGGATGGATCATGGATGTCCATTCGTAATCGTTGCACCCTAGAGTTTATATCTGGTCTTGATCAGTTTATTAGATTTGCCGAGGAACATAGGAAAAAACCTACAGATAGGTTCTACTATCCATGTAGGCATTGCGGTAACAACTTGAAAGTCAACACTGGTGAGGAAATCAAAAGTCATGTCATGTGCAACGGGATTGTACAAGGCTATACAGAATGGCACTGGCATGGAGAGATTTCAAAATCGAAACCAATAGATGTCGATAGCAGTGCTTGGGTGGAAGAAGAAATTGCCTCCGATGACGTAAATGTGAACGAACCAGTTCCAGCAGACATCGTTGATGCGATGCTGGATAGTTGTAGGGTAGAGCACACCGATCCACCTCGTATCTTTAGAAACATTGTGCATGATGCTGAGATACCGTTATACACAGGCTGTGCTAAGTTTACGAAGCTTAGCGCTGTGTTGAGATTGTATAAGTTGAAAGCTAACAATAGATGGAGCGACAAAAGCTTCACTTCATTGTTGACTTTGTTGAAAGAAATGCTTCCTGAAGGAAACGAGCTGCCAATGTCAACATACCAGGTAAAGAAAATGTTGTGCCCAATGGGAATGGAGGCCAAGAAGATACACGCATGCCCGAATGATTGTGTATTATTTCAAAAGGACTATATAGATTTGAAAGATTGTCCAAAATGTGGTGCGTCACGGTATAAATTGACGAATTCGGGGGAGTCCAAAACTGATTCTCCTTCCAAGGTGTTGTGGTATCTACCTATAATATCACGGTTTCAACGCTTGTTTGCAAATCCGAAAGATGCGAAGAATTTGAGGTGGCATGCAGATGTTAAGAAAAATAATGATGGGATCCTGCGACATGCGTCTGATTCCCCACAGTGGAAGAAGATTGATCTATTGTACCCCAAATTTGGTGAAGAAGATAGGAATCTAAGACTTGGGCTTTGTACAGATGGGATGAATCCGTACGGGACATTGAGCAGCCAACATAGCACTTGGCCAGTCATGCTTGTTATATACAATCTTCCTCCCTGGATGTGTATGAAAAATAAGTACGTTATGTTGTCATTGTTGATATCGGGCCCTAAACAACCCGGAAATGATATCGATGTTTATCTTGAACCTTTGATTGATGACTTAAAGAAACTTTGTGCTGAAGGTGTGATGACCTATGATGCTTCAGCAAGAGAGACATTTCGTTTGCACGCTATGTTGTTTTGCACTATTAATGACTTTCCAGCATATGGGAATTTGTCTGGATATAGTGTCAAAGGAGCTAAAGCGTGTCCTATATGTGAAGAAAACACTGATTCAATAAGACTAAAACATGGCGGCAAGACTGTATATCTTGGTAATCGAAGGTTTCTTTCAAAATTCCATCCGTATCGTAGGAAGCGCAAAGCATTCAATGGATGGAATGATGAACAGAGTGCACCTAAACCTATACCAGGGGATGTTGTTTATGAAAGAGTAAAAGACATTGTCAATGAATTTGGTAAGAAATCACAATGTAGTATGGCCACACCGAGTGACAATTCTTCATTCAAGAAGAAGTCAATATTTTGGGATCTTCCTTATTGGAGTTCTTTGACAGTCAGACATTGTATCGATGTAATGCACGTTGAGAAAAATGTATGTGATAGCATCATTGGAACTCTGTTAAATATACCGGGTAAGACTAAAGATGGGATAAAATCCAGACTGGACCTACGTGAAATGGGAATAAGGTCAAAATTAACAGAATTACATGAAATGGGTAGTAAAAGAACATACTTACCTCCCGCTTGTTACACGTTGTCTAGAAAGGAGAAGAAAACTTTTTGTGAATGCTTGGTAAATGTTAAGGTGCCACATGGTTACTCATCCAAGATCCGTAGATTGGTATCAATGAAAGATCTGAAGTTGATAGGTCTTAAATCTCATGATTGTCACACTCTAATGCAAAAAATATTACCCGTGGCAATTCGATCTATATTTCCGAAGCATGTAAGGTTTGGAATTACCAGACTTTGTTTCTTTTTCAACAGTCTATGCAGTAAAGTTATTGACCCTGATACTCTCGATAATTTGCAAAGAGAAGTGGTTGTTACCCTATGTCAGCTTGAGATGTATTTCCCTCCATAGTTCTTTGATATCATGGTACATCTTGTTGTCCACTTGACTAGGGAAGTGAAAATGTTGGGACCAGTTTTCTTGCATTGGATGTATCCCTTTGAACGATACATGAGCATTTTTACAGGTGATGTTCGAAACCATTATCGGCCTGAAGGGAGTATTATTGAAGGTTATGTGGCGAGAGAGGTTATGGATTTTGCAATGACTTTCTCAGTGGTAATGACACTCCTGATAATGACAAGAATATTGAGGAGGGCAAAGGAATTTTGGGATCACGGGTGAAAGTAATCAGTCGTGAGTAGTTGGAACAAGCTCACTTGTATATTTTACACAATATGGACGAAGTGAGTGTTTATATCGAGGAACATACCAATTTCATAAAGAGACAACATCCTCGAGCAAGTTCAATGTGGCTTGCTAGAGAGCATAACAAGACTTTTATTAAGTGGTTTGAAGATAAAGTCTTACATCAACTATCTCAAACACCAGATGATATTACTGAAACTATCAAATGCATCGCCTTTAAACCAAAGTTGACTGTTATGTCTTATGAAGGGTATGACATTAATGGATTCACATATTACACAAAGCGCCAAGATGATAAGAGTGTCGTCCAAAATAGTGGGGTCACTCTTCAAGCGTCGACTATGTACTTTGCAAGTGCAAAGGATAAGAGTCCACGTGAAGCTAAAATGTCATATTACGGTGTTATTGAGGACATTTGGGAGTTTGACTACATAGATTTCAAAATTCCGCTCTTTAAATGTAATTGGGTTGATAACACCAAAGGAGTTATAGTGGATGAATTGGGTTTCCCTTTGGTGAACTTTGAAAAGATTGGCAAGAAGGGTGAACCATTCATATTGGCATCACAGGCGAAACAAATATTCTATATCGATGATCCTGCGAATGATAAATGGTCGGTTGTTCTTCATGGTAAAAGACAATTCATTGAAGATCCTATAGATGAAGAAGAGTACTATGATAAGTATGATGAGTCCAGTCCATTCTCAGTTGGGTTGCCAACTCCACAAAATATTGAAGCTAATGATGACTTATATGTGTGCGGAGATCATAATGAAGGATTGTTAATTGATAAAAGATCACAATTTTAGATACATGTATGTTTATACAAATGCTAAATATTTGCCTTTTTCTAGTTAATAAAAATGCTAAATGTTTGCCTTTTTCTAGTTAATACAAATGCTAAATGTTTGCCTTTTTAATGACATTTTCAGATGGCTGACCATGATGAGCATGATGTCCATGATGAGAATGAAGTCCATGATGAGCATTCTGTCCATGACGAGCATGGTGAGGATACCAATGTAAGTTATAAAAACATATCCTGTATTTCTATAAAATTCATTATCTTCTAGTTATGTCATATATCCTATATTTCTATATTGGGCTAATTTAGTGTGTTTATTTTTGTCAAATTTTAGGTTGATGATGTACCTGTACCCACTGAAGCACTGGAGCAACTTGATGCGCAACAGCTAACACTTAACAAGAAAAGGGACATCACTCTGTTGAAGAAGTTATTAGCGCTAAGTGGTAGTGGATCCAAATTTGTGGTGGAGTTTGATAATGGAGGAAATGCAATTGGAGTGAACCGCAATAATTTTGTAAACTATCTTGGGTGTACCACTCGGAGCCATTGTGGTGTTAAGTATGATAATTGGCATAAAGTTCCTCAAGGGAAAAAAGACTTGATATGGAAGGATTTATGCGTGAGTTATTATTATTTGCAATTCTATTTTGTAGATTACAAATTCTATTATTTGCAATTCTATTTTGGATACTAGTTAATAACATTTCTATTTTACAGAATCTGTTTGCATTGGATGAGAAGTTGCATCGTAAAAGTGTGATGCAACGCGCTGGAAAGATGCTTAGGAATTATAGGACAAATCTGAACAGAGAATACATAAAAGAGGGTGATAAGAAGAAGAAATCAGCCCTTGAACAATGGAACTTCTTGGACAAAGAAGATTGGGACAATTTTGTTGCTTCAAGAAAATCTGAAGAATTCAAGGTATTAGGCATCACTCCCAATTTAATTAACATTTAGTGCTACTAACCAAATCATTAATGTGCATACTAACTAGGCCCTCAGTGACGCACAAAAAGCAAGGCGTGCACTGAATGTGCATGACCACACTATGGGTCCAAAAGGCTATGCAAGCGTTCGCCAAAGACTACAGGCGGAGTCTGCGGCTACTCAGCAGTCTGCTGCTACTCAGGAGTCTGCTCCTACTCAGGAGTCTGCCACACCCATGCCTCGCCATGATATCTGGATAGCTGGCAGGCAAAACAAGAAGGGTGAAATAAAGAAGCCTGTAACTGCTGAGGCGGCTGCAAAAATGGTAAAATACAACTCTTAGAGAAAACGTTTGAATATTGATTATTTGTGGTGTTAACTTACCAATTTCTGTTTATGCTGATTAGCGGGAGCTGCACGAGCAGAGGAAACAAGGCACGTTCATCCCTCAGGGCACAAGGGATGAATTGACAGTTGCTCTGGGTAACCCAGAACATCCTGGACGTGTTAGAGGTGCCGACACTGGTGTTGGCATCAAAACATTCTTTGGGCCATCCCAGCGCAAACCCAGAGCGGGACTTTCTCAAGAAGAGGTAACCTATTCTTTTTTTAGAATGTTACTGCAAAAGGAAATTCATTAATAAGAAGCTAATGTTTCTTTTATCCATGTATAGGAGAATAAGAGAGTTGAGGATTTAGTTGCTAAGAAGGTCAACGGTGTAGTTGCTGAGAAGGTCAAGGAAGAATTGATGCGGTGGCAGGCATCTCAGGCTTCCAATCAGCCTATGACGACCCACTCTTCTCCTGATACACAGACTGCGAGTAATCCTGGAGACCCATCGCCTAGCACGTCTGCTGTAAGTATTGTTTATGACATTGTAGCTAGTCTTTTCAAGATGATATGTTTTCAAGATTATATGTATATATGTATAACATTCTTTACGTAAATTTGTAGGCATTGAAGCCATGCCGCTTAAGAATGCAAGACTATGTTGTTGTAGAGGCGCAGGCTTACCAGTCCCTTCCTGGGGCAACGTTTCATGGGACTCCAATGCCGCAGGGCTACATTCGTGTGAGCCCGCTACATGTATTACCCGATTGGAGGGAAGTTTCGTTGCCATATGCCCACCTAGATATTGATAGACTTGATGAGGCAGAAGGCAGGGTCATATTGTGGCCCAAAGCAAATGTCGTCTACACGACTAAAATTGTAAGATAAATTTACATTGATTTAGACTGTTAATGTGTATATATGATGTCAACTGATCTGAAATTATATATACAGGTTAAAAAGAAGACACCAGGAGCACCTAGGCCTCCACCTCCACTTCCCGCATTACCAACTTGGGTTCCAACTGACCTAACATACCCGTTAGGTCCTGCTTGTAGGGGAATGGCATGTTGGCTACGGGCACATAATATACATTGCCCTATAATAGTTTCTTTAGATGCAGATTATGCAGGTCAATCATATGATAGCTCTTTATTTATACAAGATATTATTGAGCTGTTTATGTATGATTGGCTGAATACATCAATGATAGAGACATGGATAAGGTGAGATCTTGTTTATACATTCATATACCTTGTGTAAGATCCAGTGATCTGGTTTCTTATATATTAATGCATACGTAATACATGTTTTGCAGCTACTTAGTCGAAGATCATTGCAAACAATTTGCATTTGATCATGTGGGATTTTTGATTCCATCATTGATTAGTATGGTAGCTAAAGACCCTGATAATGTTCAACAATACTGTATAGATGCTTTTACAATTTTTGGTCAGTAAAAGAAGACGATAATAATAGCTCCATTCAATGTCAAGTAAGTTTACTTTATTTATAATTTGGACTTAAGAAAATTCCATTTTTATTGTGCATTTTGAGTTATTAATTGTTAACTTTTTACCTCTAGCGGTAAACATTGGGAGTTACTAGTTATTGTCCCCGGGACGTTCACTATTTATTATCTAGATCCCGCGGGAAGTACATTAAACACTAAAATTGGACATGTAATGAGAATGCCATTATTCTGGTGAGAAATATTTCATTTTTGTATCTGTTAACATCTGTTATTACATTACTATTTACTTATGTAATTTACTGTGTTATATTAACATGTAGGGGTTTATATGCATTCAAAAAGGCTGGAGGAACGGTCCCAAGGAAAAAGAACCAGCCAATAAATTGGCAGAACGTACAAGTAAGTTCCCGACTCGAATATATATATTATTGATGTGAATTGTGCTTAGTTGTATTATTTTGTATGTTTCAATTTATAGTGTGCTACACAAGACAATGGTTGGGCATGCACATACTATGTGATGCGATTTATGCAGATGATTATCAAATATGCCACATTGGACATCGATACCATACATGAGGTATTATATATAGTCTCACTAGTTAGTATGAAATATATCAATCTTATCTTATTTTTATATTATTACTTATATATACATCATTCTCTTTGCAGGTGTTTAAAACTGACCACACTATAGGTAAACGCTTAAAAAATATACATGCTCCATATACGATGGAAGCATTAAATGAAGTAAGAGAAGAATGGGCAAAAGACATACAAGCAGTGGCAACTGTAAGATATAATTGGGATGTTGATAGCGATAATGAATGATACTTTGTAAATGAATATTTCTGAATGTTAATACATGTATTTGAATGTTTCTATATGTGTGAATGTGAGAATTGAATTGATGTCTGAATGTATGTACTTGTGTAGAATTTTCCTTGTGACTTTTGCAGGTTTGCGGCCTGTTTGTAGGCTGATATCAATGGATGTCGTAAACCTGCAGTTCAGAAAACTGAACTACAGGTTCTCATCCTGCTGACCAGCCACAGCAGGCCTGCAAACTGATATGAAAAAAAAATATAAATAGGCGTCGGTTATTTATAGAAAACCGTCAGCAAAGACATACAACGTCGGTTATTTGATAAAAACCGACGCCTGATGTGGCCAAAGCAGTCCTGGAAATGGCGTCGGATATTCGTATCAAACCGACGCCTATTTAATCTATAGGCGTCGGTCTCTTGGTATATAACCGACGCCAAAAGTGTTCGCGCCACAGAAAATGGCGTCATCTACGACACTTTATGCGTCAGTTATCTACTAAAAGACCGACGCCTATACCGACATTATATTCCATATAGGCGTCGGTTGTTCAGTAAATAACCGACGCAGAAAGTGCCCTAGATGACGCCGTTTTCTGTGGCGGGAACCCTTTTGGCGTCGGTTATATACCAAAAGACCGACGCCTATAGATTAAATAGGCGTCGGTTAAAAAACCGACGCCGAAGTGTTCGACCTTTAGCGGCGCCCACATAGGCGCCAGTCGGAAACCGACGCCAAATGGGGTTAAACGACCGACACCAAAGGCCGTTTCTGTAGTAGTGCCATATCTTGAAAATTTCCGCTCATAACAAGTTCTTGAATATGCATTCGTGAGGAGTTCGGGCCCATATCATACACACATACACACACACATACTTACACACACATTACAATGTCCTCTCAAAACATACTTATACACACATTTGTGTGGAGTTGGGGCCCATATCATTACAATGTCCTCTGACAATAACCCCCTTAAAATGCATTTGTGAGGAGTCAGGGGCCATATCATGAGTGGATCCTCTCACAACTAATCCCTGGAAATGCATTAGTGAGGAGACATGGCCCATATTTTGGCATTGTCCTCTCACAAAAAGTCCATGGGAGTTCATTTATAAGGTTTCATGACAATGTCCTCAAATAATAAGTCCTTGAAAATACATTTGGGAGGAATGACATGACAATGTCCTCTCATTGCAAGTCCCTAGAAAAGCATATTTGAGGAGCCAGGGCTCATATCATGAGAGTGCCCCCCCACAGAGTGTCCCGCAAAATGCATCTGGGAGGAGCCATGGCTTATATCAGGACAATGTACTCTAAAAAAAAGTCCCTTAAAATGCATTTGAGGTTTTGTCCTCTCAAAAAAAAGTCACCATATCTTCACTAAGCATGAGCTCAGACCCTCACCAAGTCAGTTCCCTCTCACTAAAAGTGTGAAAAGTTGCAAGTTAGAGGATTGGTATCTCAAAGTGGCTTAGGGATGAGAAACCTTCCATATCATATGAGGAATTTACCTCTGATGGAAATTCACCAAAACAACACTAGATACAAGTTTAATCCCTTATCATGAGAGTGCCTTCTTATGACGGGTGAGAGAAATCTCTATTTTAGAGAAGCAAATTGTGAATTGGACATGTGGAGGAGGGGCCTTGAATGTCATATGAGAAAGCCTCCTCTGACAACAAGTCATTGAGTAGCACTAGTCATCGAATAAACATCCATGAAATGCATAGAAGCTATTTTCCAATAACAACAAATGCTTGTGGAACTATGACACTCATCTTACGTGACTGTGACAATTGACATGCATATATATATATATGCTAGAATACACTCGAGTGTATTCAAAGAAGAATCCACTAAAGTAGATATTCATGATGCAATATTTTTTTTAGAAATCTAATCCATTGATCGTCTTAAGAATCTTGTGAATAGCTCATATATAAAATTTGAGCCCATTTGAAAATGTATAGGTCATGTTATGAAGACCACAAAAATTATGCATTTCAAATTAGTTTCGTGCGTCGATTTTGTTTCCCTCGATTAGACTCATCCAAATGGGCTCAAAATTCATATGTAGCCTAATTATAGTGTGAAAATGAAGGTCAATGGTTTATATTTTACAAAAAAATAGTCTTGATATGCTAACACAACTTGAGTGTGGCATGTGATCCGTACACTCGAGTGTATTCCAGCCTGACTCTCTCTCTCTCTATATATATACATATATATATATGTGTGTGTGTATATATATATATATATATATATATGTATAAGAATTAGAACAATATGATGATGATATTGATGAAGATGATGATGAAATAATGATACTGATGAAGATGATGATGGTGGTAGTAGTGATGATGATGATGATGATGATGATGTTGGAATGACCATTGTGATGCTTGCTCGTGGGGCTTGCAAGACACACTTTCTAGTCTAGAAGCACTAGTTTGTGGTTTTGCGGGTTTGCAACACTCACTAGTTCGTTTGTAGCTGCCACATGTGGGGCTTAGAACACTCACTTGTGGGTCTTGTATCACTTGCTTGTAGTTCTTGCTAACTAGACTTACATCACTCACTTGTGGGACTTGCAGTTGTCACTTGCTTGGCTAGCAACACTAATCATGGCCCATATCATAATTGTTTTCTCTCCCAAAAACTACCTAAAATGCATTTGCGAGGAGCTAGATGCTTGTGGTAGTCACTGCCTATTTGCAACAATTACTGCTTGGGTTGTGTGGTCTGCATAAGCCACTGTAAGCCAAAATATATTTACGAGGATCCGTGGCCCATATCATGACAATGTCCTCTCCCAGTATGTCTAAAAAAATACTTTTTGGAGGACCTAGAGCCCATATCATGACAATGTTCTCTCATAGAAAATCCCTGGAAATGCTTTGATGGATAAGTGCATAAGTTTGGGGATAATTGGAGCATGGTCGATTGAGTGTTTATAGTATACATCACGCATTCACATCAATTTCTAATGGGGTGGGTGCTCAACACAAATCATTGTCAAGGAGCAATTTGCCAATATCCCTTTTTGAATTAGTCTTAGAATGATCTGGACTGACTCACAGTAGCAATTTCTCTCACACATCACCTTTATGAATTGTCTACTAACTGTACTGATAAACCCCTATAATTATATATTTGGGTGGGTTCATAGGCCATATCATGACAATTTCCTCTCATCGCAAGTCCATTGAAATGCATTTATGAGGTTTTTTGAACCATATTAGACAGTGTGCTATTTCATCGAATCCCAAGAAATTAATTTATGAGGAGCCTGAGTTCATTTCATAAAAATTTCCTCTCACATCAGTTCCCACAAAATGCATTTTTGAGGATTGAAGGCCCATATAATAGTAGTGTCCCCTCACAAAAAATCTGTGAAAATGCTTTTGGGAGGATCCAAGACCATATCATGATAGTGTCCTCTAACAGAAAGTCCCTAAAAATACTTTGACGGTGTCTTGGAAGACAAAGAAACTAGAATGTCAGTTGTCGTACTCCCTTGTAGGTCTTGCAATACTCTCTAGATGGGCTTGTAGCTCTTTCTTATTGGGATGGTAGCTCTCACATGTAGTTCTTGCAACACATACTTATGGGTTTTGCAAGAATCGCTTCTAGGTCTTGCAGTACTTTCTTGTAGGGCATGCACCTTTTTCTAGCTAGGATTGCAACACTTTCTTGTAAGGCCTGCAAGTCTTTCTTGAGGTGCATTCAGGTCTCTCTCACAGGGCTTGCAGGTCTCTCTTGTGGGTTCAAAAGTCTCACTTTCTCATCTTGCACTACTCACTATAGCCCATATCATGACAATGTCCTCTCATAAAAACACTTTGAAAATGCATTTAAGAGGAGTTGGGCCTAAATCATGACAATGTCCACGTATAAAAAAATCCTTGGAAATACATTTTTGAGGAGCCATGTCCCATATTGTGATATTTTCCTCTCACTACAAGTCTCTAGAAATGAAATTGTCATGTTCCATGATCCATATCATGATGGTATCTCTCACAATAAGTCTATGAAAATGCATTTGGGAGGAATATTGTAACAATGTACTCCACAACTAATCCCTAGAAATACATATGGGAGGAGCCAGGGCACATATCATGAGAGTGTCCTATCACAGCAAGTCCCTAAAAATGCATATTGGGAGGAGTCATGGCCCATATCATGATAGTGTCCTATCACAACAAGTCCTTTGTAATGCATTTGTGAGGAGTTGGGGCTCATATCTTGACAACGTCCTCTCATAACAAGTTCTTGAAAATGCATTCATGAGGAGTGGGAGCCTATATTATGAGAATATCCTCTCACAAAAACTATCCTAAAATGTATTTGTGAGGATCCAGATCACATTTCATGATAGTGTCCTCTAACAAAAACTATGTGAAACTACATCTAGAAGGATCTAGGTCCCATATTATGTCAATGTCCTCTCACAACAAGTTTTTAGAAATTCTTTGATTAGAGATATGTATATATCTTTTGTCCTCTTGTATATTCATAAAAGAGACATGTATGAGTTTGGGGACAATCGGAGAACAGTGGATCACGTGCTTGTGACAACCACCACTCATTTACATCAATTTCTATTGGTGGTGGGTGATCTATGTAAGCCGTGTTCAATGAGAAATTTGTCTTGCATGACAAATCCCATTAGCATTAGAATGGTAAAAAAGTGACATGTATGAATTTAATAAAGATATGTATGCCAATATTATTTATGAATAACTATCAAAATGACTTATAATGACTCTTAACAACTACTTTTGTCACATATCACCTTTATGAATTGTCAAATAAATGTGTTAATATATCCCCACACAACTTCATTAAGAAAATTGTAGATTCTTATTATTAGTTGTGGGATGTTAGATGACTGACATGTCTACACCGAAGGATTTGGTGACAAGTATATGTCACCTAAAAGTTTGGTGACAAGGATGCATGTCACATAAACAATATACCCCCTTATATATCACATGTGACTCATATACATGTCACCTATATATAAACCCCCATTAGAGCATAGATGATTCAAATGTATGTCACCTATTGAGTGTAACCCTTTTAAGTATGATAAAATATATTTCATCTATATTACACATGATTATACACACTATAGGTGAATTACATACATGTCACCTAAAGTATGTAACCCTTTCAAAAATGTTAAAATGTATGTCATCTATTTTACACATGTCTACACAGGTTATAAGTGATGTACAAACATGTCACATAAAGTGTGTAACATTTTATATGACTGTCAGCTATACCATGTTTATTGATAGTGGTTCTGCACAAGACCACAAGAATCTGAAGATCATCATTTTTCTATAGAGACATATTGTCAGCTGCCCCCTGGTTATCAACTATACTTCTATTCTTTCTTTATATCTAGTGTGGTACATTTGGTATCACTGAATCTATGTCACTGTAGATGTTTCTATTATTCCATGATTTTTTTATTCAGTCACATCACTGGTGCTTCTATTATTTAATGGATTTTTAATTCAGTTACATCACTATACTGTATGCTATTCTATCTTTTATATGAAATTGTTTTTAATATAAAAAATTCCTTATCAGAGGATGAGAGAGATCATTTAGGTGAGAGGATAAAAATTAATTGAATGATGTGAAAAACTAATTTGACATTAAAATACTTACTACCTGTTCATTTCAAAATAGAAAATTGGTCTATAGAGGTCACCCAATGGGACACTATGCTGGAGTTCACAACTATAATATTAATTGACACTTTAGAGAAAAATAGAAAACACCATTATACTATTATTTTCTTTATATGAATAAAATTGATATGATGGTTTCTGAATTCGTATTTATAAAAGGGCTCATTGAATGGTGGGATTGATTTTATTACTCCAGAGGTTATTATTTTTTAGTATCTATGGAGAGAATTAATTTGGAAATGTATGTTATAATTTATTTTCTAAGAAAAGTTTGTTTACACACCACCGATACAACTGAAGTGACTCATAAAACAAGAGTTGCATAAGCAAACTTAGACTATATGGTTTATACAACATAAACATGTGTGATATCTTCTCTCTCACAACATATTAACAAGGATAAATATCAATTGTTGTAGTCATTAAGTTATTCAATTCATTTAAAATGAGAATAATGTTAATGAACAAATATTAATATGATGGTCATGATTTTTGGTAGGTCATTTGTTTGGCATTGTAGAGATAAACAATCCAGGGTAACATCAAGAAATTTACATAGAAAATATATAATTCTTATTATATTCACCTTCATGATATCGAGACTCCTAGAAAACATATCAATGTGGTGATCAACATGAAGCATGGTAAAAATTAGAATTAATGAATAACTATAGTTCATACAATAATAGAGATGTAATTATAAAAGAAAACATTTGGGTGTTGGAGCAATTCTCTACACCTAGCGGAGGACTATGTCCACTCATGGAAACAACTTAGCAAGTATAAAGAGGGCCTAAACAAAGTGGCTCAAGTGGCCAGGCATGGTTTCCCCTAACCAAGGGACTGAGTTTGAATCGCAGGTGCCGCCTTGGTTTACCACTCTCCCAGACGTTCGACCTCCATCACGAGCATGGGAGAGGGGGAGAGATGCCTCTCTTAATCCCATAGCAAGTAGAAAGAGAGAGAGAAGATAACTTATTCACAAAACATGTAGAACATGACCATCATGGCATGTGGAATCAATCTTTAGGTGACGTCAAGGCCCAAAGTTCTCTAATCATCACACATAGAAACATCTCCTAGATAGTATTTGGGGACCTTCAACAATGGAAAGGCACTCTCTCATGATGGTAATTAGGCTAACTGTGGGGGTCTGGATCCTCTAGGGAACCCCTAGTATATTCATTATATATGGTGTCCAGTGGTTCCACAAGTGTGACCATTAATTGGTATGTCTTCCTCTTTTATTGTGACTACATATAGTTGGTATTTGATTGACTACATAGACTATTCTTATAATATGATACCTTGGCTTCATTCCAACTCACTTACTAGCTCATCAACTAGATGGACTTGGGTGTTTCCTTTTTATTTGGTAGTTAGACAAACTGGTTGGCTTGTCAGCTGACAAGACTCTTCTCTTGACTTTTTATGGAAATTCCAATCAATCAACTAGGTGGACTAATGATTTTACTAGTTGGATGTCATAATCTCTTATGGATTTTCCAATATATCGACTTGTAAGATTAGTTGGTAAAATACTTGGTGGTGAACATTTTCCTAAGTATTTAACTTGAGAAACTAGTGCATGAGTAGTCTGCCGACTCATTGGATTTCTTGATCTATGCCATTTTACGAATGTTGAAAGCTAATCAACTAACTCATATAGTTGACCAATGAATTGGTTGTATTTTTTATTCCTCTTGGATACCAACTACCCGGTTGACTAGCTTGGTCTAACGACACTTGTAACATCCAAAAAAACGAGTAAAATAAGTTTCGCATCAAATTTGTCCCTACCAATTAGTTTTAACCCTGGATCTTGATGCAAATAACCAAAATTGTAAGTTTTTCATATAAAATACAATAAAAGAGAGAGAAAATGAACTATGTTCCCTATTTACTTTTACATATTCTTAAATAAGGTAAAGATATATATAAGAAATACCTTTCACCCTTTCTCTCTACTCCACAATCCTCAAATATAAAGAAAACCCTAATTAATGGAGACTGACTTCTAAATATGAACTATACATAAAAGAAATTGGTCATTAGTTGATTTAGAAACCCATTACCAAATTTAATGTACATTAATCAATCAATATGTACATTAAGGTAGCTATTCACTAAGTGACCATAAAAATTGTAAAGTGACTTATAAGAGGTTCTAAAACCCTTAATCTGATGTGGTTCAAATTTTAGGTCGTTTGAACTTCATTAGACCCCCTAACTTAATTAGAGAATATTCCAAATATTTTTTATTATAAAAATTAAATTAAATACCCTACTTTCCTAAACTAACCTAAGTCCTGATCTAAGCAGTTGACTCTTGGATCAAAACTTGATCCAGGTCAGACTCTATTGGGTTGCACACCCATCAAAACATTGGGAGGTCGTCTTCCTCACCCATCCCAATTTTGTTGAGATTGTGTAGAAATCCATCATTCCTTCCACAAGTCTCTCTCTTTCTCACATTAAGTCAACATCCTAGGAAAGTTTCTCTTTTGACTCAATGATGTTCTCAAGAGAGGATAGAGTCTTGGTTTGTCAGGGTTACGACAACCACATGCTCAAACCATGAACCCTCCCATTCCATCATAACTCAACATCTAGCTTCACCTTAGACCATCGCCTATGTAAGTGAAGCCTCGATAACCACCAAAGATCTTTGAGAAACCTAGAAAATCATTTTCAATCTCCTCATTTAGCTTCCATTCTATACCCCCCAAGCTCCACCTGTGTTCAACTTTCGATGAGGTCGGAGATGACATCTTGGGCTTTTGGGACCCCTGTTGTTACCGCCAGATCACCTCCCTGGATTCAGTGAGCCTTCTTCCAATCTTGGGAGAGGCAATTGATCTGACAATTCCTCCTCATCTTTGCTCCAAACAACCATGCCTCCACCATGAATATTGGCCTCAAGTTGGGACCTCCAACATCCTCTCAGCTCAATTTGAGAGCTTCTAAAGTTTGTAGGAATTTTCCTCTGAGCTTCTTGCCCGTTTCACCTGCTCCATGGTGGAGGAACTCCATGTAAGGCAGTCAGAGTCATAGCCCATGGTGGTAATTTGTTTCCCCACAAAAATAGAGCAACATAATCACAAATGTGAAGGGGCGAGTCATGAATTGGGGTTGGGCCTGGTTGTGTTCTAGCAACCATGGTCCAGCCAAGTCTGAACCACTACCCAGTAAAGATTGGCCACATGTTTAGCACCGAGCTAGACCTGAATGGGGCGAGACCCATTCATCTCGTGTGGCCATAATCTCGAGCTTTGTTGACCAATAAAACATCCCAAAATTGATCTCATTATTTAGAAAATCTTGAAAAAGATACATCTTGCAAAAGTCATCACATATACCCCCTTAATATAAATATAACAAATTACATACCCAATTGATAAAAATAAGATGAAGAGACTGAATAAAATACTTTTAATGTCTATGATACTAGATTTAAAAATATGTGCAATACATGAATATAAGAAGATGGATACTAGTAAACCCTAGAAATCAAACTTATATCAATTATTAATGAATGTTAATTGCTCTAAGATGATATTTATGGTTCATAAATTATCAAAATTTGATTAGGGTTTCACCAACCTAAGAAGAGAAATTAGGATCTTCTCTAAGATAGAGGTAAGTGGTACATGCCATTTGAACATTAGTATTGGTTAATTTATATACATTGAATGTTATGAATGTATTATTTATTTTCTTAATTGTTTAAACTAAATGCATTTATAATGAGTTGAATGTAATGTTTATTTTTTTATAGTTATTAATATCTCTCATGCACATTAAATATAAAGTTGAGTATAAAATATAAGACAAGGTTAAGATTTTAAGAGAAAGATAATCATAAAAGATAAATTATATAAGATCCTCACCAAGAGACACTTCAGTGCATAAGATAAGAGGCACTTCAATGCAACCCCAAGAGACACTTGTATGCATAAAGAAGAGGAAATTATGTGCAAACCCAAGGGTTCTTATATAGGTCAAGATAAGAGAAATGTTCTAAAAGTAAATGTGTCCTTTTTCAATGTTTAATGTTTAAAGTTATTTTTTATTTACATGTTCTCTTTAATATATAATATGCTGAATTCCACTTCCAAATTTCTTGATGCATGGCTGGGGGCATGATGCCCATAGGTAAGGAACAAGCGTAGAGGAGTGGATCTATATGACATGTAAGGAGTAATTCAATATCTTAAGAAGAAACAACATAGTGGTGTGCCAACTATAATCGAATGATCCCTTTACAATTTCTTTCATGTTATGAAAAAATGTAAATAATTTGAAGTGTAAATTTCAAGTTATGACCATCATATATTTGTTCAATAAATTATATTTTTGTGTAATAATTATCATGCTTTTGACATCACCTTGATAATTATGTTTCCGCTCAGTATTTGACATGTTTGAGAAAGTGGTGTGTTACATTATGGTATTAGAACTAAAAATATAGTTGGCCACTAGGCTTTTCTCATGATTTCCTAGATATGCTTTCATCCCTCCCTTGATGATAGAGAACATATTATTAGAGATTAGGATGTCAAGGAGTTAAAAATGTGTACCCATTTTACTAGAGAAGTAGGAACCCTACAAGAAATGTAAGTTTAGAGAGATATTTGCATACATATGTGTTAGAGAAAGTAGTTTATCTAATTTTGATTTATTGTGTTAACTCTATCATATCTAGTGACATGTCTTATTTTCTTCTCAATGCTGAAGGCCAACTAACTTAAACTTTAAAATAAATTTCAAGAGAAAAAGATTTATCATTCACATATTCTTCTTCTTGCTAGAATAGGTAGTATGGGACATTATTCTACAAAGATCTTTAATAGTAGCATAATTAGTTCTCATACTTTTAGAATTTTATTTGGCCAACATAGTTCTGATGGTGCCACTAAGATAGTTAATATAGAAGATCTAAATTGAGTAACCACATAAACCTAATGCAATCGGATAGTAGAGACCCATGTCAAAAAGTGAAGTTCATGATTTTAAGGATTAAGTTGAGGATATGAAGTTAATAAAGAAGGTGTGACCAAGTTCAAAACCTAACCTGAGTTAGATGGAGGTGTGTATGTTATGAACGTTTATTGCAAACTAGGAATAAGTAAAACCCTAAGGTGGGTAGTACATTGAAATTTCGAGGATGAAATATTTATAAAGTTGATAGAACTAAACACCCCAAAAATTGGAGTAAAATAAGGTTAGCATATAATATGTCTCCACAAATAAATTTCAAACCCTGGATCTTGATGCTACCAAAATGTGTATGTATTCCATATAATATATAATAAAAGAGAGAGCCCTATTTACTTTTTATTATGCTTAAATAAGTTCATAATATATATAAGTAAACCTTCACCCTTCTTTCTCCTCTACAATCCTCAAATATAAAGGAAATCCTAACCAATGGAGTATGGTTCAAATTATGAACTACACATAAAATTATTAGTCATTAATTGATTTAAAAACCCATATATAATTTAAAGTGAATTAATCAGTCAATATGTACATCAAGGTAACTATTCACTAAGTGACCAAAAAATGGAAACTGAATAATTAAAAAGGTTTTAGACCCCTTAATATACATATGGTTAGAATTTTAGGTCATTTGAACTTCATTTTACCACATAACTTAGTTAGATAAGATCACATATAGTATTTGACAAAAACTAAATCAAATACCCTTAGTTTCTTAAACTAACCTAATTCCTAATCTAAGAAGATGACTCACAGATTGGAACCCAAGTTGGAGGTTGACTATGTTGGGTCACGAACCTGTTCATTGGCTAGGAGATAATCTTCCTCACCTATCCAAATTTTGTCAGGATTGTGCAGAAGTCCACCACTCCTTCCACCAATCTCTCCCTCTCTCATCTAAGTCATGATCTAAGGAAAGTTCCCCATTTCCCTCTATGATGTTATTGCGAGAGGATAAAGTTGTGGTTTGTTTGGGCTTCAACCACCACGATACTCAAACTACGAACCCTCCCTTTCCCATTCCAATTTGTCCTGTAGTGACACCTTAGACCATGCCTATATAAGTAAAGCCTCAAAAACCATTAGAGAGCCTTGAACAACCTATATATCCATCCACAATATCCTTGTTTAACTTCCACCTATACCCTTGAATTCCATCTGTATCCAACCTCCTTCAATGGTGGTGACAACGTCTTGGGCTATTAGGACCATTGTTGTCACTGCAGATTGCCTCCCTACATGTCGACGAGCCTTCTTCCAAGCTTTGGAGAGGGAATTGGTCACAAATTTCGTCCTAGTCTCTGCTCCATATAACACTACCTCCAACATGATCCCTAGCCTTGATCCTGGACCTCAAGCATTGTCTTGACTTAATTGAAGAGGTTTTCAAGTTTGAGGTACCTTCCATCCTAGCTTCTTCCCCATTTGACCTACTCCATGGTAGAATAACTCCATGAGATGTGTCCAGAGTTATGGAACATGGCACTAATATATTTCCCCATGGAAATAGAGCAGCAAGATCTCAATTCTAAAGGTGCAAGTCATGACTTGGGGTTGGTTCGAGTTATGTCCTACTAACTACGATGTAGCAAAGTCTAAACCACTACCCAACCAGGCTTGGCCACATGTTTAGCACCCGATAGGACCAAAAGGAGGTGGGACCCAATCATCTTGTGTGGTCTCAGGATGGAGCTTCATTGACCAGTAAAAAGCCATCACATCACCCAAAAGAAGTTTCATTATTCAGAAAATCTTGAAATTAGATACATCTTGCAAAAGTCATAATAAATACCCCCTTAATCAAAATATATCTAATGAGTGCAAACTCATCACCTTTTATGTACCTTTTTTATCTTTATTTTATAATAAATTATCGACTAATTGATAGATTTAGCTGAAATCCTCTTAGCTAACCGTTCTTGTTTAAAATGGAGTTTCCACTTTATTTTCATGGGTTTTGTAGGAAAATATTCACATTACTACAAAGACCCATAAGACCCAAATATTATAGCTTCATATCTCAAATTCTGCCTCCCAACCAACCATTTCATCTTCACTAAGCAATTCAGCTCAGTAGCATAAAAGAACACTTATCCAGAACTCCAACCAATCGGCTCACTCCATGATACGATCACTTCATTCACACAAGGCGCTACATTCCAGATCTCAATCGACCGATTGATAGTGCCAATCCACAAACTCAAGTCAAAGTCTAAACTGAGTAGTTCATTCATCCATCTTATTGACTCAAATGCCAAAGTAGGTGTTTCATGATTCAGAACAAATGACTCACCTCCTTAATGAACAAATGACTTGGTCCTGTGACATCCCCACCCCTTTGACTAGGGTTTGACCACTTCTTGATAGTTTTGATCTCCAAGACCTAACACAGGAAATTTAGTTTGTGAACCAATTAGTTCATGACTAGTGATTCGTATGATCTAGTAGTCGTCAGCCTCTTTTCTTCCCATATTCACGGTTTCCCCCCTCCTTTCCCTATATAAGGAGGGGGACTCCAAAGAAAAAGATGTCATCCCTTGTAATCTAGATTTTATTTTTATTCTTACATTATGTCTAAGTAGTTTCATTCTAGGTCATGGGGACTAATCCCACAACATATTTTTATTTGATGTAATCGATTCCCTATTTTCATAAAAGAATGTTTCTTCATCTTTTTTTTCTTTGATAATTGAATGAATTCATATATTCTTGTGGGGTGATATTATTGTGGATCCCCACAAGAAATGTAACGACCCCGCCTCCCGGTAACCCCCAATTAAGGGAGACCCGAAGGTCAGAGCCGTTATTCAATTAACATGATCAAAGGTTCGACAAATGATCAATAATAATTATGAAATTTTGCTAACTAAATGGAATTTGGTATAAAATTAAAACTTTGCTTACCTTTGAAAACTTTGGAAATCTATCTATCCAGAGCTTGAATTATTCTATCTAATCCTCCTTGCACTTTATTTCTTATTTCCACAATGTGTCACTTTATTGTTTGTTGTTTGAATTTTTGTTCATAAAATGCCGACAAACAAAATGTCAGTCAGTATATCGAAATATATTGGTATTTGGGAACAACCAAAATCTTGCAAATATGGCTAACAATCTAATTATCACAATCAAGTTAATTAACAAACCAATTTACACTTTTTAGTATGACATTCTCCACCGCTTTTGCCCTAACCCTGGCATACCCACCTTAGGGTTTCCTTTGCCAATGACTTAAGGCCACCTTCTCAATCCCGAGCTTGGTGCCTGGGGGTCACCACTCATGGTGCCCACTAGTCATGCAATATCATAGGCCACCTTCTCATTCCCGAGCTTGGTGCCTGGGGTCACCACTCAAGGTGTCCATTGGTCTACCCATCTGGGTCTGACCTTTGGCATCATCCATCAGGGTGGCATGTAAGTGCGAGAATCCATACTTCTATTATTAATGTGATAATCTTAGTGACTTTATAGTTTGCAAGTATGAACATCCAAACTGATAATTTGCATTCAATGCGATTAACCATCTGGAAAATCGTCGAGAAACTAAGGCGGTTATTTATAATTAACCACATACCTGATCTGACGATTTGAACAAAAATATCCATGCAAATAAGAATCCAAGCAAGCAAGCATTTTCAACAAGATCCTGAAATAATCACGTACTTCCCTTTTTATTATTCAAGTCATCAAGATCCATTAAACCTAGCTCACTTCCTAGGGTTTCACTTTTAGGGTTTTTATTGCAATTAGGGTTTCCCTTCATCTTTTACTATTTCAAACCCTAATTTTATACCATTACTCTTAAACCCTTATTGTTTTATCTATTCTTCAACATTAAGGTTATCTTAATGACATATAACCCTATTCTCAGATTTAATGGCACCATTAACCATCAATTAATTTCATTAAGCTTCTTTCACATCAAAGCTACTATTTTTATCCTTTTTAATCCATGACAAATTCATTACACTCGTTTATCATCAATCTATAGTTCATTATGATTGAATTCACATACGAACTCTATTCTTCATTAAATCCACCTTTTATTCATTAGAAAACCATGATTACTATATTAAGGGTATTTACCCATAATTAGGAGCTTAACCATCGTTTAACACTTTTAATATCCAATAGGTTGCAATTACTCACTTTCATCAATTAAGTATTATGAACTTAACCCTAATTCTTCATTATCTTCAATAAGGATTCTTTAATCCAACTTATGTTCAAGAATCATTATATTTCAGTTGTATACTAGAAATTTCAAATTATAATCAGTAAAACTCATGTTTTCCCAAATTAGGATTTTTATCCCATTAAACAATGTACATGATCACAAAAACCCTAAAAGCAACATATTAATCATCCTTTTATGATTTTACGTTTTCCTTTACTCTAAACAGGTTTATTTTGATCAAAAACCAAAATCAATATCCCTCGTGATTGCTTTTATCTCTTCCTAGGGTTTTTCCATTATTTAATGCATTAAAATATGAAAAACCCTATAATTCTTGAAACTCATTCACAAACAGACTCTACTATCATTTTTATCATGTTCTACGCATTTTTCTGATTAAAAAGCACTACTTACTTGCATTTTTCGGCCAAAGGATCTATTTTTAACAATTTATACAAGATTCAACCTTTTTCTTGAATATAGATCAGAGAGGCGACTAACCCTTTATTTTTCAGAAAACTCTGGTTCGTTGGATCTGCGGTCGCCTTTGATCGAGCGCGATCAGACGAATTGTGTGACTTGCGCCCACTAAGGGTCTTCTGGAGCGCTGGACAAGATCGACCGTCGATCTCCCTCCTCCATCAATAGATGACCCCAATCCAACGACATCTGCTGCTCAACCTCGCTCGATCCAGGGGACACTGTGGCGGTGCCGCAGTTCGAAGCTTGCCAGAGCTTCTAGATCTTGTCGACCTGGGGCACCAGGGAACTAGGAAAGGAGCCGGTCGAGCTCGTGAGGGTCTGCCCGAGTTGAGGGGGGTTCTATTTATAGGATATAGGGCTCTCTTTAGGGTTTCCTAATCTCACTGCCACCCCTGGCTCTTGGCCCAATTGGGCAAAACTTCTAGAATGAACGAAATCACCCAAAACCTAGGTGGGTTGGGTGCATAATCATCTCACGAAGCCAACCAACATCTTTCCATGTTTGCATATGGTCATATCTCCGAGGAAAAATTGAGAGAAAAGTCCCTCTGCTCTTGTGACACTTTCCTTCTCAGAATCGAGGAAGGAGATGCACAGTTGGTGTCAGATCTTGATCTGATGGCTGCTGTCATCCCAAGCAATTTCCTTTTAAATCGATAAATGTGTGAAATTTGTTATAATCACTACACTTTAGGTAAATTTGTAAAAGTCATAACTCCCACACAGAGTGTCCAATTAATCCCAAATTTTGAGGGAAAGTTTATAATAACGTTATCAACTTGTCTACCAAAATTGGGCTCATTATCTTAAGGAAAACGTGCCTTTTCTTTAGGTTAAAGATATCACTTAATTATATATATATATATATCTCACATATTTTCTCTTTCCCTTGCTATTAAATTATTATTCTGAGTTCCTTGAACCTCAAGGAACCTTAATGGCTCGAAATCCCATATTGGGGATTTACCTTAGCCTCTTTCTTTATCTTTCATCCTTTTTCTCATTATCTTGCTTTTTCTTTATTAAAATATCTCTTTTTGAAGATTTCTCTTTATTTCTCTTTTATTTTTCTCATTAGTATTCCTTTTTTATCATTAGGAATCCTTGGGATACGAAATTCCACCAAGGATAACTCAATTATACCTCTTTTCACTTGTTTTCCACATTTTACCATTATTTTCAATTTCTTTCTTAATAAAGAAATACTTAATTGACCTTTTCTTTTCTTATTGCATTTTCTTTGCAACTGTGGACTCTTTGGAATCCAAGGTACCCATATGACACAAAATCCACCTTTGGATTAAGTTCTTTTGCCTTCTAGAGGTTTCCACACCTTTCTTTCCTCAAAACTCAAATATTCATTTATTAATTGAATTTCTTTGTTAATGGGCCCAATAGCCAATAAAGCCCACAACACAAACATCAAGGCTATTGTAAACGAAATCCAATTATTCACAACAAATTGTATTATTTGTTCCAATATCTTTAATATGAGAAATTACATTTCTCACCAAAAATTGGGGTTGTAACATCTTTCTCCTCTTATAAGAATTTTGTCCTCAAAATTCAATCAAGCAAGCAAACAAACAGGATAAGCCTTTCTTATGTCCATCAGGGCTCCCATGTGGCTTCACCCTTTCCATGGTGCTTCCCAAGAACCTTCATCATCTCATATTCTTCCATTTGAGTTCTTTCTTACCTTGGTATATCATACCCTCATAGATGACTCAGGACATTTCAGCCTCTCAAAAGCTGAATAGGTTCAGGGCTCAGCACCTGGATTGGGTACCTCACATAGTGCTCTATACTGGACTCATGTAACACTTTATACATCATGTTATCCTGAGGGGTAAGGCTAAACAAAACCTTCTCCACCAATCCATCTCAAATGGACCCATATATCGGGGACTCAATGTAACGCCTGGGCCCACTGCCCAAGGCTCTAGTAGAGTTTCAGGAATGATGACTGGCCCCACAAACCACCACTAGCCTTAACTGCACACTTTGTCCACACCGACGCACAAGCCAAGATCAACTTCCCGACTGGTCACCCATCCTAGTACTACTCCAAGCTGAGCATGCTTAACTATGGAGTTCTTTAGTGATGGGCTTCCTGAAAAGGAGTTGCACCTTGGTGATATGGGTAGTCTAATCATTCCTTTTAAGATCATGTTATCCTAGGCCTCAAATTTGGGATGTTACAATCTCCCCCACTTAGACTCTTGATGTCCTCATCAAGGCTCAACTATATGGCCTCATAATCTGACCCCGTTTCAGTGCAGACCCACAATGGCCCATGGATACCCAGCTCCCGTCCACGGCTACCAGTGCAAGGGTGGATCCATCTCATCTCTACGAACAACCCTTTCCAACTTGCCTAGACCGCACAGCTCAAGACTGGCATGCCACATGCCCATGTGGGCCCCACCTACTGGAGGGGTTATGGCTCTGACACCATTTGTAACGCCTGGGCCCACTGCCCAAGGCTCTAGTAGAGTTTCAGGAATGACGACTGCCCCCACAAACCACCACTAGCCTTAATTGCGCACTTTGTCCACACCGACACGCAAGCCAGGATCAACTTCCCGATTGGTCACCCATCCTAGTACTACTCCAAGCTGAGCACGCTTAACTATGGAGTTCTTTAGTGATGGGCTTCCTGAAAAGGAGGTGCACCTTGGTGATATGGGTAGTCCAATCATTCCTTTTAAGATCATGTTATCCTAGGCCTCAAACCTGGGATGTTACACTCAACTTTCTCAGCTTTAGCTCAGAGGGGTTGGATTTTCACATCACATATTCTCCTACAGTGAATTGCATGTCAGTCTACTTTGCATCAGTTCGTGACTCATGTCACCACTGGGCTCTCTCTCAGCCATTGCACGATCAAAGTGACTTCATCTGCACACACTGTGGTTCTTTTCTGACCTTTGCGATGCCTCCTTCACCAACATCATCTTAATGAAGTGGTGACCAACACAACCTCCTTCTAGAACTTCTTGCATCCTGATAAAGGGTATGGTGGTTAACATCACATCTTAAGAACTGTCTCTTTGTATCACCCTGAACAAGCACACTTTCTCTCATCAGACCCTCTAGTCTGGATCATACTATCCATTAGTTAGGGGTGATAGGCGGTACTGACACTGAGTTCTTCATGTACCTACTTCCACCTTATGGAAGTGAACCTTTAGGTCATACTCAAGAACTTTTGAACTCGTATCAGAAACTATCTCTTGACAATACTCCTTTCTTTCTCATGTTATTTAGGTAAGGCGGTCTACCATAACCCATATTGCATCTTGACCTTCTGGGTCAAAGGGAGACTCACCACATCATCCATAGTGATGAACTCCCATTCCCTCTCAGGGACTCTTTTATCCTCTATAACGATACACTGGGTTATTGGTGTTTGTCCTTCACCTCCTAGCTTGCATGGCCACATGCTACATGCAATTTTGTTTTAAGCATCTAGAGTGCTACCATCACTTACTATCTTTGTAGTACCAAGGCATATCATGACCTCCTGTATTGTTATGATTCCTCCAGCTTGATACCTCAGAAACCCTAAATCACTCTCAAAAGGGTTTTATTACCTTCCTATCCAAAGAAGTGTATCTGAGGTTCTATCACCATCCTTTTACTACATCAAGGACTAAACTGGCTAACCAAACAACCATTAACTTATTCAACATATCTTGTTACCTCTGTGTGTTAGCCGAAACACATCCTCTTTCCAAAATAGGGTTAGTCGAACAACCTCAACTTCTTCTAGCTTCCAGCTAACTAGGTATCTATATCTCAACTAGAGCATTCATTACCACTTCTTATCCTTAGGTGTTTAGGTAATGTTGAAGACATACACCTCTATGTAATCCACTTATCATCTCATCTCAAACTCTAAGCCTATCTTCATCGAGAAACTATGAGCTCATCCTCTTAGTTTTTGAATTCAACCTTGTATGACTCATAGCTCATGATAAAAGCATCCTTATAAGATGACTACATTATTCCTTTTATTGTTTGCAAACCATCCATGTATCATTGACTCCACCAAGGTATGTTATCGTCTCTATCCTCATACCTTGTAGCAACGTTCCAACTCACATCATCTTTTATCCTTGGTGTATGGCATGCGTACTGTCCTATCTCTCACTCCCATAACAAGAAGAAATAAGCATTTGGTGGCCGTCCAAATACAGAGTTCTTCCCATTCCAAGAGTAGAAATGGTACATCCCACCTTGACAATACACTTCAAATCTAAGTTGAAATGTGCAACTCACTTCTTTACATCACAAATATCATGATATCAAAATTTCCTCCATGGAAAACTGGTCTCGAACCTATTTGGATCCACACAAAATCCTTTGTCATCTCCTCTAGGTCTATAGGGTGCCGACACTTTTGGGGTCATCCCTCTTCCCTCATGCATCTAGAGAGTGCCCTACTCATCTGCCCTTTGGGTCCCATGAGTTTATGAAGGTGATCAATCTCCTGACCCATGGCCCTCAGACAATGATAGTTGTTACCTCCCGACCCTATGGTCATGTGCAACTAGGGAATTAGGAAACTCCTTCTTCCATCAGTCTCATCCCTACCTGACCCTAGGATAGACTTAGGATTCCATTATAGTACATGTCCAACTTATAACCTTACCCAAGCCTTCATCATCTCTCTCTGCATTCTCGACTGACTTTCATCCCTTCATAGGGTCATGGCAACCTACCTACCTTGGTCAGGCCCCATACTGGTCACCTCCATGGTAACACATCCACATGCATTTAGAGATGGTTATCTATGGGTCTACATGTTCATTCTCATACCATGTAATTTTCACTTAGCTTCTCAAGATCCTATGAGACCTCTTTAGGTTTCCACAAACCCACAAACTGGTATACACCTTACCAAAGGGTCCCTCTCCCAGGATGGGAGGAAACTACAACTCTTAAAAACAAGGTCACAAACATCCTTATGGTTTATATTCACATGAGCATACTTAACCCATCAGCTACTAGGGCACAAGTAGACCACCTATTAAACCATGTTAGGTCATACTTGTTCTCTTTCCTCAACATTAGATCAACTTAGTCGTGAAGGGTTCATCAAACATACCCTTAACTTAAGGGGTTTCCTTTACCTCTACACATGAGGAGTACCATGCTCGGAACTATAGAGACTCAAATCTCATCATGAGCATTGGATACACTACCCCTCTTAGGCCTAGGAACCCTAGGTTCTCCTTTGGATATCCAACTGCATGCTCAATCTCTTAACCACGAATCAAGCATGTCCAAGGTATGTCATGTACTCCCATGATCCTTTTATATGAGCAATACCTCAGAGTTGAGTCCTCCTCAAGGACATTCAACTAGGTATAAAACCCCACAACAAGTTACTCAAACCTCCTCAGGGTCTAAGACACTCTTTATCTCGTCCAGTAGGTAGTTACTTATACCATAGGTACCAGAAGCATCATCCTCTTTCCAGGGTTTGTTTCCTCTAAAGATAACCAAGATATCATCAGCTTCCAAGGGTCACACATAAGGCAACCACTATCATCCCCTTAGGTCACATCATCTCAACTCCCCCTGTTCCTCATATCTTGGGGTTTTTAGGCTTCCAACCTCCTTGCTGGGTTCTTGCTTTCTCTCTCTAGAGAAAACTCCACATCCAACCATACTACTAGAGGCCCTCTCTCCATGAAGGCTCATGCTCACAAGCATACCCCTATGTGGGTGAAGCCTATGCTCAACACATGTTTGGCTCAATATCATCCATATCTCTTTATGCTTATCTCATAAGCCATCCATCGTACCCTTCCGGCTAGGGTTTCAACCTACTACCGTACCATTGACGTACTCTGGGTGCATGCTATCCCCTACTTGCATAAGCCATAGGGTTTCTATAGGTCCTTCACTAACCTCATCAATGAAGGAGCTATCCTTCACTCTAACATGCCCAACCCTTTCCTGGGTTGGGTCGTCAAAGGTACTAGGTCATCTAACCTCTCATGGCTCGTGTGGCATCCCAAGGTGTGTCCATACAAACACCCAGTCAACCACGACATCTAGCTTACCATGTCCTCTCTTTCTAATCTCCACTTAGGGTTAGGGTCAACATCATACTCAGAGGATGTGCTAGGTCTCTATTTTTTTTTAATGGAGGTCTCTACCTCCAAGACTAACTCTCTCTACTCGTCCTCCTACCAAGGAGGTCTATCCTCGGATCTCTCCTGAGGGCAATGACAACTCGTGTCATACGACCTAAGCATGTATCTATTCCTTTACGCTTACTCTATTAATCTTAAGTCCATGACATCTTACTTACATGCTTTTTATTAATTTGGTGGAGGATTCCTTAATCCTTATCAACCTTACCCATACCTCAAGAGGGTGAGGAGAAGAGAGAAAACCCTAATCCTTAAGGTCCTTAACAACATTTGAGTTGAGAAGGGATGAACATGATGAGAGAGTCCTAAAGGTATCTTATTTCGAATCATACCCTAAGACTTTGTCCAGGCAGTCACACAGATCCGGAAGTCCTCGTATTCCGACTAGCGGTACGGAGGAAAATATTGCCATCCCCCGGTTGTGATCCTTTTCTAGACACCTCTGTCTTTCGGATAATCCTCTAATAACTCCCTTGGGTTCTACATAATTTGTAAAATTTAATAATTATTAAAGATTAATTGAGGAACCTATGATCTGATACCAATTGTAACAACCCCTCCTCCCGGTAACCCCCAATTAAGGGAGACCCGAAGGTCAAATCCGTTATTCAATTAACATGATCAAAGGTTCGACAAATAATCAATAATAATTATGAAATTCTACTAACTAACTGGAATTTGGTATAAAATTAAAACTTTGCTTACCTTTGAAAACTTTGGAAATCTATCTATCCAGAGCTTGAATTATTCTATCTAATCCTCCTTGCACTTTATTTCTTATTTCCACAATGTGTCACTTTACTGTTTGTTCTTTGAATTGTTGTTCCTAAAACGCCGACAAACAAAACGTCGGTCAGTATATCAAAATATACTGGTATGTGGGAACAACCAAAATCTTGCAAATATGGCTAACAATCTAATTATCACAATCAAGTTAATTAACAAACCAATTTACACTTTTCAGTATGACATTCTCCACTGCTTTTGCCCTAACCCTGGCATACCCACCTTAGGGTTTCCTTTGCCAATGACTTAAGGCCACCTTATCAATCCCGAGCTTGGTGCCTGGGGGTCACCACTCATGGTGCCCACTAGTCATGCAATATCATAGGCCACCTTCTCATTCCCGAGCTTGGTTCCTGGGGTCACCACTCAAGGTGTCCATTGGTCTACCCATCTGGGCTTGACCTTTGGCATCATCCATTAGGGTGGCATGTAAGTGTGAGAATTCATACTTCTATTATTAATGTGATAATCATAGTGACTTTATAGTTTGCAAGTATGAACATCCAAACTGATAATTTGCATTCAATGCGATTAAACATCCGAAAAATCCTTGAGAAACTAAGGCGGTTATTCATAATTAACCACATACATGATCTGATGATTTGAATAGAAATATCCATGCAAATAAGAATCCAAGCAAGCAAGCATTTTCAACAAGATCCTAAAATAATCACGCACTTCCCTTTTATTATTCAAGTCATCAAGATCCATTAAACCTAGCTCGCTTCCTAGGGTTTCACTTTTAGGGTTTTTATTGCAATTAGGGTTTCCCTTCATCTTTTACTATTTCAAACCCTAATTTTATACCATTACTCATAAACCCATATTGTTTTATCTATTCTTCAACATTAAGGTTATCTTAACGACATATAACCCTATTCTCAGATTTAATGGCACCATTAACCATCAATTAATTTCATTAAGCTTCTTTTACATCAAAGCTACTATTTTTATCCTTTTTAATCCATGACAAATTCATTACACTCGTTTATCATCAATTTGTAGTTCATTATGATTGAATTCACATACGAACACTATTCGTCATTAAATCCACCTTTTATTCATTAGAAAATAATGATTACTATATTAAGGGTATTTACCCATAATTAGGAGCTTAACCATCATTTAACACTTTTAATATCCAATAGGTTGCAATTAATCACTTTCATCAATTAAGTATTATGAACTTAACCCTAATTCTTCATTATCTTCAATATGGATTCTTTAATCCAACTTATGTTCAAGAATCATTATATTTCAGTTGTATACTAGAAATTTTCAAATTATAATCACTGAAACTCATGTTTTCCCAAATTAGGGTTTTTATCCCATTAAACCATGTACATGATCAAAAAAACCCTAAAAGCAACATATTAATCATCCTTTTATGATTTTACCTTTTCCTTTACTCTAAACAGGTTTATCTTGATCAAAAACCAAAATCAATATCCCTCATGATTGCTTTTATCTCTTCCTAGGATTTTTCCATTATTTAATGCATTAAAATATGAAAAACCATATAATTCTTTAAAATCATTCACAAACATGCTCTACTATCATTTTTATCATGTTCTACGCATTTTTCTGATTAAAAAGCACTACTTACTTGCATTTTCGTCCGAAGGATCTATTTTTAACGATTTATACAAGATTCAACCTTTTTCTTGAATATAGATCAGAGAGGTGACTAACCCTTTATTTTGTAGAAAACTCTGGTTCATTGGATCTGCGGTCGCCTTTGAGCAAGCGCGATTAGATGAATTGCGTGACTTGCGCCCACTAAGGGTCTTCTAGAGCGCTTGACAAGATCGATCGTCGATCGCCCTCCTCCATCAAAAAATGACCCCGATCCAACGACATCTGCTGCTCGACCTCGCTCGATCCAAGGGAAAGCACTTTGGCGGTGGCACAGTTCGAAGCTTGCCGGAGCTTCTAGATCTTGTCAACCTGGGGCACCAGGGAACTAGGAAAGGGGCCGGTCGAGCTCGTGAGGGTCTGTCCGAGTTGAAGGGGGTTCTATTTATAGGATATAGGACTCTCTTTAGGGTTTCCCAATCTCACCACCACCCCTGGCTCCTATCCCAATTGGGAAAAACTTCTAGAATGAACGAAATCACCGAAAACCAAGGTGGGTTGGGTGCAGAATCATCTCACGAAGCCAACCAACATCTTTCCATGTTTGCATATGGTCATATCTCTAAGGAAAAATCGAGGGAAAAGTCCCTCTGCTCTTGCAGCACTTTCCTTCTCAGAATCGAGGAAGGAGACACACAGCTGGCGTCGGATCTTGATCCGATGGCTTCCGTCATCCCAAGCAATTTCTTTTTAAATCGATAAATGTGTGACATTTGTTATAATCACAACACTTTAGGGAAATTTGTAAAAGTCGTAACTCCCACACAGAGTGTCCAATTAATCCCAAATTTTGAGGGAAAGTTTATAATAACGTTATCGACCTGTCTACCAAAATTGGACTCATTATCTTAAGGAAAACGTGCCTGATGGAGCTGGGACTTACACCAAAAGATTTTCAGTCTTCCAATGGGAGTCCCAGAATTCTATCACCAAAAACCCTAGAGAGGATTGATGTCTTCCCTAGGTTTACCTAGAACTGGTGCTTAGATAACAACTCCAACCCCATAAGAGTATGGAAGCCTTATCATAGTACAGATTTAGGATCGAACCCAAAAGACAACGGTCTTGTTGCAAGCAACAAGATGGAAAACGTACAACACTTCACTTAGTTATTTTACTGATTGGCACTTATATCAAAAGGTTGGATTTTGATTGGTTTTTTAGACTAAAGCATGAAAAGTAAATAAAGCAAGTAAAACTAAGTTTTAACAAATGATGATGAATCACTGGGGTTAAGCAGGTATTTACCACCGCTACACATGCATTGTATATGTACTAAGCAAGCAAGACTTATAAGCTAGATGCATGGATGTTCCACAAGACCAATGCCTTATAAGACAAGAGCGATGCATTGCATCCAAGGATGTTCCACAAGACCGATGCCTCGTAAGACAAGAGCGATGCATTGCATCCAAGGATGTTCCACAAGACCGATGCCCATATAAGACAAGAGCAATGCATCGCATCCTTCAAGGGTTAAGTAGCTCTCATTCGGTACATTTATACATGTCAATGAAGATATGTAGTCTTCCGAAGAGAGAATCTTACTCAACCTCATGAAATGTGCATCTAAAACTAACAAGCGAGCGATAATTATCAAATCGAATAGTATCTTTGTAGGCCTAGTCTCCTATTCGGATAACCTAGCTACGAGAAGTGCGGGAATGTTGCAACGCCAGCCATTCCCGATCAAATGGTCACATGCTTTACATCATTCCCCTCGCAAAGTGTGTTCCTTGACTTACCAAGGTTACTTCCATACAGATGGAAGTGCAACGGATGATAGTGAGTTTACTCCACTCTTTGAGATACACTCCTAGACACCGAAACGGATGCGTGGTGGATACACACACCAGAAACCAACACTAAATCGATATTCGAGTCTCGAGAGCGGTCGTAGACAAACCACAACAAAAGACAATAGATGCATACAAGAACGTGGCCATCATTCAAGCATGTATGAAACGATTTAGTATTAAAACGAAAGGATAACATCTTTTTAGTACAAAGTACAAAACATGGGCAGCGGGGCTAGTCCCCGCGCCCTAGTGGATGGAACTACTCGCTTCTCATAGAGGGAACAACAAAGGAGGAGGCAAGAAGAGATAGAAAGAACATCATCTCCACTGAGGAGAGGAGGTTGAACCCTTGGTGGAGAGAGCAACGATCTTCACCCTTCGTGGCTCGCTTGATGACGAATCTTCTCCTCTCACCTTCTTTGTTGATGAGAGAGAAGGTAGCTTTGCAATGGAACGTGAGTCTCAGACCGGCAGCCTCGGGCGGTGGATGGAGTTGTTCTGGTAGTAGAGAGACAGCCTCTGGACGTCTGGACCCCCCAGGGATGGCCCTTGAGGTCTTATTTATAGGCCTTGAGTGAGGTCAAACGGTCTGGAGACCGTTTGGGTTCAAACGGTTTTGAGACCGTTTGGCGTCAAACGGTTTTGAGACCGTTTGGCATCAAACGGTCTTGAGATCGTTTGGCGTCAAACGGTTTTGAGACCGTTTGGTGTCAAACGGTCTTGAGATCGTTTGGCGTCAAACGGTCTTGAGACCGTTTGGCGTCAAACGGTTTTGAGATCGTTTGGCATCAAACGGTCTTGGGACCGTTTGAACTCCATGTGGTCTTGGGACCGTTTGGCTTCATGCGGTCTCGGGACTGATTGAACTCCATGCGGTCTTGGGACCGTTTGGCTTCATGCGGTCTCGGGACCGTTTGAACTCCATGCGGTCTTGGGACCGTTTGGCTTCATGCGGTCTCGGGACCGATTGAACTCCATGCGGTCTTGGGACCGTTTGGCTTCATGCGGTCTCGGGACCATTTGAACTCCATGCGGTCTTGGGACCATTTGGCTTCATGCGGTCTCGGGACCGTTTGAACTCCATGCGGTCTTGGGACCGTTTGGCTTCATGCGGTCTCGGGACCGTTTGAACTCCATGCAGTCTTGGGACCGTTTGGCTTCATGCGGTCTCGGGACCGTTTGAACTCCATGCGGTCTTGGGATCGTTTGGCTTCATGCGGTCTCGGGACCGTTTGAACTCCATGCGGTCTTGAGACCGTTTGGCTTCATGCAGTCTCGGGACCGTTTGAACTCCATGCGGTCTTGGGACCGTTTGGCTTCATTCGGCCTTGAGGTTGGTTTATTCTTTTATGATTTTTTTGTGCTTTTTCTGCAAGTGTAAAAGGAAAAAGTTAGTTTGATGATGTATTTACAAAAAGGGGTAAAATTAGGTTTATGTACCGTATAAATGTAAAAAGAGTATGGAAAACTAATGAAAAAGACTAAGATAAACTACTAAAATAGGAGGTTATCACCCCCCCCTAACTTAGAGTCTAGCTTGTCCTCAAGTTAGATAGAGCTGAGACATGAAATGGCGAGGCGATCTTAATTAGGGTCTCCATACTCTTGCTTCAATTCTTGACCTGAGTTCCCCAGGGGTCATATCGAGGCTTATTGCATGCCTTGATTCTTTTGGATTTCGAGAGTTGCTTGGATCTCAGGGTTTTTCCGTATCTCAAAATTTGCCTTGGGACCACATTTATTTTGTGCATGCCGTTGACTCTAATCAACTTTATACCTCTCTGGAAACCTACTGGAAGCTAGAGAGGGTATGAGGGTTGGCTAAAGGCTTTGAAGTGTAGCTCCCCTTCGAGTGGGGGAGGGGCTGTCTATGCTTTTTAGGATCTCACTACCGGGCACGACACATCTGCCTTTATGAGGGCAGCTGAATGTACCGGCCGGGCAAGTCCTTTATGAGCCTTTTCATATACTTGGAACTTTTAGGGTTTCACTACCGGACGCGACACATCTGCCTTTGTGAGGGCAGCGGAATGTGTCGGCCGGGTGAGCCCTTTATCAGTTCTTCATATAGGTCCTTATGCGTGGCACAACTCTCATGATTTTATTCGTCTCTCTGGCTTTTATTAAAAAACTCACAGGCTTGGGTTTTGGAATGAGGATTTATTTTGGGCGGCCAAGCCTCTTTTATTTTGAAGAGAGGAAAGCTGTTCTTAAAGTTTTTCAGCATGCACTTATTTGATTTGTGGTTCACTTGCAGAACTTTTTGATTCGGAAGTTGCCTAATTTCCCTCTCATCCTCGAGATCTCGGCTTATTTCTGCCCTGATTTTGACCTGTGGAGAGTCAGATAAAGAATTGAAGCAGAAATACGGGATCCATAGTAGGTGGAAATTGATAAATCGCCATTTGATGTCTGAGTGCTATTTACTTGCAGAGACTAACATGATTCTAGGGTTAGTTGAGGTGACTATATATATAATGAATCCCCCCCTAAAGGGAATTGTAAAAAGGAAAAGGGAGTATAGAAGTTGATACCTAGCCCTTGTCTAATGAATCCCCCCCTAACTTATCACATACTCTGTCCGCAGAGTGGCAAAGTGATAGGTTGAGAAGTCATTAGAACAAGGGCTGCGAGTTAAGGCAGATTTTCGGTAGCCCCTGGAGATCGGAGTAGAGTGGATGTGAATTGCCCTCGTAAAGATGGGGGCATTTGTGGCAGAAGGCTGGGCGATTGAAGTGCTCTTTGCTGTATGCCTTGGAGTGCTGACTCAGGAGCTCCATTAATTTCGCAGCGCACTCTTTTGCAATTTTGTCTTGATATTGTCTAGCAGATCCTTTGCTTGATCATACTTCAAGTTACTGTGGTAGCCGCTGCCTTCGACATCAGTTTCCTTGGGATGTCCTACTTTATCATCCATGGATTAAGTCAGGTAGCTGCTATTCTCAATATTGATTCCATCTTCCATGTTGCCACTAACTGGAGGATGGTCTTTGTTGCTATTGCTGCTTGATATGTGCTGCTTGGTTACACAAAAGTTCACGATATCTTTGTCCTTCAGAAGTAGCTCAAATACAAATACATCTCCAATCCTCAGATCGTTTTCTATCTGAAAGTCATACCAACCAACACCCATTTTGGATATCCTACGGTTCCCATCCTGATAGTGAAAAAGTTTTACGGGAAACTGCTTTGCTGAATAACTAAGCAATGCTCGACCAATTCCCCAAATGTTGTTCAGCTTCACAAATTGAGAGGGAATGCGCAAGTAAGTATTTTTAGAAAAGACGTGATGTTGCAGCCTTGCGCTTTCCCTCTGTCTCTTGGCAGAGGAGTATTCATCGGGGTTCGGTGTGTAGTCCGAACCTTCATCATTGTTCGAAAAGATGTGCTCGACGTCTTCTTCAGGAGCCTCACCCAGGCATTCGGTGAGGCGGGTTATTTTACACAGGACGTCAATGATCTTGGTCTTGGGAGGGACGACTCTGGTGGTGTTGTAAGTGTCCCTTATTTGTATGAGCCTGTCTCGCTCCTCCATCATCTGCTCCCTTGTCGGAGCAGGGGCAGTTCCGGATCCGGAAGCCTTGTTTGACGCCACTTCTGAAAAAAGTATGAGTTTCGTAATTTAGAGAAGGTTTGAGACAGTTTAAATTTGATATGTAGTTATATCTTTTACATTTTGTGAAAGCAAAAAGAAAACGAAGACCGAACAGTTTCAGGACCGTTTGGTTCCAAACGGTTTCAAGACCGTTTGGTTCCAAACGGTTTCAAGACCGTTTGGTTCCAAACGGTTTCAAGACCGTTTGGTCCCAAACGGTTTCAGGATCGTTTGGTTCCAAACGGTTTTGAGGACCGTTTGGCCTCAAACGGTTTCAAGACCGTTTGGTTCCAAACGGTTTGAGGATCGTTTGGCCCCAAACAGTTTCAAGACCGTTTGGAAAGTGAAGAGTCGCAGGTCGCCGGCGTGGGAGAAGGTGGAACGACGCGAAGGTGAAGAACGCGCCGGCGCCTTCGACAAAGACAAAAACGATGAGAGAACGGCGGCGGCGATGAAAGCGGTGGAAGAGTCGGTGAAGTCTTTTGACAGCGACGGCGATGGCGAAGAGAGAGACGTCATGCGATGTTAAAGGAAACGGCAAATGGCGCCATGATGGTGACGACAGAACGGCGCGGCGATGAAGGCGATAGAAGAGTCGGTGAACTCGGTCGATAACGACGGCGATGGAAACGTAAGCAGCGACTGGCGATGGAATGAGCAGCGTGGAGTCGCCAGACTACCTTGCGGAAGGTGGACGGAAGGGTGACTTTGCGCGGATGCAACAGGAGCAAAAAGGGAAGCTCTTCGCACGAAAATTCTGGAGAAATCGAAGGTTCGAAGAGAGAAAGACGTAGGGGTAGGGTCGATATTTATAGTGATAGGTGGGTGACCTTTTGTATTCCAAACGGTTTGAAGACCGCTTGGTCCCAAGCAAATGAAACGAAGACCGAACGGTTTCAGGACCGTTTGGTTCCAAATGGTTTCAAGACCGTTTGGTTCCAAACGGTTTCAAGACCGTTTGGTCCCAAACGGTTTGAGGACCGTTTGGTCCCAAACGGTTTGAGGACCGTTTGGTCCCAAACGGTTTCAGGACCGTTTGGTCCCAAGCGGTTTGAGGACCGTTTGGTTCCAAACGGTTTGAAGACCGTTTGGAGGGGCACAAAGGGTTTGTATATTTTTATGTTGTTTGTTTTATGGATTGTTTTTGTAGTTTAGATTATGTAGATTTTTTTGTATTTTTAGATTAACGATGAAAGAACTTAAAGAAAGCAAAACAAATTCAAAAGAAAAATAAAAGACTAGAAATTAGAGAAGGTGATACTGAGGTCTTGGGTTGCCTCCCAAGAAGCGCCTTGGTTTTACGTCACTGGCTCGACGAAACTGTAAGGTTGTTATGCTGTGGGCGTAGCATCTCTGATATCGAGGGTTTGTTGATGTGTTTTGTCTTCCTGAGTGTAGTATCTTTTTAAACGGTGCCCGTTAACCGTTCGTTCTCCTCCGTTGTTGTCGATGATAATGGCGGCTCCAGTTGGATAGATATGTTTTATGGTGAAGGGTCCGGACCATTTTGTTTGGAGCTTTCCGGGGAATAATCTGAGCTTGGAGTTGAATAAGAGCACTTTGTCGCCAACGGCGATATCTTTTCTCTTAAGATGTCCATCGTGCCACATTTTTGTTTGCTCTTTATAGATTCTGGCACTGTGATATGCTGTCATTCGGAGTTCTTCTAGCTCCTGTAGCTGGAGTTGTCTGTTCTCCCCTGCGCTTTTAAGGTCGAAGTTTAGTTGCTTGATGGCCCACCAGGCTTTATGTTCCAGTTCTACTGGAAGATGACATGATTTGCCGTACACCAAACGAAACAGAGTTGTTCCAATTGGTGTTTTGTAAGCAGTACGGTATGCCCAGAGGGCGTCAGGAAGTTTGGTGGACCAATCAGTGCGGTTTTTATTAATTGTTTTTTCAAGAATCGCTTTTATCTGTCTATTGGATACTTCTACCTGGCCACTAGTTTGTGGGTGGTAAGGTGTGGCAACTTTGTGATGGACTCCGTATTTTCTCAGTAACGCTTCGAAACTTCATTCCAGGAAATGGGTCCCGCCATCGGATATGACCGTTCTTGGAACTCCAAATCTCAGAAAAATAGTGTCTTTGAACAATTTGACAACATGTTTGGAGTCATTGGATACGGTGGGTATAGCTTCGACCCACTTTGAGACGTAATCCACTGCGACCAAAATGTAAGAGAAGCCATATGATGAAGGGAAAGGTCCCATGTAGTCTACCCCCCATACATCAAACAATTCAATTTCCTGCCACATGGTAAGAGGCATTTCATCCCTTTTTGATATGTTGCCCGAAAATTGGCATTTATCACAGGCTTTGACAAAATCATGTGAGTCTTTTGATATGGTGGGCCAAAAGAAACCAGATTGTAGAACTTTTATGGCAGTTTTCTTGGCGCCCATGTGCCCCCCCGTGGGTCCGGAGTGGCAGTGTTCCAAAACCGAGGTTATTTCTTCTTCTGGAAGGCACCGGCGAAAAAGTACGTCGGCACAGAGGTAAAATAAGTAGGGTTCGTCCCAATGATAACGTTTTATATCATGAAGGAATTTCCTTTTATCCTGATATGAAGCAGACGGGTGGATGATCCCTGTAGCTAGATAATTGACGATATCAGCAAACCAAGGAAAACTATGAGTGGCCTTCATAAGCTGATCATCAGGAAGAGAATCCCTGATAGGGATTTTATCTTTTTCTTCAACCTCGATTCTGCTGAGGTGATCGGCTACAACGTTCTCTACGCCACTTTTATCTTTGATTTCTAGGTCGAATTCTTGAAGCATTAATACCCAGCGGATGAGCCTGGGTTTGGCGTCCTGTTTCTGGATCAGGTGTCGGATAGCAGAATGGTCAGTGTAGACGATGACTTTAGAGCCGATCAGGTAAGAGCGGAATTTTTCGAAGGCGTAGATGATAGCCAAAAACTCTTTTTCCGTGGTCGTGTAGTTTTTCTGTGCTTCATCAAGCGTTTTTTATGCATAGTAGATGACATAGGGTTTCTTATCGATCCGTTGTCCTAAAACGGCTCCTATGGCATAATCACTTGCGTCGCACATGATTTCGAATGGTTGCGACCAGTCTGGAGCCCTTAGAATAGGTGCGGAAATTAATGCTTCTTTAAGGGTAGAGAAACTTCGCATGCATTCTTGGTCGAAAACAAACTCGGCATCTTTTGTCAGGAGTTGGGTCATGGGTTTAGCTATTTTCGAGAAATCTTTGATGAACCTTCTGTAGAACCCTGCATGACCTAGGAAAGCTCGAACGCCCCTTATGTCCTTCAGAGGTGACAACTTTGAGATAACATCAATCTTTGCTTTGTCGACCTCAATTCCCCTATCACTTACTCTATGTCCGAGGACGATACCTTCTGTTACCATGAAATGACATTTTTCCCAATTCAGGATAAGGTTCGTTTCCTTGCAACGTTGCAGGACTCGTTCAAGATTATTTAGACAGTTATCGAAAGAATCTCCATAGACAGAGAAATCATCCATAAAGACTTCCATAACAGATTCGGTTAATCCGGCGAAGATGGCAGACATGCAGCGTTGGAAAGTAGCCGGAGCGTTACATAGCCCGAATGGCATTCTTCTGAAAGCATATGTCCCAAAGGGACAAGTGAAAGTGGTTTTTTCTTGGTCCTCTGGATGTATGGGTATTTGGTAGAACCCGGAGTAACCATCGAGATAACAGAAATACTTTTGGTGGGCCAAGCGCTCTAGGACTTCGTCAAGGAAGGGTAGAGGGTAGTGGTCTTTCCTTGTAGCTTTATTCAACTTCCTATAATCGATGCACATTCGCCACCCCGTTACAGTCCTAGTGGGTACGAGCTCATTTTTATCGTTGATTACTACAGTAGTGCCCCCCTTTTTTGGAACAACCTGAACTGGACTGACCCACTGAGAGTCAGAGATAGGATAGATCATGCCAGCTTTGAGTAGTTTGAGGACCTCCAAACGAACTACCTCTTTCAAGTTTGGGTTCAGTTTTCTTTGATGTTCACGAGTGGGTTTAAATTCTTCAACCATAGGAAGCTTGTGCATACACAGAGCTGGGTTTATGCCTGTGAGGTCGGTTATTTTATAACCAATGATCTTTTTGTGCCTCCTTAGTTTGTCCAGAAGCCTGACTTCTTGGTCTTCGGTAAGGGTGGAGCTGATAATAACTGGGCATAACTCTTCCTTATCCAGGAAAACATATTTGAGCCCTGTGGGTAAAGTCTTCAATTCAGGGGTTTTTGGTGGTTCTGCTGCTTCAATGGTAGTGATGGCTTTAAGCTCTTCAAAAGTAGCCTTTGGTGCTTCTTCTATCTTTTCTAAGTATTGGGTACATTGCTGGACTAGTTCATTTGCAGAGAACTCAACTTCTGGATTGATAAGAGCATTTTCAAGTTCGTCGATTGGCTCGGAGATTTCTAATTGCGACATTTGTTGAATTGCATCTAAAAGAAAGACCTCTTCTTGGATGCTGGGACCTTTCATACTATCAAGGACGCGGAATTGAATTGCTTCTTTTCCGAGCCTAAGAATGATGGTTCCAGCTTCTACATCGATTAGCGCTCTGGCTGTAGCTAGGAAAGGCCTGCCGAAAATGATCAGATACCTCAAGTCTTCTTTGATATCCATGATGACAAAATCACATGGAACGTAGGCATCCTTCCCTATCCTTACTGGCACATCTTCGATGATTCCCAACGGTGCGGTTACGGTGGAGTCGGCTAGTTGAATAGTCATTGCTGTAGGCAGCAGGTCAGTGAGACCAAGGCGTTGGCACATTGAGTAGGGCATAATGGATATACTAGCCCCGAGGTCAGCCAACCCTTTCTTTGTGGATGCATTTCCAATGCAACATTGGATTCCGAAGGAACCTGGGTCCTTCTTCTTTTTGGGTGGTTTGTTCAGGATGATGTCAGAAGTGGTTTGAGCGAGCTTGACGGTCTCCTGCTCTTTGGTGATATACTTACGCGATAGCAAAGTTTTGAGATACCTTGCCCATGCTGGTACTTCAGATAGAGCGTCAAGGAGTGGGATGTCAATATAAAGTTTCTTCATTGCTTCCTTGAATTTCTGAAACCTGGCGTCCATTTTTGTTTCTTGCAATCTGCCTGGGTACGGAATCCTTGGTTTGAATTGCGGGACTTTGGATTCTGCAGGTACATGCTCTTTGTTTTCTTCCTTTGTGCCTTCGGAGGATTTTTCAATCCCTTGTTGCGAAATCTCTTTCGTCATAAAAGTGGGCACATCATCATCATCTAGAGTGATCTTGATGGGTTCAGGAAGAATGCGTCCCGACCTTGTGGTGACGGCATTCAGCTATTCGTGTTTGTTTTGCCCGTACTTAGAATTTGGTTCAGGATGCCCATCAAAAGTGCTTGCCGAAGGTTTCAACTGTGCAACAATCTGAGCAAGCTGGGTTTCAACTGCCTTTTGTTGGGCTTGTTGGTTAGCTAGCATGGTTTGCTGAGACTGAAGCATTTGTTTTATCAAAGATAGCTCATCTTCCGGTTGTGCAGTGACGTTTTTCTGAGGGTTTTGTTGTTGAGACTGTTGAGTATGCAACTGTGGGTGAAGCGGGGGATGAGTGTACTGATAGTAGGCTGATTGATTTCTAGGGTAGTTAGCCCTAGGGAAATTGTTCCTTGAGTTCCCTTGATTTTGGTTAAAATTGTTTGGAAACCCAGGAGGCAGCCTACTGTCAAGTCCCCCTTGTGTCTGATGTTGCGGATTCACAGTTCCAGAGGGATTCCCATACTGGAACCCAGGATGGTTCCTTGGTTGACTGGGATTATAATAAACTTGTCCGGGAATAGTATGGATGGAGTTGACTTGCTCTGGAATCTGATCTTCAGCCTGATTAGTGATGGCCTCATAGGATTGTGGTGGGGGATGCAGATCCATCATCACATTATAGAGTATTCCGCAGGAAAGAGTCGGATGATCCGAAGAATGACAAGCCTCACAGGATCCTGTGACGGCTTTGACTTGATGAACCAGCGGGGTTTTCTTCTTATCAATTTCCCCTAGAGTTGTTTCAAGGGTTTGCTGTTTATGAGCGATTGTCTTCAAAGCTTCAGCTATTGACTTTAGTTCCATAGATTCCTCAGCTTTAAAGACTTTAAGGACGCCTTTTCTGGCTGACCGCCCCCAGTTGGACTAGTTTTCAGCTCCTAAAGTAACAATTTTCCAGGCATCTTCATAGTTTTTCCTCATGAAATTTCCTCCAGACGAGGAATCTAGGAACTGTTTAATGTCATCGCTTACCCCCCCGATAAAAAGTTTCAATCAATTGATTCTGTGAAATTCCATGATGAGGGCATTTGCGTAGAAGTTCCTTGAATCTTTCCCATGCCTCAGTGAGGGTTTCTCCAGGTAGCTGGGAGAAATGGTTGATCTGCCCTCTGATTTCATAGGTCAGCGAGGGTGGAAAGAACTTCTCCAAGAATTTTTCCTCTAGAGGGGCCCAAGTGGTTATGATGGGTTCTCTGTCCAATGAGTTGTACCAACTCAAGGCCCTTCCAGATAAGGTGAAATGAAACAGGTGGAGCATTATTGCATCGAAAGCAATACCAGCTTGCGGGACCAGGCGGCATAATGCCTTAAACCGTTTCAAATGGTCCATGCAATCGTCTCCTGAACCTCCTGAGAAGGAAATTCCTTGCATAATCTGGATCCACTGGGTCCGAATCTCAAAGTTTGGGATGTTGATGATCGGAGGCCGGACCGGGTGGTTGTCTTCGTAATTCTTTGGGACAACATAGTCCCTCAGTTGCTTGTTTCGTAATTCGAGCTGAGCAGCCTCGGTCTCTGCTCTTATGCGGGCTTGCTCTTCTGCTCGTATCTCCGCTTATGTTTGGGCACGGGTGTCTGCAATGAGTTGTTCCCGTTGTGCGGCGATAGCAGCATTGACTCTCTCCATCACCAAAGCGGCTTGATGCTGTTCGTCAGCCATTTGACTAGTGCGTTGGCGATTGAGACGGATTCTGCGGTGGAAACTTCTCTCTACCTCGGAGTCGAACTCCGGATCAGGGGAGAATCCTCGATTATGCGGTGATTGCATATACGGGTTCTACCTGAGTAAAGAAAAGAGAACACCTTTAGATAATAGAGACAATATGAGAGCTTCAAGAAGATGGTGAATTATGATTCAAAAAGAAAGTGTAAAAATCCTAACCAACTAGAAAAATAAACTAAGTGAAATACTAACGTTCCGTTGTCCCCGGCAACGGCGCCATTTTTTGATGGAGCTGGGACTTACACCAAAAGATTTTCAATCTTCCAATGGGAGTCCCAGAATTCTATCACCAAAAACCCTAGAGAGGATTGATGTCTTCCCTAGGTTTACCTAGAACTGGTGCTTAGATAACAACTCCAACCCCATAAGAGTATGGAAGCCTTATCATAGTACAGATTTAGGATCGAACCCAAAAGACAACGGTCTTGTTGCAAGCAACAAGATGGAAAACGTACAACACTTCACTTAGTTATTTTACTGATTGGCACTTATATCAAAAGGTTGGATTTTGATTGGTTTTTTAGACTAAAGCATGAAAAGTAAATAAAGCAAGTAAAACTAAGTTTTAACAAATGATGATGAATCACTGGGGTTAAGCAGGTATTTACCACCGCTACACATGCATTGTATATGTACTAAGCAAGCAAGACTTATAAGCTAGATGAATGGATGTTCCACAAGACCGATGCCTTATAAGACAAGAGCGATGCATTGCATCCAAGGATGTTCCACAAGACCGATGCCTCGTAAGACAAGAGCGATGCATTGCATCCAAGGATGTTCCACAAGACCGATGCCCATATAAGACAAGAGCAATGCATCGCATCCTTCAAGGGTTAAGTAGCTCTCATTCGGTACATTTCTACGTGTCAATGAAGATATGTAGTCTTCCGAAGAGAGAATCTTACTCAACCTCATGAAACGTGCATCTAAAACTAACAAGCGAGAGATAATTATCAAATCGAATAGTATCTTTGTAGGCCTAGTCTCCTATTCGGATAACCTAGCTACGAGAAGTGCGGGAATGTTGCAACGCCAGCCATTCCCGATCAAATGGTCACATGCTTTACATCATTCCCCTCGCAAAGTGTGTTCCTCGACTTACCAAGGTTACTTCCATACAGATGGAAGTGCAACGGATGATAGTGAGTTTACTCCACTCTTTGAGATACACTCCTAGACACCGAAACGGATGCGTGGTGGATACACACACCAGAAACCAACACTAAATCGGTATTCGAGTCTCGAGAGCGGTCGTAGACAAACCACAACAAAAGACAATAGATGCATACAAGAACGTGGCCATCATTCAAGCATGTATGAAACGATTTAGTATTAAAACGAAAGGATAACATCTTTTTAGTACAAAGTACAAAACATGGGCAGCGGGGCTAGTCCCCGCGCCCCAGTGGATGGAACTACTCGCTTCTCATAGAGGGAACAACAAAGGAGGAGGCAAGAAGAGATAGAAAGAACATCATCTCCACTGAGGAGAGGAGGTTGAACCCTTGGTGGAGAGAGCAATGATCTTCACCCTTCGTGGCTCGCTTGATGACGAATCTTCTCCTCTCACCTTCTTTGTTGATGAGAGAGAAGGTAGCTTTGCAATGGAACGTGAGTCTCAGACCGGCAGCCTCGGGCGGTGGATGGAGTTGTTCTGGTAGTAGAGAGACAGCCTCTGGACATCTGGACCCCCCAGGGATGGCCCTTGAGGTCTTATTTATAGGCCTTGAGTGAGGTCAAACGGTCTGGAGACCGTTTGGGTTCAAACGGGTTTGAGACCGTTTGGCGTCGTCAAACGGTTTTGAGACCGTTTGGCGTCAAACGGTATTGAGATCGTTTGCCATCAAACGGTTTTGAGACCGTTTGGCGTCAAACGGTCTTGAGATCGTTTGGCGTCAAACGGTCTTGAGACCGTTTGGCGTCAAACGGTTTTGAGATCGTTTTGCGTCAAACGGTCTTGGGACCGTTTGAACTCCATGCGGTCTTGGGACCGTTTGGCTTCATGCGGTCTCGGGACCGATTGAACTCCATGCGGTCTTGGGACCGTTTGGCTTCATGCGGTCTCGGGACCGTTTGAACTCCATGCGGTCTTGGGACCGTTTGGCTTCATGCGGTCTCGGGACCGATTGAACTCCATGCGGTCTTGGGACCGTTTGGCTCCATGCGGTCGTGGGACCGTTTGGCTTCATGCGGTCTCAGGACCGTTTGAACTCCATGCGGTCTTGGGACCATTTGGCTTCATGCGGTCTCGGGACCGTTTGAACTCCATGCGGTCTTGGGACCGTTTGGCTTCATGCGGTCTCGGGACCGTTTGAAGTCCATGCGGTCTTGGGACCGTTTGGCTTCATGCGGTCTCGGGACCGTTTGAACTCCATGCGGTCTTGGGACCGTTTGGCTTCATGTGGTCTCGGGACCGTTTGAACTCCATGCGGTCTTGAGACCATTTGGCTTCATGCAGTCTCGGGACCGTTTGAACTCCATGCGGTCTTGGGACCGTTTGGCTTCACTCGGCCTTGAGGTTGGTTTATTCTTTTATGATTTTTTTGTGCTTTTTCTGCAAGTGTAAAAGGAAAAAGTTAGTTTGATGATGTATTTACAAAAAGGGGTAAAATTAGGTTTATGTACCGTATAAACGTAAAAAGAGTATGGAAAACTAAAGAAAAAGACTAAGATAAACTACTAAAATAGGAGGTTATCAGTGCCTTTTCTTTAGGTGCAATATATCACTTAATTATATATATATCTCACATATTTTCTCTTTCCCTTGCTATTAAATTATTATTCCGAGTTCCTTGAACCTCAAGGAACCTTAATGGATCGAAATCCCATATTGGGGATTTACCTTAGCCTCTTTCTTTATCTTTCATCCTTTTTCTCATTATCTTGCTTTTTCTTTATTAAAATATCTCTTTTTGAAGATTTCTCTTTATTTCTCTTTTATTTTCCTCATTAGTATTCCTTTTTATCATTAGGAATCCTTGGGATACGAAATTCCACCAAGGATAACTCAATTATACCTCTTTTCACTTGTTTGCCACATTTTACCATTATTTTCAATTTCTTTCTTAATAAAGAAACACTTAATTGACCTTTTCTTTTCTTATTGCATTTTATTTGTAACTTTGGACTCTTTGGAATCCAAGGAACCCATATGACACGAAATCCACCATTGGATTAAGTTCTTTTGCCTTCTAGAGGTTTCCACACCTTTCTTTCCTAAAAACTCAAATATTCATTTATTAATTGAATTTCTTTGTTAATGGGCCCAATAGCCAATAAAGCCCATAACACAAACATCAAGGCTATTGTAAATGAAATCCAATTATTCACAACAAATTGTATTATTTGTTCCAATATCTTTAATATGAGAAATTACATTTCTCACCAAAAATTGGGGTTGTAACAAGAAAGGACCCATAGTCCCTTCATTACGAGTTTTAGCCTTTCAATCTTTGATCTTATACTTATTTATCTAGTAGTAAGATTATATCTTTGAGGGGTTTCAAGACCTTGGGCCTTCAAAATGATGAACGCACAATATTTTTGACACAATAAACCAAAAATAATTTATGACCTTCTTACTCATTTAGTTTGCCTGTTACATTCCATGGTGACACGATCACCTAATCCATTGGTTCGAACACCAGATAAGAATCACGTATTTCAATGAGATCTCAGAGAGGTATGTGTTGGATGGATGGATGAGGATCTGATAACACTGGGACCAATGGGTTTGTGCGAAATCCAACCGTTGAACGATTGTGTTCGTAAGGACATGACCATATGGTCCTAATTTGATTATTGAGATCTTGGAGTTGATTCCTTGAGTAAAAGCATGATTACTGTTGGTAATCACCTGGACCCCTAGTCTCTTTTAGTATTGTTCTTGATTTTTTACTTTTCCACTTTATTTGTCTTCTAGCATAACCTAACTCTCAACATCTAGAATTTTCTTTCTTGCCTTCTCATAATCGAATTTTGATTTTGACAACCTTCTTCCACTGTCCCTTGAAATTATTTACCTTACCACCATAAGGTTAAACTCTAGAACTTTTTTGAATGTTTGGTTTACAAAAATGACACACATCAAATTGGTACCATTGCTAGAGATAACATGATTGTTTTTTCGAATATGATTGCTTGTGTATATTTAGGATCTATTCTTTTCATAATTTTAGCTTAGTTCTATAATTTTTGGCTTTTTTTGTAATTTTTATAATTTCTAATTCTTCTTCCTTCTTTTATTTTTCTAGAAATTTTGTTGTCCTTTTTTGACCACTACCCTTAGACATCAACAATGTATGTGATGCCCTGGAGGCATTTTCAACACCTCTTTCTCCTAGGATCCTGAGGTCGATATGACCTTTCACCATCTAAATTGAACCCATCAATACATGATGGATCAAGAAGAGAAGATACAAAGGAGGATCGAGGAGGCCCTAGCCACACAAAGCGTGGCTATGCAAGCACAAGACTTAGCAGAAGTTGAGCAACAAAAACAACTTAGGGAATTTTTAATCCCTAGGAGTGTTGATCAACATCATGTTGTTCCTCCTGAAATTACTACTACAAACATTGAGATCCATACACAATGGATCAATCTCCTCCAAGGCTACCCATTAGCAGGATAAATAGGAAAAACAACCAAGACCACCTCTGACGATTCCTTAACATATGTGCCTTTCATAAGGTACCTATATTACTGACGAAGCTTTTATACTTGGATTGTTCAAATACTCTCTCAACCACAAAGCCACAAGTTTATATAACTCTCTAGAAGGCAACCCCATCACAATGTGGGATCCTCTCTAGGAAAATTTTCTTGAAAAGTACTACCCCCATCCCTAACTAACACCATCAGGGGGAAAATCACCAGATTTATCATGGTCTCTAGTGAGACCTTGAGAGAAGCATGGGAGAAATTCAAGGAAATCCTTCATATTTTCCCACACCATAGTATACCCCTAGATCAATTGATTGAGATTTTATATCATGGTGTATATAAAGACACCAAAGAATTCTTATACACATCCTCTGGAGGGAGCTTCACATTCCAAAATATCGAGAATGCTTGGGAAGTTGTCTAGAGAAGTTCTAAAACCCAAACCAGATCTAACTAAGGAGGAAACCTCAAGGTAGAAAAGGCCAAAGACAACTCTGAGCTAAAGTCAATTGCGGAGAGTCTCAAGATGATTGTTTCAATTATAGAGCCATTTGTTACCCTCAACCTACCTTCAGTGACTACAGAGTCAGTGGCAATAAGCTTTGGGTGCCCATCCGTAAAATGGCACAAGACACACAAGCATATGTAAATAAGAGAAAAATAGTTTCCATCATCATAAAACCAAAGTGTCTTAAGTACAATGTAGTTCAAAGGAAACAACATGAAAAGATTGCAACTTCAACATAACTATTCTATTACATGAAGAGATTGAGAAACTGATTTATTTACTACTATCCCCATGTTGAGATGTGGTTATTTGTAATAGAGGTTCCCTCATAAATCTTGATTCACCTGTTGATCACCTAATAGGGAACAAAATAGGACACAAATTCAATGTGGGTGCATTGGTACACTTTGTAAAATGAAACTAGCAAGATTATGAGATTAACATAATATAAGCATGGCAAGATTACAAGAAGTAGAGACCAAAGAACAACAAACATAAGAAACATGTAACAAAGTTTTCAAGAGCATCTTTTAAGTGAATTTAACCATTGTACTTAACAACATCGTAAGGCCTTTTTTTCGTGTGACAACTTCCGAAGGAAGAGTCTATATGGAAAACAAAGGCATATCCTATTGTTACACATTTCAACCATGAGGGGACCAAATGATCAAAGCCTTAGGGTCACCCTATATTAAAAAAATATTTTTCTCCCCTCTTGACAACTCAAGGGGGAGTCATCGTGACTTATGACTACATCCCAAGAGTTGGGTAGGGCACAAGGGTTATTGCACAATTGTTTTCTACATTAGTGTTTGAGGGTGATGTTCAACATATAAATATATCAAAAGCATGAAACATATATCATAAGGTGAGTTATGTAAAACAATATTCATAGCCAAGCATTTAGAATCTACATATACAACTAGTAACAAAGTCATAACAATAGAAATTATTCAACAGGAGTTAAAAGTGTACCTTGCAAGTGTAGAGTAAAACCTAGAACCAAGAGCTCAAGTTAAGGCCCTCATTTTCAACCTAGAGTACAAGGATAGATCTCTGATTTGTATGGAGTGGGAGAACCTACATGGACATTCTCAAGCACTTAGGTCCCCTTTTTAAACAATCATGGTTCTAGTCATATCAACATATTCACACAAGTGTACTACATGGTGCACAACATCATTAGGGTTCCTTAGGCTAAGAGAATGTCCATGTTCCAAGTATAATCAAGGCATAAACCAATGTGATTTAACAAGATGAGGGGAAAGCCAGCGAGTAGTAGCCCAGCTGGTCGCAGCTCGGGGCCCCTCATGAAGGGTCCTGGGTTCGACTCCCGCTGGAAGTGCTACTCAGAAGTGAATTTTCCGCAGCATCAGCCGACCTCTGATGCGACTTATTGAGATATCGGTGTGCGGATGCACGGGTCTCCCGGGTTTACCATCCCTTCTATCTGGGCCTCCGCCTAGGGGGTGGGTTTCCCTCGGCAAACTAAAAAAAAAAGATCAGGAGGGAAATTCATATCCTTAAAAGCATGGTTTCATGTTAGGTCATTATAGGTCATAATCATCTACTATATGAGTACTTAAGTCCTTAGAGTGTTAGCATGACACAAAAGTATGAGATATTGTTTCTAGATAGCATGAGACATAATAGTGGTTACTCATTTTGAGGGTAATAACATATCATAGAGATTTAAAAGATTCAACTACTTAAGTACTCAAATCACATCATTTAGTATCCAAAGAGGCAACATGTGTGTTATGATACATGATATATGTCTTTTAGGGGGCAGGTAGGTATGCTAGGTTAGTCCAAGCTCCTTTCAAGGGAGCATAAGTTATTGAGGTACTATGAAATAGTGTCATTAGTCACTAGGATCATGCAAAAAGAAAAGTTCATTAAGTTTGAAAGATTAAAGGTCAAGCAGTGCAATAAAATAGTGATTTAGGATAGATAAAAGTGAAACTAAGGGAAATAGCCATCACCATTAGAAAGGTGAGATTTTTTTTATCATTTTAGTATATTACACTATGGAATTTGGATATAGGATGAGGGAGATGCATAGGTTTGAAGTTTGAGCATAAAAAGTTGGGATTTTGAGGGGTTTATACCTAAATGGGCCTCTATTGGGGTTTTGGGCGTGTTCACAGTTCCTTTCTTGGGCCACGAAACCTATTGGCTCGGAAAGGACCTATGGTTGCACGCCGTTATGGGTAGCTAGAGGTGATAGTGTGTGGCTATTCATGTCCCTAAGCGGCAGGCCTCGATGCGGGGCGATGGGGAGAAGGAGAAAGATGTTGGGAGTGGATGGTCGTTGTCCACGGGTGGTGAGGGGGTGTGTGATATGGGTCTTACATGGCCTTATCTGATGGTTCTTGGGCTGTCTTCGACCTTGCTAACCCAGCTCTAGGAGCAGTAGCACAGAGGATGGGAGAGGGTGAGAGGAGTGAGAGGAGCGAAAGGGAAGTTGGGCATGGCTTCCACAAGGCATCGAGGGGTGAGGCCGAGGGTTGTGAAGGGTAGGATTCTGTAACACCTGGGCCCACTGCCCAAGGATCTAGTAGGGTTTCAGGAATGAGGTCTGGCCCCACAAACCACCACTAGCCTTAACTGCGCACTTTGTCCACATTGACGTGCAAGCCAGGATCAACTTCCTGACTGGTCACCCATCCTTGTACTACTCCAAGCTAATCACGCTTAACTATGAAGCTCTTTAGTGATGGGCTCCCATAAAAGGAGGTGCACCTTGGTGATATGGGTAGTCCAATCATTCCTTTTAAGATCATCTTATCCAAGACCTCAAATCCTAGGACGTTACAATCTCCACCACTTAGACTCTTGACGTCCTCGTCAAGTCTCAACTATATGTCCTCATAATCTGACCCCATTTTAGTGCAGACCCACAATGGCCCATGGACACCCAGCTCCCGATCACAGAATACCAGCGCAAGGGCAGCTCCATCTCGTCTCTGCAGATAGCCCTTTCCAACTTGCCTAGACCACACGGCTCAAGACTGGCATGCCACATTCCCATGTGGGCTCCACCTACTGGAGGGGTTATGGCTCTGATACCATTTGTTACGCCAGGGCCCACTATCCAAGGCTCTAGTAGAGTTTCACGAATGACGACTGGCCCCACAAACCACCACTAGCCTTAACTGCGCACTTTGTTCACACTGACGCGCAAGCCAGGATCAACTTCCCGACTGGTCACCCATCCCAGTACTACTCCAAGCTTAGCAGGATTAACTATGGAGTTCTTTAGTGATGGGCTCCCAGAAAAGGAGGTGCACCTTGGTGATATGGGTAGTCCAATCATTCCTTTTAAGATCATGTTATCCGAGGCCTCAAATCATGGGATGTTACAGATTCCTTAAATCGGGGAAGAAGGAAGCCCTAGAGCAAAGGGGAAGCGAGCGAATAGGCAAGAGGTTGATGGTGGCCAAAAGAGCTATTAGTGGGTGATTGACCTTCTCCATGTCTTCGTGAGGGTCGATTGGCTGAGTTGGTAGGTCTCACAACCAAAAAGGGTGAGTAGGTAGGTCTCACAACCAAAAAGGGTGAGTAGGTATGAGCTTCGACGCTTCTTACACTACCATGGCTTGCTTTCTAGCCAGGACGAGGGAGAAAGGCTCCCTGCCATTGGATCAAGGGTTGATCCGTGGCATGGGGCAATCCAGCGGTGGAGGGAGTTCGTACAGAGGGAGCAGGTGAAGAGGGAAAGATCGGGAGGAGAAGGGAGGGAGAGGTGTGCCTCGTGTGTGGTTGGCTTGTGTTGGGCCGAGAGGAAAGGCCGGCCCATGTCCAGAGAAAAGAAGGAAAAAGAAGAAAAGGGGGATAAAGAAGGAAGGTATGAAGTAGGGTTTTGAAGGACACAACTTCAAAAGGGCATATCTTGCTCATTGTAGACTGGATTTGATAAAGAAAACATGTGTTGGAAAGATAAATTCAATGGAACAATATGAGCACAAGAAAGGGAAGGGTAGTTCCCAGAGTTATGATAAAAAACAAGGTAATGGAAATGATGAGTGATATGCTTAAAAACTTTATTGAGTGTCACCCATGTGAAATTTTTGCCTAAAATTTATCAACTAAGCCTTAAATCATATATGTATAAGAAATTAATGGTGAGGTCAAGGGAAAAACCAAGAGTAGGAGTCATATACAAAGTGTGAAAAACCATTTTATCACATCCTCCCCACCTTAAAAGAAATTTTGTCCCCAAAATTAACACTAGTCATTAATCGAGATTGCGTTTTCCCTTCATCCGCAAGATCATACTAGTCTTCTCATAAGGTATCATCACCAGCTACCATATCCATTTCATTCTGAAAATTGAGAAATCAAGTATTATGGTCATGGTAAGGTCGTATCGATCATAAAATTGGGTCAACATTACATAAATCACAAATTTAGAGGGATTATCCTATAGGTTCACCAATTTGGATAGATCACATTTTAAAGTCAAACAAATAGGGGTCTTACATCAAGATTACATCATGACTTCTAATGTAATAGCCTTTTAGAGTTTTTAGCTCTATATTGTCCTAAGTGGGGGTACACTTCGAGGATCAAGATTTTAAAATGACATTTCGAGACATGCATCATTTTTCAAAATTATGGCTTCATCATGAAAATCAAAGGAAGGTCCCCTCTCCTTAGTCCATATGTGGCTTACCCCTAAGTCATAAATTGAGAGATTGATAAGATCATAATGCCAACAATAACAAATTTGGGAACACGAAAGTCATTCGTCATAAATCAAGGTGATCTCGAATCCAATATTGGGCGATGATGCGAGTCAAACCATATCAAGATCAAAATCACGAGTCTATAGATCACAGATCAATGTGGAGGGTCAATGTTTGGATATCCCTTTCATACATCTAGACATTTCAAAACTAGGGTTTTAGGGTTTCTACTAGACCATAGGTTGATCATTGTTTTTTCAAATTGTGACACCAAGATCGAGTATCATCATTACCATGAGTGTGACCTGTTATGGTATTAGGTCAAAAGATCAAAATTGTGAGAAAGGGGTCACATTTCCATGCTCTAAATAAACCATCAAGATGAAGATTTAGAGGGCTCAAATAGAGATGTGTCCTAGTTTGGGGAAGTTAAGAGCCAAACTTCAACCCTTAATTTGGCACATTTAGCCCATATTAATCATGATCATCAAGCATGTATAAAATAGGCTGGGTACCAACTATCAAGTCATATCCTATGAGATCAGGGGTCAAAATCATCATGTGGGCTCAAAGTCCAAGATCTTCATATTTAAGGTCAAAAATATCATTCCCTTCCTTTAACGTCAAGGCAAGGGACTATTTGGAAATTGAGTAGTCAAATAGGGCATTATAAGAATATGAGTATAATGGGAAATATCAAGGGTCCTAAATCATCACGTCATGTCAAAATCGAGATGGAGGCATAGAAATCAAATATAAGGGAGGTGCCTCAGGTATCAGAGTCTTAAAATCCAGATCATGAGTCCAAGAGCATCATTATGTCAAGTATAATCATGGTAAAAATCAAAATAGGATAATATTTTCTTATTATGTTTGAGGTTTAATCAAATTGGGACATCAAAGGCACTAATTAAATAGGGACCTCATTAAACATGAGGTATAAGGTATACATCGTCCTTATTTCACCACATCAAGATCATTGTCATTATCCTCAAATGTAGGAAGCATATTAGTCATAATCAGGCATAGTCGAGTTTCACATGCTCTGGGGGGGGTTACCATATGAGTACTAACCTTCAAGAGTATTAACTTAAATTGAGTTTTAGAGTTACAATCAAATCATGGCATCAATATCCTATTTTTCAACTTTTACCAATTATTTCGAATTTTGTTTATCCCCATACATAGACTACCCAAAATAGAGAGATCATGTGAGCAAGGGGTTATAGAGTAAGTTCACACTTGGAAGCTAACTAATCCTCATGTAGTTAGGTGTCTTAGGATAGTCCTTAAAGAAGAGAGGATATTCTAGAAGACTGTCTAGGCTTTAAGGAAGAGTCCTAATCCCATCTTGGATTCACTTCGGGCAGGTAGACGTGCGGAGGAACCCCACGTGGTGCACCAAACCTACTACTTTAGTTTCACCATAATGGACTTAGGTTCTCCCTAGGTTCCAATGATGTGTCATGCTTTACTTACATAGAGGCTCATGTGTTTGGCTCTGATACCATTTTTCACAGAGCCGTTTGTTACCCTCAACCCACCTCCACTGACTATAGAGTTAGTGGCAATAGGTTTAGGTTCCCGTCTATAAAATGGCACAAGACACACAAGCATATGTAAATAAGAGCAATATAGTGTCCATCATCATATATAGAACCAAAGTGTCTTAAGTACAACATAGTTCAAAGGAAACAACATGAAAAGATTGCAAGTTCAACATAACTATTCTATTACATGAAGAGATTGAGAAACCCATTACTTTACTACTAGCCCCATGTTGAGATGTTGTTATTTGTTGTAGAGGTTACCTCATAAAGCTTTGTTCACCTATTGATCACCTAATAGAGTACAAAATAGGACACAAATTCAATGCAAGTGCATTGGTACACTTTGCAAAATGAAACTAGAAAGATTAAGAGATTAACATAATATAAGCATGGCAAGATAACAAGAAGTAAAGAACAAAACAAACATAAGAAACATGTAACAAAGTTTTGAAGGCCATCTTTTAGGTGAATTAAACCATTGTACTTAACAACATCGTAAGGCCTTATATTTGTGTGACAACTTCCAAAGGAATAGTCTATATGGCAAACTAAGGCATATCCAATAGTTGCACATTTCAACCATGAAGGACCCAAATGATCAAAGCCGTAGGGTCACCCTATATTCAACCAAGTATTTTGATCCCCTCTTGAAAACTCAAGGGGGAGTCACCGTGCCTTATGCCTACATCCCATGAGTTGGGTAGGGTACAAGGGTTATTGCATAATGGTTTTCTACAATAATGTTTGAGGGTGATGTTCAACATATAATATATATCAAAAGCATTAAAAGGATATCATAATGTCACTTATGTAAAACAATATTCATATCCAAGCATTTAGACTCTACACATACAACTAACAACCAAGTCATAACAATACCAATTATTCAACAAAAGTAAAAAGTGTACCTTGCAAGTGTAGAGTAAAACCTAGAACCAAGAACTTAAGGTAATGCCCTCAATGTCAACCTAGAATACAAGGATACATCTCTGATTAGTATGGAGTGGGAGTACCTACATGGACATTCTCAAGCACTTAGGTCCCCTTTTTAAACAAGCATGGTTCTATCCATATCAACATCACACAAATGTACTACATGGTGGACAACATCATAGGGTGCCTTAGGCTAAGAGAACGTCCATGTTTAGTGTATAATCAATGAACAAACCAATCTGATTTAACAAGATGAGTGAGGGAAATTCATATCCTTAAAAGCATGGTTTCATGTTAGGTCGTTATAGGTCATAGTCATCTACTAGATGGGTACTTAAGTCCTTAGAGTGTTAGCATGGCACAAAAGTGTGAGATATTGTTTTTAGATAGCATGAGACATAATAGTGGTTACTCATTTCGAGGGTAATACCATATCATAGAGATTTAAAAGATTCAACTACTTAAGTACTCAAATCACATCATTTAGTATCCAAAGAGGCAACATGTGAGTTATGATACATGATAGATGTCTTTTAGAGGGCAGGTTGGTATGGTAGGTCAGTTGAAGCTCGTTTCAAGGGAGCATAAGTTATTGAGGTACTATGAAATAGTTTCATTAGTCACTAGGATCATGCAAAAAGCAAAGTTGATTAAGTTTGAAAGATTAATGGTCAAGTAGTGGAATAAAATAGTGATTCAGGATATAATTGAAGGAAATTAAGGGAAATAGCTATCACCATTAGAAGGTGAGGTTTTTTTTATCATTTTGGTATATTACAATATGGTATATGGATATAGGATGAGGGAGATGCATAGGTTTGAAGTTTGAGCATAAAAATATGGGATTTTGAGGGGTTTATACCTAAATTTGTATGGGCCGCGATTGGGTTTTTGGGCATGTTCACAGTTCCTTTCCTGGGCTGCAACACCCGATGGCTCGACAAGGAACCATGGTTGTGCGCTGGTATGTGTAGCTAGAGAGTGATAGCGGGCGGCTATTCGCATCCCTGAGCGGCTGGCCTTAATGGGGGGTGATGGTGAGGGGGAGAGAGAGATTGGGGGTGGTTGGTCGTTTTCCATGTGTGGTGAGGGGGCATGTGATTTGAACATTCCATGGCTTGATCCGATATTCTTGGGTCATCTTCGACCTCGCTAACCCAACTCTAGGAGTAGTAGCACAGAGGATAGGAGAGGGTGAGAGGAGCAAGAGGAACGAGAAGGAAGTTGGGCATGGCTTTCGCAAGGAGGAGAGAGGTGAGGCCAAGGGTTGGGATGTGTAGGATTCCTTAAATAGGGGAAGTGGGAAGCCCTAGGTCAAAGGGAAAGTGAGCAAATGGGCAAGAGGCTCAGAGCGGCCAAAAAAGTTTGTGGTGGGGTGATCGACCTTATCCATGTCTTCGTGAGGGTCGATTGGCTGAGTTGGTGGGTCTCGCAGCCAAAAAGGGTGAGTAGGTATGAGCTTTGGTGCTTCTTGCACTGCCATGGCTTGCTTTCTAGCCAAGATGAGGGAGAAAGGCTCCCTACTAATTGATCAGGGGTCGATCTGCGGCACAGGGCAATCCAACAGTGGAGGGAGAAAGTGAGGAGGGAAAGAGCAGGATGAGAAGGGAGGGTGAGGTGTGCCTCATGTGTGGGCTGGATTGCACTGGAACGAGGGGAAAGGCCGGCCCATGTCCAGAGATCAGAAGGAAAAAGAAGAAAAGGGGGGTAAAGGAGGAAGGTAGGAATTAGTGTTTTGAAGGTTACAACTTCTAAAGGGCATATCTTGCTATTTGTACACCGGATTTGAGCAAGAAAACATTAGTTGGAAAGATAAATTCAAGGGCTATAATATGAGCACAAGAATGGGAACGCAAGTTCCCAGAATTATGATAAAAACAAATGGAAAGGATATGATGAGTGATATGCTTAAAAACTTTATTGAGTATCACACATGTGGAAATTTTGCTCGGAATTTATCAACTAAGCCTCAAATCATATATGTACAAGTAATTAATGGCGAGGTCAAGGGAAAATCCAAGAGTAGGAGTCCGCAAAGTGTGAAAAATCAGGTTTCACACCACCCTTGGGGAATGTCACTATGGTCAGGCCTTCAATGTTAAACTGGGAGTTTATTGGAGGCAGCCCAATGGTTTTCACCCCTCCATTCTAGATTTAAGTTTTACTTGGGATGAGAAAAATTCTATGTTCAGAGTGAAGGTGGGTGTTACATAATCATCCCACCCACTCTATCTTAAAATTTTTGCAATTTTCATTGTGTAGTTTAAATTAGATTTTTTTTTCAAAATTTTTCAATTTTTTTAGTTTTAGTCTTTATCTAGTTGGATATGATTATATGCATATTTATCAATATACCCCCTACAAGTTCTTCTTTGTGGCACAAGTGCAAAATTTGGCACTACTAGAAATTATCATGTCTCATGTTATCTAAATTAACACCATTCCTTGGAAAAGATGGAAAGCCATAGAGGACTGATATGATTAAAAAATGATGCTTCCTTATCTAGATCTATAGATTGACTTGAAAAATTTCTTGCTGCATGACTAAGAATATAAATGACCCAATGTATGATGCTCCTAATGTGCTAAAATTCAAGAAAATGAGTTTCACAATGAACAACCTTTTGGCAACTTCTTCTATCATCTTATTATCTCTCCTACCACAAAAGAAAATAAAATGCCAAAAGTTATAAAACCCTAAGTTTGGGGTGTCACTCTTCCCTCTCTTCCACTTCTTATATACCTCTCATAAATTTAATAGGGGCATGTAAAGGAAAGATGCCAAAAGAGAACACCAAAATATGCAATCAATGTAACTCTAAAGAGAAAAGGCCTCAAGTCAAATAGAGGAGAGACCACCTTCCATACCTCTTTAACTCCAATTGTATGACCTGGAAAATCTACATGACCCCATCAAAAACCTTGATCCTTGGTCTTGTGCAATAATTTGTATGAATATGTAGAAGTATCAAAGGCAAAGGGAATATAAATCTATTTTATTGCTGTCGTTGAAATGGAACCAAGTTTTGAGATTATCTTGAAATAGGGGATATGAAAATTGTTTTACGTAATTCAAGAAAGTTAAGGTTTCTTAGCCATATAAAGTGGAAGGACTGAAGTGGTGTTATCCATGTGAGGATGATATGTGAAAGTATTATGTGGCAGTGTTTTAAATTCAATGTTCCTTGAGAACAAGAAAATATTTAAGTCTAGGGTATTTTTATGAGTGAAAACTCATCACCTTTTTCTATATGACTTTTATCTTTATTTGATAATAAATTATTTACTAATTGATAGATTTAGCATAAATCCTCTTATCTAACCCTTATTTCTTAAATTGGTGTTTTCACTTGATTTTAATTAGTTTTGTAAGAAAATATTCACATTACTTCAAAGACCCATAAGACCAAAAGATCAAAATCTTCATATCTAAAATTCTTCCTCCCAGCCATCCATTTCATCTTCACTAAATGATTCGACTCAATAGCATAAAAGAATTCCTATCCAAAAATCCAACCAAATGACTCACTCCATGAGATGATCATTTTTTAACACAAGGTGCCACATTCTAGATCTTAATCGATCATTTCAAAGCACCAATACACAAACTCAAGTTAGAGTCCAAACCGAGCATTTCATTCATCCAACCGGTTGGATCAGATGTCAAAGTAGGTGTTTTAAGATTTAAAACAACTGACTCACCTCATTAATAATGACCAAAAGACTTGATCAAGTGGTGTGCCACCCCTTTGACTAAGATTTTAACTGCTTCCTTAGACCATCTCCCAAGGACCTGAGCTGGGAAGTTTAATAGGTGAACCACTCGGTTCATAGCCAGTTATCCAGATTCTCTAGTAACTACCAGCCACTCTTTCTTCCCCTCTTTATGGTTTCCTCCGCCTTGTTTCCCTATATAAGGAGGGGGGATTCCAAAGCAAAAGAAAGCATTCCTTGTTATCTATTTTTTACTTTTGTTCATAGATTATGTCTGAGTAGTTTCATTTTTGGGGCATGGGGCCTAACATGATAACCTATTTTTATTTGATGTAATCGACTACCTATTTCATTAAAAGAATGTCTCTTCTATATTTCTTCTTTGATTATCAAATGAATTGATGTATTATTGTGTGGTGATATGATCATGGATCCCCACAAGAAATAATTGGTAGTCCCTTAATTGCGATTGTCATCCTTTCAATCTTTGATGTTATACTTATTTATCTGGTAGTAAGATTATATCTTTGAGGGGGTGCCAAGTCACCATGCTTGAAATGATGAACTCATAATCTTTTTGACACAACCAACCAAAAATTTATTATGACCTTCCTTATCATTTGAGTTGTTCATTACAGCCCAAAGTGACGTGACCATGTGATCCATGGGTTCCAACGCTAGATAAGAATAACATGTATATTGATGATATCTCAGAGAGGTATGTGTTGGATGGATGGATGAGGATCCATAAATGCCAGAACCAACATGTTTGCAGGAAGTCTGACCCTTATGTGATTTTGTTCTGTAAGGACACTACCATATGGTCTTTATTTGATTATTGAGATCTAGGAGTTGATTCCTTGAGTAAAAGCATATTAATTGGCGGTGATCCCTCAGACCCCAATCTCTTGTTTTATTGCTCTTTATTTGTTACTTTCACACTTCATTTTTGTTTTAGCACATCCAATCATTCAACAACCATAATTTCCTTTCTTTCCTTCTCACAATAAGATTTGGACTTTGAACACCTTCTTCTACCATCCCTTGGGATTTGATACCTTACTATCATAAGGTTAAACTCTAGGACATTTCCTATTATTTAGTGTGCAAAACAACATGCATCAATAGCATAATTATATACATTATTGATCAATAAAAGATGAAGAATCTTTATAAAATACTTCAAATGTCTAATTCTGATCCTAGTTCAAAAAGTATAGATAATACATGAATATAAGATAATGGATACAAGTAAACCATAGGAAATCAGTTGAAATTAATTGTTGATAAATGTTAATAGATATGAAAAATGAATTAGTTTCATCAACCCTAAGAACGTGATTAGGGTTTCATCATCCTAAAAGGAGAAGTTCGGATCTTTTCTAAGAGAGAGGTAAGTAGTCCATGCACTTTGTACATAAATATTGGTTTATTTTAAGAATGTATGTACAATGAATTCTATGAGTGTATTATTTATTATTAAATTGTTAAATGTAAATGGATTTATAATAAATTGAATGTCATGCTTGTTTCCTATAGTTATTGTATCATATTTCATGTACATTAAATATAAGGTTTAGAATAAGATGTAAGAAAAATTTAAGAGTTTTATGAGAAAGATAATGATGAAAGATAACTTATATATGATCCTCACCAAGAGGCTCCACTGAGAAAAACTATAAGGCACTTTGGTGCATAAGATAAGTGGAACTTTGGTGCAACCCAAGAGGTACTATGGTGCATAAGATAAGGGGCACTTATGTTCAAACCCAAGGATTCTTAAATATGTCAAGATAAGAAATGATCAAAAAGAAACCGTGTCCTTTTTCAATGTTTAATGTTTAACGTTATTTCCAGTTTACATGTTATTATCAAGATATAATATGTTCAATTCCACTTACAAATTATTTGATGCATGCTTGGGGGTGCGATTCTTGTAGGTAAGGAAAAAGCATGGAGGAGTGGATCTAACTAACTATAGGGACTTATTCAAGATCTTCATGACCTGGTAGGATGAAAACTATAGTAGAATGATCCCTTTAGATTTCATTTCAAGTTATGATAAGTATGTATTAGCTTTATGTGTGAACTTCATGTTATGACATTAAGATGTGATAAATTAAAAAATATCATGTATTGGTTCAATAAATTATATTTGTATGCACTGATTATCATGTTTGTGACATACCCCTTGCAAAATACTCTTGTGTAGAGTAATTGATAAGTTTTAGAATGTGGGGGTGTTACAAAACTTCTTATTAGTTGTTCTCACTAGGTTCCTCATTCCAACCATTTAAGTCATGATATTGAGGTGCATGCATGTCTATGTAAGAACGTGGATTTACTCTCTCTTGTTACCATGAAAATAGTGACTCATATATACTCAATTTGACTAAATAACCTCCCTCATAACCAATTGGAGTTTTGGAATAACTCATTGACCAATTGATCAACTTTGATGGCTAATTTGCAATTTTGAACTCGATTATGCAATGTTGAGTGCTTAATTAACTTTGAGGATGGATTTTCATTTTTAAGACTATTCAACATCTTGATCTCGATCTCAAACCTTTTTCATCAAATAAAGAATAAATTTTTTGATTCAACGGTGAAGATTTCATCCAAATTGGATATTCAAGGAGAAAGTTATGACCTTTTTTATTTTACTCTTTTTCAAGCTTTTCTTCTCTCTTTCTCCTTTGTTGGGCCTTGGCCCTTCCCCTCTAGTGGTATGGCCTCCCGTGCCCAGCTGGGACACAAGCCACACAACATCTGGGAGTGATGCTCAGTTTCCTGACCACAACCACCGATCGTGCAGTGGGGAGTCACCCCCGAGCTCGTAAGTCACAAGCTAGAGCTAGGGTTGGCGGCAACCATGCCACAAGCCGCTGACCCACACACATGCTCTTGAATTCCTCGACCCCTTCATCTTATCCCATCCACTTTTTTTTACCTCTATGCAACGGGTCATGCCCCTAGAGACTCAGATGGCTAAGTGGAAAGTAGGTGTACCCTCTATGCTTTTAACCTTTCTCCATGACACATTGTGCCCTCTACCATGCTCAATTTTTCCTATAAAAATGCCCTTCGGATCCACTAGGCAGCCCTCTTAGCCAATGTACTCTTTGTTTCCCTCTTGTACCCCATACCTCCTTCCCCTCTTTTTCTCCGACGAGGCTCTGCCTCCTCTTCCGCAAGAGAAGCGTGAGGTTGATGATGAACCGAGAGTCATTGGATCAAAATCCAATGATCACTTCTACCAGGCACCCCACTCTATCACATCTTCATCTCCCTCACTCTTAGGCCCATGTACAATCCTAGTCGGGCATTGACCAGCCAATGTAGGGAGCCATGCGGCCCCTCTCTTACCCACTCCTCCTCAACGCCAGTCACGCACGAAGATGCAAGCCAATGAGAGGATGACATGTGTCCCCCTACGATAGCCCATGATCCCTCAACCCGACACATGCATGCCCCTTCAATGAGAACCAACCACTACTGCATTTGTGCCTACGCGGCCTAGCTCAGCCAATCAGGAAACGCTACCTCATCTCCCCAATGGTATAATATCTCTCCCTCTCACATATATATGCCATGTTCTTATAAAATTCATAGAAAAGTACTCTTAGCTCAAATAGGAGATGTTATATATGAAAATTTATCTACTCGATGAGATCTATCCAATGAACCTTGATTCTGATCCTAATTCCTTTCATAGATCCTATTATGTTGAAAATGACATCACTTTGATATCTTTTACATGATTAATTATGTTTAATACTCAAACTTGATCCTGTCATAAATCCACTAGCTTTGATGACCCTAATAAGTACCATATCCTTTTTTGTACTACATAAATCAAACTTGATCATATCATGCTCTATCAATGATTCTAATTTATGAAATGGACATGAAATATGCATCATATGAACTTTGATGCTAATGATCACTATCTTGATGCTCAACATGATTATATGAACTCAAAAGCATCATGTCCTATCTAGATCAATAACACTACATGATTTTATAACCTAAATGATTGATGGATCAATCTTGCTCACTATTATGACTAAGTGACTTATACATGACATTGAAATGTGACCTAATGCACATGTTGCTGTTTTTGAGATATAATCTTGTAAAAATCTCACTCTAATGGTGACCCATGCTATTTGATATATTCAAATCTGTAATGTGTTTATATGAATGACACTAAATCAAGCTTGATCACCCATGTAATCTAATGTTGACTATCTTGCATGAAAATGGCTCAATATGACTTAAATTGATGTTATGATGAATAAGGCTTTAATCTTATTCAAATCGCATGATTTCCCAATTAAGATGATGAAATCTAAGTTTGAAATCCCTGATCTTTCTAAAGACGTTTCACCCTAAGTCAAAATATTATATGATTTAGCATGTAGCTTGATGATGATGTTGTATGAATTATGGAAATGTTGGAATCAATCATCATGACATATGGAACTTAGATTAGGTGAAATATCCAACCATGATGAATATGTTTATGATGACCTAAGTGTTGTGATATTAATCTAGTCACACTTTATTGTAATTTACAGATCTCTTTGATGGAGTCCTTTCAAATATCTAATCATGTTGTATAATGCAAGTTTGCTCATATCAAGGTACACTTTATCCTCCTAATGGCTAGAGTAGTGGTATTGAAATTGGATGTATGTATGGGGTATAAATTCTTGGCTTAACATGCTTGTTTGAGACACATGTTCCTATGACTATTATTCTTTGGTCTTGATTAGCTCTATTATAAAAACTTGAACACATAATGATAGATGTCCATTATACAACCTTGTGTACCTTTCTATATTCTCAGGGTAAGGACACAAGGCTGGGTGTCCTACTTGAGTTGTCATGATAAGGAAGACCATGCAGATACAAGGGTTATCTCTTGGAAATGGCCTTGACATGCCTTACGAAGAGGGTTAACTCTTTACGTTTAGTCTTGTTGCCCCTCACATTGAAATAGGGTAGCTAATCTTGAGCACCCTCACAAACCCCTTCTTTTGAGAAGATGGTCAAAGGTCTTCTGATATTGTTGGTATAATGGAAATGAATTTAAAACACGCTTGCATTTTAATAAGAAAGTCTTTGAATTTTGTTTCTTCATTTAGTGTTATTACATTATGTTTTTCCAAAGAAATATATGTTCTTAAACCTAGATTTTATATGTTTGTACAACGTACTCAGAATAGTTGTGATGATGTGTACCCATTTCATGATTTTAGGTAACAAATACACTATTAATCTTTAATGATGATCAATGCTTCCAAACTTATGATAATCTACTTGTACTATGATGACATATAATGACATAAAAATGGATTATATGGTTGATATATGGGACCTAAGATCTTGTCAAGTATTAGTTTAGCATTCTTTTATTCTTGCTTGTCTCATACCTTAGTTGTTGTTTGTGGTTTTATTCATGCATATGTTATGTGATCTACCCTATGGATGGATGCTCAGATCATCTCTCCTTTGTCTTTCTATCCATTAGGAGTGAGGATTTGGGTAACAAATGATTCTATGACAGATGGTACAAGAGCAATAACATGTCCTCTATGCGTGTTTAATAAACCACTTACTCATATGAACCTTGGGAAAACTCAAGTCCATAATGGATAAGATGAGGCATCTAGGCAGGTCACTACATGGGGCTAATGCACCTCCTATCCACCTATCTGCGGTGGCTTAGGTCTCCCTTGTATACCAACCTGGCCAAAGTTAATCCAAGACTAGATTAAGGATTTTCCCCAAAAATCTTAGAGAGTCTTCTAGCATCTCATCTCTTCATTAAGAACTACCCTAAGACACCAATTATATAATGATTAGATAGTCTCTCATCTCATAATGTGATCTCTCATGACAATTAATCACATGATCTCTCAATTATGGGTAGCTTATGTATGGGGAAAATAAAAATTTGCATGAATTCCTAAAAGTTGATTAAGATGATGATGATGTCATGATCTTACCTTAATTTTGAAAACTCAATTATGACTAATGAAGGTACTCTTGATATCAAGTACTCGTGTATAATATCTCACATCATGCAAACTCGATTTTACCAAATATGACCTATGTGCTTCCTATGTTTGAGGCAAATGATAATGATCCTTAATATGATGAAATAAGGGGAAATTGTTCTTCATATCTCATTTTTGATGAGGTCACTATTGATTAAGTCCATGTTACCCCTATTGTTGATTTAACCTCAAACACGATTAAGAAAACCCTCCCCTTATTTGATAGGTATCATGATCACACATAAAAATGACTATGACCTTATACTCTTGAAATCATGATTAAAAAATTTATACAATTGGCAACATCCTGTATTGATTATAATTCCTCATTGTTAAACTTGATTTTGAATAAATGACAAATATGAGATCTCGATTATACCTTGAAATGCTCAAAACATTGAAAGAGCCCATATTAACTTCTCTATATACCCCTTACCCTTAAATATGAATAGAACGGAACAATATTCTGACCTCTAATATATGGAATCTTGAATCATGGATTCTTTATTATGATAATTAATCCTTGATCTCATGACCTTGTGAAATACAAATAAATGACACTCTTCCTATTTGATAGACTTGATAATTCATGACTAACGAGGAAAAATGTGCTATATTAGGGTGGTAGTTTGTTTCTTGACTTCCCTAATCTAGGTCACATCCCCATTATAATTTCCTCTAAATTTTCATCTTGACTATTTAGAGTTTGGAAAGGTAACCCCTTTCATATGGTTTTGATCTCTTGAACTAAGTCTCTAATAGGTCTAATCTTATGATGTTATTGAGACTTGATACTGAATCTGAATTGGATTATGATCTTGAGATACAATGATATTGACAATAGCTTGTGTTTAAGGCCCTATAAGGTCCTAGGTCTACATAACTCATCAACCTTGAATACCATGAAAATGAAATTCATATTGATGTCATGAAATGTTGCTCAATTGTTGCACAATTGTTGATTATGTATGAATGATCCCACCTGTTATCTAATTAGGAATATTGTACCCTAGATTTGAAAATTTTGGACATGTTACTTTTGTTGTCCAAAACCATGACTCTCAATAATGATTTTCAAAATCTCAACTAATGATATCTCATCACGATGTTGATTTGACCCCTATCATCACCCTATTTCGTTCTTGATATCACCCTCAATATATGATTAATGACTTTGATGTTCCCAAATCTCAAAATATTTGAAATGAAGATTATGTTGATTCCACTTATAAATTATTTGATGCATGCTTGGGGGTTCTATTCTCGTAGGTAAGGAGCAAGCATGGAGGAGTGGATTTATCTAACTGTAGGGACTTATTCAAGATCTTCATATGAAATGACATGGTGGGATTCAAACTATAGTAGAATGATCCCTTTCAATTTAGTTTCAAGTTATGAGAAGTATGTATTAGTTTAATGTGTGAACTTCATGTTATGACCTTAAGATGTGAGAAAATAAAAAAAGAGTATCATGTATTGGTTCAATAAATTATATTTGTATGCAATGATTATCAGGTGTGTGATATCCCCCTTGAAAATTATTCTTTTTATGAGTAAATAAAATGTTTGAGAAAGTGGGGATGTTACAACACTTCTTATTATATGTTCTCACTAGGTTCCTCATTCCCTCCATTAGAGTTGGGGAGTGATGATATTGAGGTGAATGCATGTCTATGTAACAACATAGATTTCCTCTCTCCTCTGACTATGCACATAATGACTCATATACACTCAATATGACTAAATAACCTCCCTCATAACCTATTGGATGGTTTGTAATAACTTGTTGACCAATTGATGAATGTTGATGGGTATTTTGAAATTTTGAACTTTATTATGCAACGTTGAGTGCTTAACTAACTTTGAGGATGGATTTGCATTTTTGAGACTACTCAACATCCTGATCTTGATCTTGATCTCAAACCTTTTTCATCAAATAAAGGATGAAATTTTGATCTGACAGTGAATATTTCCCCCAAATTGAATAATCAAGTAGAAAGTTATGTCCTTTTTATTTTGCTCTTTTTCTAGCTTTTCTTCTCTCTTTCTCCTTTATTGGGCACTGGCCCTTTCCATCTAGTTGGACGACCTCCCACACCCAGATGGGATTCAATCCGTGCAGAGGTTGGGAGCAACCCCCAGTCACCCGATCACAATCGCCGATCATGCGTTAGGGAGTCACCCCCGAGCTCGCAAGTCACAGGGTAGAGCTAGGGTTGGCTGCGGCCATACTGCAAGACACCAACCCACACACGTTCTCTTGACTTCCTTGACCCCTTCTTCTTATCCCATCCTCTACGCCATACTACTACACAATGGGTCATGCCCCTAGAGCCTCAGTTGGCTCAGCGGAATGGAGGTGTACCCTCTGCACTTTTGTCCTTGCCCTAACGACGCTTTGTGCCCTCTACCATGCTTGACTTTGCCTATAAAAATGCCCTTCAGATTCATGAGACAATTCTCTTGGCTAACATCCTCTATTTTTCCCTCTCCTGCCCCATACCTCCTTCCCCTACTTTGCTCTAGTGAGGCTCTACCTCCTCTTCCGCGAGAGCAGTGAGAAGTTTATGACAACCCTAGATTCGTTGGATTAAAACCCAAAGATCATTGTTGCCACGCACCCCACTCTATTGCCCCTCATTTATCTCACTTCTAGGCCCACGATCAATCTTGGCTGGGCACAGACTAGTCAATTGTAGGGAGACACACGACCCAACTCTCCCCCACTCCTCACGCATCGACACCACATGAAGATGCAGGTCAACAAGAGGATGACATGTGTCCCCCTATGGTGGCCCACGATCCCTGGCCTCGACACATGAATGCCCCCTCGCTGTGAACCCACTAGTGCTGTGCTGGCCTGTGTGGCCCAACTCAACCAATTAGGCAATGCCACCTCGTCACCCTAAGGGTATAATCTCTCTCCCTCTCACATATATATATGCCATGATATTGTACAATTCATATAAAATCACTGGTAGCTCAAAATAGGACATGTTTATATGAAAATTGATCTACTCAATGAGATCTATGCAATAAGCATTATTTCAGATCCTAATTCATTTTGTAGCTCCTTTTATGTTGAAAATTACATCACTGTAATATCTTTTACATGATTAATGATGTTTAATGCTCAAACTTGATGCAATCATGAATCCACTTGATTTGATGACCCTAATCAATATCATATGCGATTTTGTACTATGTAAATCAAACTTGATCATCTCATGCTATATAGAGACTCTAATTAATGAAATTGACATGAAATATGTATCATATGGACTTTGATGCTAATGATAATTATCTTGATGCTCAACACGATTATATGAATTCAAAATTACCATGTTTGATCTAGATCAGTAACTCTACATGATTTTATCACCTAATGATTTATGAATCAATCTTGCTCACTATTATGACTAAGTGACTTATACTTGACACTGAAATGTGACCTAATGTGCATGTTGCTATCTTTTAGATCTAATCTTGTGCAAATCTCACCCTAATGGTCACCCATGCTATTTGATATATTCAAGTCAATAACTTATTTATATGTAAGACACTAAATCAAGCTTTATCACCCATGTACTCTAATGTGGACTATCTTGCATGAAAATGACTCAATATGACTTAAATTGATGTTATGATGAATAAGGCTTTAATTTTATTGAAATCTCATGATTTCCCTATCAAGATGATGAAATCTAAGTTTGAAATCTCTGATCTTGCTGAGGGTGTTTCACCCTAAGTCAAAATGATATATAATGTAGCATGTAGCTTGATGATGATGTTGTATGAATTTTGGAGATTTTGAAATCAATCATCATGATATATGGAACTTAGATTAGGTGAAACATCCACCGTTGATGAATATGTTTAAGATGGCCTAAGTGTTGAGACGTCAATCTAGTCACATGTGCTTGTAATGTAAACATCTCTTTGATGGACTCCTTTCAAAGATCTAATCATGTTGTATAATGTTAGTTTTCTTGTATCAAGGTACACTTTATCCTCCTATTGGCCAGACTAGTGGTATTGAAATTGCATGTATGTATGTGGTATAAATTCATGGATTAATATACTTATTTGAGATACATGTTCCCTATGAATACTATGTTTTGGTCTTGATTAGCTATGTTAAACAAACTTTAAAACATAATGATAGATGTCCATTATATAACCTTGTATACCTGCATGTATTCTGGGGTAAAGATACAAGGACAAGTGTCCTACTTGAGGTGAGTTGTCATGATAGGACATACCATGTTGATACAAGGGTTATCTCTTGGAAATGTCCTTGATATCCCTTATGAATAGGTTTAACTCTTGATGTTTAGTTTTGTAGCCCCCCTCACGTTAAAATAGGGTAGCTAATCTTGAGCACCCCCACAGACCCCCTTCTTTTGAGAAATTGGTCAAAGGACTTATAATATTGTTGGTATAATGGAAATGTAGCTGAAACACACTTGCATGTTAATAAGAAAGTCTTGAAATGTTATTCGTTCATTTCTTATAATTACATTATGCTTTTTCCAAGCAATATATGTTCTTAAATCTGCAATTTGATACATTTTCATAGCATACTCAACACAATTGTGCTGATGTGTACCCATTTCATGATTTTGGGTAACCGATACACTAGAAATCTCTAACGATGATTAATTGTAACATACTTATGATAATATTCTGGTACTATGATGACATATAATGACATACAAATGGATTACACGGTTGATGTATGGGACCTAAGATCTTGTCAGGTATTAGTTTAGCATTCTTTTATGCTTTCATGCATACCTTAGTTGTTGTTTGTGGTTTTATTCATGCATATGTTATGTGATCTATCCTACGGATGGACGTTCAAGTCCTCTTGCCTTTTTCTTCTAGCCTTTAGGAGTGAGGATTTGGGTTACTAAAAGGATTGAACGACATGCTATTGATCAGCCATTTCATGCATAATGATGATCGACAAAGTGCTCAGATCATGCACAACATGCATGGCATTAGGACGACATGCTATCTTTGTTGTACACGAAGTGCTCATATCCTACACAATGTGGATATTGAGGTTGACTTTATTGGAAGCATATGGGATTGGGCATGTTGTGTTCATGTAGTCACACACCATGAAATGAACTTGGAGATCAGATTAGGTGTCTGGTGAGGTGCTTGTGCACATATGGGTGCAACATGTGATACTTCATATTAAGGATTCATTTGTCATCGATGAAGTTAGCATTGGTTCTAGATGAACCAAGCATTTAAATATATACATTGAAATACCTTTGATTAGTTCAATTTATAGTAAAGAGAATAGTTACTCTATTTATGTGACTACGAGCTAAAAAAATAATGTTTGGACTATTAAATGCATATTATTAGGGGGAAATTGTTGTATAAACTATGTTCATCAAATAACCTACAAAGATAGTACACCATTAAAATTTAGAAAAATAATAAAAATAAATCTCAAGTCAAAAAGAGAAAAGTTGTGCATTCCCTCTCCATGCCCACATTTTTCACGTTCTTCATTAGGGGTTTACTACATGACATTTGACATCCATTATCCATACTCTAGTGTTAGATTTTTTGCATATTTTTGATTTTATAGAATACACAATTTTAAATGAAATGCTTAAGCATGTGTTATATGAGTGATTGCAGTGAGAAAGTGATGTTGTGAAGTCAAGAAGGATGATAAGTGTAGTCATGCTTTCTGAGCTCAAGATATTAGCTTGGGCATATTTGAGGTAGGGAGACAAGCATGATGTGAATATCAGACATGTATGATGGGTTGATAGTTGTGACGTCCCCAGATTTTCTAAACCTAAATCTAATGTGTGATGTCCAAATTGAAACCCTCACCTCAGGAAGTATCCCAATTAAAACACCACATACTTGGTTAAGAAGAAGAAAATTAGAGTAAGTCAAAAAGAAACAACGGTAGCACATGCACATGAAAAATAAACAACCACAACAAATGTTCACCATTCATCATATAATTACAAGACGACTTATTACAAATTGATATTACATATTGAACAATAAACTTTTACATGTACACATACTACCTCCTAAACCATATATTTAGATAATAGGTCCACCTGTACACTTGCTTTCCACACAAATCTCAACTATTCTGGTTCTTCAAGAGCATATTTCCACAACCTAAGTAAAATATAACATGTGGTACACATCAACACAATATTCTAAAATATTATATAGAATATGCCTATGTGTTTTTTTATATACCTCTCATTACTATGACTTGGAAATAAGATGAAACTAAAACTTGGAAGTAATAAGCAAATATAACAAAATCGTATACTTGAACAAGGATATTTATTAACAAAAAAGAACACATATTATAGGCACATTTTAATTATATTATCCATGCATTTGCCACCTGAGGAGATAAGGCATCATCTCATCTACCAAAGAGTTTGAAATGTAAGGCCTTATGTTCTACTACTGAAGAGTTAGATCATTGTACAATGTGATCTTCTACCAAAGAGAATGATCACTTTCCAACACTATGCTACCAGGGATAATTAGTGCTTTCATATAATGGAACATATATATTATGTTTCATGTGTTCATAACCATATGTATGGAAATCAAGCAAGAAAACATACAAGAACAAATGTTTCATCTAATATCATATGCCAAGTATGTTACTACACATAATACAAGCATATTGTATAATAAGACAAGTAAGAAGAAAAGAATACCTTCAACAGAGATATATGTAATCATCACATATTCCTGGAGTCAACTACCACTTTATGTCAACTCCTTATAAAGACAAGATCATCTACTATCATTATATTCTCATCATTATTAACCCTAGTTATGTCCATTTTCAAGTTTATCTTAGTTCATGAGGATATTTCCATCATTACTTGTCTTAACTTCTTGTAGTTATCACTCTTATCTTATTTCCTAATTATGTGATATATTAATATAGATTGTCTTAATATTATGTTGCATATAATTTTATGCACATATTAACCCTAGGTTACACACATTAATCATGTAAGGGTTTTCTCATCATTTTAGGGTCATTTAACATGTAACATTATTTATATGCATAATTATGATCTCAAAATTAAATGTGAGGTTCCATATACTGATATGAGACTATACTGAATCATTCAACATTTATTTCCCACTTGTGTATTTTCTACATTTTATTTAGGGTTATAAGCCCTAGATATCCATACTATGAAAATTACATGGTTACATGTCGTAACATCATGATATCTGAAACAATATGGACTATATATCACATATTAGAGTTACTATTGGATTCTCATAATATTAGATCATCATTTGATATTTATTACACATGATATACGTGTAATATATATTACATGATATCACTGTGATTTAAGCATAAAAGGATTGATATTATGCTTACATGTTGTTCTATTCATTTTTTCTAAGAATTTTGGTACTTTGTCGATATTTATCTAACGTACGAGCTATTTAATATGAATTAATATATAATACTTTATTCTCACCATTAAATGAATTTTTGACTCCCACACAGCCTATGAGGGTACGCAGGGGCAGAGCCCCTATAAGGTCTACAAAATTTTACTTCTGTGCACTTAGGAAAATTAGTATTTTCCATAGTCGACCTCATCCGAAACGTCAAAAACAGAAGCCTGTGGTGTATGTGGAATTAGGTTTAGATATGCACATTAGCAGTTATAAGTTCGCATCATATACAACCATAGAAAATAATATACAACGATTCGATCATATCAAAATGCATCCAAATATGTCATAGATCAACGTTGCTCTAATACCACTATTAGGTTTCGTGGAGGAAACATGCACGGTGGCACCAACAAAAAAAATGTATTTCCACACAACCCACAATAGTTGCTCATCGATAATAGTATATTTAGAAAGAGTGTTCATGGGATATACCTGGTCATAGAGAAAGTCCGGTGATGTCCCGCTACACGATGGTGTGCAATGCTATTGGCTTACACGAATGATACTTCTCTTCCATCTTATGAATGCGTCGTAGAAAGATCTAGCAACACTCCTTTTGTGCGATGATGTACGCCACTTGTAGCGCATATGGATAGTCGCTGACGTCCTCCAAACGAATGCGTATCAGCTTTTGCATCTCTACTACATCCACACAGATGGACTGGAACTCCACATCATGTGCGATGACGTGCTAGCATCGAGGTGCTCTCCTGTCACTCCTGAGGATGGTGACGACTAGGGTTTATGTATGTGAGAGTAAACTGAAAAGCCTATCTCAATATCTTGTAAAGATATCGGCCGTCAAGCCCCTTTAAATAGGAGACGAAAGGAAACAGGGATTCCTAAATCCATTAGTAAATAGAAAGACTACATTAATTAAAATGCTCAAGGATTAAATAGAATATTCTAGAATTAGTTAATTAACAAAATAATTGTATTAATTGATTAATTAATATCTGACTCCATGCAAGTGCTCAAGATGGCTCTATGGGCATATATACCAACACCAACCACACAACTATACCAGATAATAGGAGTTATTGGCCATAACGCTACACATCCACCATTAAAACTTGTATTTATGGCAACATATGTAAATTGCACACACACACACACACACACAGATATATATATATATATATATATATATATATATATATATATATATATATATATATATATATATATATATATATATATATATATATATCGGAATCAGGTAAATATATTCCGACTCCCCCCTACAATTGTAGGGGGACAAAAGTTACATATACCCCTATGCTCTCTATACATCATGAACGTGAGCAACTCACCCATCTAGCTACTACGTAGTCTCCTTTTTACATTTTTACAAAATTTTGCAGCAATAGTACTCACACAACTACCTAGACCACCATGCTTGCGTGCATTTCTTTCATTCCAAATATGGAAACATAGGGAAGCAAATAAGAGTAACTTTTTTCCTCCATTAGCGCATCGTTTGATCATTGTTCTAGCATCTTCATTAAGCTCAATGCTTAGGTGAAACTCTTTACACACTTTCTCCCATAAATTCTTTGTGAAATCACAACCACCAAAAAGATGATTATGGGTTTCCTCCTTCTCCTTGCATAGAAGACAAGTAACAGAAATATTGCTATTCCACTCATGCACCTTGTCAAGAGTAGAAAGAGCTCCATGTAGAATTTTGAAGATGCACGTGGACCATTTAGGAATATAATTACCTGTCCAAATCAATGCCATTGTCATGTCTTTCTCAACCCTACTTCTCGTGATCTCCCACAGATCAGTTTTGGGATTTATCAAGTGCCAATCCCCGGTTTGATCATGAGCAAACCTGTGCTTGATTTGTGGCCATAGGTTCCTCATCATGTGAATGGTGCGTGAAATACCTTCTCGAGTTTGTGGTTGGAAATCCAATCCTTGCGGGTATCTTTTCCTCATCCATCTTCCCCATATGGAACCACCTGTTTGATACAATATGATTCTCTTTAAGGTCCCCCATTTAGCAATATCCCTTGGAGTTTTTAGCTGCAAACCCCCTTCGTCTTTGGGAAGAACCAACCTCGCGTAGCGCATGGGATGGAACTCCCCTGCCCAGATGAAGTTTGAGATTTTCATTTCCATTCTATCAAGCACTGCACCCGATATATCCCCTTGCGGCACCCAAAAGATAAGAAGCCCCTCGATGGATGCTCTAATAAGGGTATCTCTCCCCGCCATGGATGTTCTCTTTGTGGGCCATCTTGCAATCATCTCATCCAGTCTATCAATGCAATCAGCAAAGTCCTTCACCTTTAGATTGCCACCAACAAGCGGAAAGCCTAAATACTTAGTTGGGAATTTGCTAATTTCCACCCCCATGGATTCTTGTAATTTTCTCTCCATTTGATGACAATTTTTTGAGAGGTAAAGTTGAGTTTTATTTTTATTGATCTGCAATCCTGTTTGTTCCCCGAAGTCATCCAGAAAAATTTTCAGCTTCAATAACATGTCCACTTTAGCTTCCGCAAATAACACTACATCATCAGCAAAAATGAGGTGGCTCATAACTTTCATTCCATGTACTGTGTAGGCTTTGATCACCTTCTTCTCTTCAATTATCTTCAACCTTCTTGTGAAATATTCCATGATGATAGTGAACAGAAGGGGAGAAAGAGGATCACCTTGCCGCAAACCATTGCTGCCTTTAAAGATACCTATCGATGAGCCATTAACTAGCACCGAGAAACTAGTTGAGCCAACACATTGTTGCATCCATTGTATCCATCTCTCATAGAAGCCCATTTGTTGCATGATCCACCATAGTTTTTCCCATCTTACGTTGTTGTAGGCTTTAGAAATATCAAGCTTTAAGCAAGCCTTTCTGCTCCATCTCATCACGTTGTAATAAGCTAAGAACTCATCAACAAGAAGAGCGCAGTCACTAATACTCCTACCAGAAATAAAGGCTCCTTGGTTTTCAGAGATAAGGAAAGGAAGGACCATCTTCAACCTTGCAGCTAGAATTTTAGCTATAATCTTATATTGGATAGAGCAGCAAGCAATAGGTCTAAAATCTGTGAGTGATGCCATGATTTTCTTCTTTGGAATGAGGAACAAGAAAGCATGATTAACCTGTCTAACCATGTTACCTCCTTCAAGGAACCATCTCACATACCTCATAAGGTCTTCTTTTATTGTGTCCCAAGCCGCCCTGTAGAAGAAAGCATTGAATCCATCCGACCCGGGGGATTTATTGCAGCCGATGCTCCATAAAGCCTCTTTGACCTCTTGTTCAGTGGCCTCCCTTGTGAGAATATTGTTATGGGTGCTAGAGAGCTTGTACTTCCAGTCAATGGTTTCCTCCACTTCCCGTTCTTTGAAACTTTTATTATAGAGTTCATTGTAGAACTGTATGGCTTGATTTTCAATATCTTCTTGCCTGTTAATCACTTGTCCGTCTTTGTCAATCAGATCACATATAACATTGGAGGCCTCTCTTTTTCTCACCGCCATGTGATAGAGTTTGGTGTTCCTTTCACCGTCTTCCAACCATTTCTCCCTACTTCTTTGCCAATAGAATTTCTCTTCAGCCTATATATATATATATATCGGAAGTATTGTTAAATATATTCTGACCTCAAAAGAGGACAAAGTTACAAGCCACACCATACGTGTAGCTACAAAGCATTACATAGAGATCAAACTAAAAGAAAGATAGTCACATATTGACTGCTTATAATAGATTTAAATCCCAATTCCTAACGATGATGTTAGATAATTGGGTCAGTTTGTGATGATGAGTTTTGTAGTGTAGCTTTAGCTCGTGTTCAATCTTTTTAAAGATGAGCTGCTCATCTTCCTTCTTGCCTCCATGCCTTCTGGAATTTCTTGCAGTCCAGATGTAGTGGATGTAGATAGTGATCGCCCACAAGATGAAGATACGGTCATCGTTGCGACTTGTCTCGATATCTGTTAAGCACTTTTCCAAAGAGGAAGAAGTGTCCAGGCCCAGATTTAGTGCAGCTCGTCCCCAAATGTATTTCCACCATTTGCAGGTGGAGGAAAGGTGAGTGGCATCCTCTTCAGCTGCGTGACAGAGTCCGCAAATGTTGGTGTTGCTAGGGTTTCACTTCTGAATCTTGTCCAAAGTGGGAAGAAGGTTTTTAAGAGCTCTATAGGCAGTGAAGCTCCATCTTGGATTATGTAGAGGATGCCAAAGATTCTTGGCAGCAACGTTGACATCCTGTCAAGATCTGCAGGTCTCCCAAAGCAGGTCATCATCTTGGTTCTGAAATTTGTCCCACACGTCGGTGAATCTACGCCAGCAGGTGGAGAATCCCCAACGATGTGTTGGTTTCTGAAAGTTGCTAATGTCATAACGGCGAGACATCCAATTAGCCCAGACACAATCACCATTGAGTAAGATGTATGTATGTATGTATTCATTTGGGTTATTATGTGGTGATTAGTCAGACATGCACATCAACCCGTTTAAATATTTGCATCACATGAATAAATAAACTCGATAAAACCAAAAATCTAATCATATCGATTATTCCAAAATATAATTAATTGATGTGGCTCTCAAACCACTGTAGGGAAATATGACATCAACGAGTTCATACTTTGTTTAGAACACTAGAGCTAGCAGAACCCTACATTGTTTAGAATACTTTGTTTAGAACACTACATCAATTGTTCTCATGTAGCAGTTTAAGATCTATATCCTTGAAACAATAGATCTAGCAGAACCCGCCTCAAATGCGCCCAAGGCAGAAAAGGATGCTTACAAGAAGCACCTTGATGATGTCGTAGATGTAAACTGTCTGATGTTTTGCTCAATGAACTATGAGTTGCAAGAGTAGCATGAGAACATGAATGTCATGGAGATGGTAACACATCTCAAGAACATATATCAGCATCACATAAGACAGGAGAGGCATGCTGTCTCTAAGGCTTTGTTCAGAAGCAAGATGAAAGAGGGAGACTCAGTTGGTACCCACATACTCACTTTGATTGGGTACGTGGAAAGCCTATCAAAGATGGGATTTCCCCTAGGTCAAGATTGGCCACTGATGTGATTCTACATTCGTTACCTGAATCATATAGTCATTTTGTCATGAACTACAACATGAACAATCTTGACAAGCCATTGTTAGAATTGTTGGGCATGTTGATGACAGTTGAAGCACAGATGAAGAAAGACAAGCCCAAATTTGTGATCATGATCACCAGGACAAAGGGAAAGTCAAAAGGCAAAGGGAAGGATAAGAAATGTTCTAAAGCTGAGCATAAGACAAAGTCATCCGTGCTCAAAGCTAAAGGTGGGATCGCCAAAGAAGCCAGTTGTCACCATTGTCACCAGGTTGGACATTGGAAAAGAAACTATCCTCTCTACCTCGAGGAACTAAGGAAGAAGAAGTAGGGGATAGAGATCTCCACTTCAGGTATATACATTATCGATATAAACTTAAATACTTCTTCATCATGGGTATTGGATACCGGATGTAGATCTCACATATGTTCAAATTTGCATGATCTTAAAAGAAGTAAGCCTTTATGAAAGGGCCAAGTAAAGTTGCGGTCGCTAATGGAGCAAGAGTTGCTGCCATCGTAGTTGGAGTTATTAGCTTATCTTTTCCTATGAGCCTTGCAGTGGTATTAGAGAAATGCTATTATGTACCTTCCATTAATATAAATATTATTTCTATATCATGTATGGACAATAGTAGATTTGAATTTCAAATTAAGAATGGAATGATTTCTATTTCTAAAGATGAGATCTTTTATGGCAATGCCCCTGTGTCTTATGGTATCTAATTGTTAGAAGTTGAGACTAGCATATACAAAATAAATACTAAAAGGCTAAAACTTGACAACTCAAACAAAACATACTTATGGCATTGTCATCTTGGGCACATAAATAAGAAGCGCATATCTAGACTCCATAAGGATGGTTATCTAGACTCTTTTGATTTTGAATCATTAGATACGTGTGAGGATTGTTTATTAGGCAAGATGACTAAGACTCCTTTCACTGGACATAGTGAGAGAGCCAATGATTTTCTAGGGCTCATACATAATGATGTATGTGGACCTCTTAGATCAAATGCTAGAGGAGGCTATCAATACTTCATTACCATCATTGATGACCTCAGTAGGTATGGCTATGTATATCTTATAAAACACAAGTTAGAAATTATTGAAATGTTCAAGACTTTCATGAATGAAGTAGAGAAGCAACTTGGTAAGAGTATTAAAGCACTCCTTTCAGATCGAGGTGGTGAATACTTAAGCCAAGAGTTTGAGGACCTTCTGAGCGACTATGGTATTGTATCATAATGGACTCCACATGGTACATCAAAACATAATCGTGTGTCAGAAAGAAGGAAACACACAATATTAGACATGGTACGATCAATGATGAGTTCTGCTGAACTTCAAATATCATTTTGAGGATATGCTCTTGAAACTGCAACGTTTACACTTAACTGTGTGCCTTCCAAATTGGTTCAAAAGACACCATATGAGATATGGATTGGGAATCATCTCAGTTTGTCTACTTTAAAGATTTGGGGATGTGAAGCTTATGTTAGGAAACAATTTCCTAAAAAGCTTGGACTCATATCTGAAAAATGCTATTTTGTTGGATACCCCAAGGAAACTCAGGGATACTACTTCTACAAACCAACTGACAACAAAGTGTTTGTTGCTAGGACTGTTGTATTTCTTAAAAAGGAATTTATTTTCAAAGGAATTAGTGGGAGGAATGTAGAGCTTGAAGAAGTTTGAGATCAACAAGAAAGTAGAGAACCTGAGTAGGTACATAAGGATCATGAAGACTCACAAACTGTTGTGGAATTTCAAGTTCCAAATGTAACACTGGAACCTCGTAGGTCTAGTAGGACACCACTTGAGCCTGAGAGATTTGGATTTCTTGTGACTCAAGATAGTGACGAATTGGGCATAGAAGATGAGCCAACTTCCTATCTAGAAGCTACTAAGGGACCATAATCAGAGAAATGGCTCCAAGCCATGAGATCTAAGATGGAATCCATGTACACTAACAAGGTATGGACCATGGTGGATCCACCCAAAGGGGTAAAACCCATAGGGTGCAAGTGGGTCTTCAAGAAGAAGACCGACATGTATGGAAATGTTCAAGCCTATAAAGGTAGATTGGTTGCGAAAGGATTCTATCAAATTCAAGGTGTTGATTATGACGAGACCTTCTCACTAGTTGCCATGGTTAAATAAATCAGGATCATGCTTGCCATTGTAGCTTATCATGACAATGTGATTTGGTAGATGGATGTCAAAACAACATTCCTTAATGGGAATTTCCTTGAGGATGTGTACATGACACAACCTGAGGGTTTTATCAATCTAAAGGAAGCCAATAAAGTCTGTAAGCTACAAAGGTCAAAGGTCAATCTATGGATTGAAGCAAGCATCTTTGAGTTGGAATCTATGTTTTGACGAAGTAGTCAAAATGTTTGGCTTTAGTCAAAATGAAGATGAACCTTGTGTTTATAAAAGGGTTAGTGAGAGCACAGTTGTATTTTTCATATTGTATGTGGATGACATACTATTGATGGGAAATGACATCCCAACTCTTCAAATAGTAAAAGCTTGTCTGGAGGAGACCTTCTCTATGAAGGATTTAGGCGAAGCATCCTATATACTAGGAATCAAGATCTATAGAGATAGATCTAGAAGGCTTTTAGGCCTAAGCTAGAGCACATACATTGACAAGGTGCTAAAGAGGTTTTGCATGAAGGGTTATAAGAGAGGTAACTTTCCCATATCCCATGGGGTTATGATCTATAAAGTCTAATGTCCTAGTTCATGTGATGAATGGGAGAGCATGAGTAAAATTCCATATGCATCAGCAATTGGATCTATCATGTACGTGATGTTATGTACTCATATTGATGTGTCGTATGCTTTGAGCATGACGAGTTGGTATCAGTCAGATCTAAGTGAATGTCATTGGACAACCATAAAGAACATCCTAAAGTACTTGATAAGGACTAAGGATCAATTATTGGTATACGGTGGTGAGGAAGAGCTCGTGGTAAAGGGTTACACTGATGCTAGCTTCCAAACTGACAAAGATGACTATAGATCGCAATCTGGATTTTTGTTTTGCCTGAACAATGGAGTTGTGAGCTAGAAGAGTTCCAAGAAAGAGATAGTTGCAGATTCTACAACATAGGTTGAATATATTATCACATCTAATGCTGTAAAGGAAGATGTGTTGATCAAGAAGTTCATTTCAGAACTTGGAGTGGTTCTAAGTGCTAGTGATGCAATTGAGTTATTTTGTGACAACAATAGAGCCATTACATAGGATAAAGAACTAAGATTGCACCAACGTTCCAAACATATTCTACAGAGGTTCCATCTCATACGAAATATCATACAGTGAGGAGATGTGAAGATTTGTAGAGTACCTATAGAAAGAAATGTGGCTGACTCGCTCACAAAAGCACTTTCACACCAGAAACATGATGGACATGTTTGATCACTTAGATTGATATTTTTGAGTGATTGGGAATAAGTTCAAGTGGGATCTGTTGGTATGTATTCCCATAGAGACTGTCATTTGATAATTGTAATGGTATACTATGTAAATTATTTATAATACTACATTGATCGAATCAATAAAGGCAAGTTTCCAATTTATATGTTTGTGTTTTATATTGTGAGATGACCACAAAACTTATAGATTTCTACAGAATAGTATACTCAATGACATATGTCTTCGGGTTGATGACCTGAACAGTGAGATCATATGTATGCTAAGAGTATGTATTCTTGTTTTGTCCCTAATCAGTTGTTATTGTGGAAATATACATAGACATCAATAACACATAAGATTAGAATATATGTTGGTTGATGGAAGAATCTCATTATCCATGATATGGAGATATCAAACCAAATAAATAGAAACTTGATAGAGAACATTGTATTAGACAACCCCACCTTGAGAGTGATACATGGATATCATGATTGGTAGATAGAGTCACATCTCATAATGATGGTGGTGATTGTGATTCTTAGACCTGAAGTCACTAAACTTATCACATGCCATTTGGTGTACTTTGACATTATCCACCGTGGTCCTGAATAAGGATTTCCAGAAAGATGGTTCTTGGGTGCACTATGACACATGTGGATGATTGTGAGTGATGTAGATGGAATTTGTCCTTCCTACGAGAGTTTGATGTTCCGACCACTTGATAAGCGAGACTGAGAAATGCATGGCCATGCTGATGTGACTCAATATGTGATATTGAGCTTACATATATCTTAGATAGTCTTCTCTAGTTCAAGGAATATGGATTGAACGTTGAAGAGGATAACAGTTCCATGAATCGAGTTCAATTCAGATATCAACGACAAAGGAACAATACAATCACTATAACACCAGTCATGAATGATAGGTTGAGTTGTTCTCCAACTTCTCCAATTACTTGGGTGGCAAGGAAGTCTTTCTAGATACCAATCATTTCTTGTGAAATCATAATATGATTATGGATATCACTGCCAATGTAATTGGGAGCCTACCGAGTCACACACATAGGATGTGTTGGAATAGAAGTATAACTGTGAATTTGATTGGAATTGTTCTGAATCACATTGATTAATAAAATGTTTATGTCATCCATTAGAATAATATTGGAATATATTAAAATGTTTTATCTAATTAATTGGAGTGACTGGCTCTAAATGCAAGTGGGAGTCTGTTGGTACATATGCCCATAGAGCCATCCTGAGCACTTGCATGGAGTCAAATATTAATTAATCAAATAATATGATTATTTGGTTAGTTAATTAATTATAGAATTTTCTTATTAATCCACAACTATTTTAATTAATGCAATCTTTTTGTTTACCGATGGGTTTAGGAAACCCTGCTTCCTCTCATCTCCTATTTAAAGGGGCTTGACGACTGATATCTTTACAAGATATTGTGAGAGGCTTTTTAGTTTATGCTCACATACATAAACCCTAGCCGTCACCATCTTTAGGAGAGAAAGAAGAGCACCACGACACTAGCACGTAATAACACAAAGACTAATCCTACCTGTCGGCTTAGGAAGCACGATGTGGAATTTCAATCCATCTGTGTAGACGAAGTAGAGATGCATATGCTGAGATGCCTAAATTTGGAGGACGTCAATGACCATCCATACGTGCTATGAGTGGCGTACATCACCATACGAGAGGAGCATCAATAGATCTTCCCATGATACATTCATAAGATGGGAGAGAAGTATCGTCCGTGTAAGCTAATAGCATTGCACACCATTATGCAGCGGGACGTCGCCAGACTTACTCCGCAACAAGGTATATCCCACAAACACTCTTTTTGAATACATTATTGTCGAAACGATCTTGTTGGGGGTTGCATGAAAATATATTTTGTTGTTGCTTACACCACGCATGTTTCCTCCACAAAACCCAACAGTTGGTTTATCCTAGTTATCTCGGTCTACGAATCGAGCCTCTCTCTTATCTTCCCAATGTAAAAGTATTTTTTTCTTCTACCTTTTCTCTCCTCAAATGTAACTTGAGGTTTCTCAATCATTATGTAAAAGTAGGGTAGTTTACTTTCTTGTTTTGGCTAAGAAGAAAGATGCCAACCACACACACATAGGAGTCGAGCTGGTCGGATGGAGGATATGAGCTGACCGGCTAGCAGGGCCAAGACAACTGTCTAGTAGGGCCCAGATGACTAGCCGGCGAGCTGATCACGAGCCTGAAGGACCAGACGAGATGACCGTTTGGAGGAGCTATATGGTTGTCGACAGGATGACCAACCGGTCATTTAGAGGAGCCAGATGACCGGCTGGAGGTGACTAACCGATTGGCTAGGAGGAAAGCCTAGTGGTTCAAAGGTTGAACCATTCAACCTAGATTGAAAACCATAGATCTTCTTCAACAACAAGTTTTTGCATGTGACGTGGACCTAGGTTGTCATAATTCCTTGTGGATCCAAGCAATTATATTAGGTTGGCCATAACCATCACTCTTATTTATTGCATGTTTTTGTTGTGGGTTATAGCATGTACGAGATACATATTATATATGTGGTGATTGGTTAATGTATATGTATTATATAAAATTCCTTAACATAATATTCAGTTTGAGATACCTTCCATAAGAAACACACATGAAAATCTTGATCGACCAAGCGTATTTTATGCCAAAGCATGGTACACCATCTATCTTGTGGAAGTGTGATGGTATGTATGTAGATCTACCAAAGCAGGGTACATATCATATCATGTTGTCTTTTGGGTCAGACTTAACTGGTGATAACTTGGTGAGACCAGGATCCAGAGGCATAAAGTTGACTATGGAAAAGAGTTTAACATATCATCTATCCAAGAGTTGTATGCAGATGCAATTGGCAAGTTTGGCCTACCTAAATAATCAAGTTGTGGGTGATCAACCAAAGCTGAGTCATGACTTGATGAAATATGGATCTTGTCCCTCTAGAAGATTGTACGCTGCAATATTCTATATAGGAAGTAAGGACTATCAATTTGAATAAAATAGTGGGAGCGATAGTTAATTAATGACCTAATTAATATCAAATTTTCAAATCCAATCAAATCAAAAATGGTTTTTGACCAATGCAAATTTCCTTTTGTATAATCAAATAGAAAACACTCAATCATCACAATCAAATGAATGAAATGAGATTCATCTCCATAATTGTTTAGGACCTTGAGAAGTGTTATGCATATTCCTGAACACCAGTGCCAATATCCCCTCCAAATTCATCTAATACTGACACAGATACTTCTTTAAAGCATGTTAATGATGTTGTGAACAACAAGAACCTTATGATGGGATGTAAGAACTATGAGTTGCATAAAAAACATGATAAGCATGAAAGTTATACTATCTCTAAGGCTCTATTTGAGTGCAAAATGATAGAGGGATACCAAGTAGAACCTCATGTGCTCAATATGATTGCGCATATGAAGCATCTTGAGAGCTGGTATTTTCTTTAGGATAAGAGTTAGCCATGGATACAATTTTACAATCATTTGCTAAATCATATAGCCAGTTTATTGAGTGTTATAACTTGAGTAACATGGCACTAGACTGCTGTCAGAGTTGCTTGACATTTTGATAGGTGTCGAAGAAGAAATGAAGGTGGATAAATATGTGGTGTTGATCAGCAAATTCGAGTCCAAGGACAAATGCAAAGCCAAGAAGCATTTTGTGACTAAGCTAAAGTCCAAGTCTTCTACACTCAAAATAATAAGAAGGATAAGGGAACCTAGGAAGATGAAGCAAGGGATTGAGATCTATACTTTTGGTATATGCACTATGGAGGTTAAGTTTACTACTTCCTCATCATGGGTACTAGATACTGGATGTATATAACACATTTGTTCAAATGTGAAGGATCTAAAAAGAACTAGACCTTTATAGAAAGGTGAGCTAGAACTACGAGTTTCAAATAACATAAGATTTGCAGCCAACATAGTTGGAACCAATGAGTTATCTCTGCCAAGTAGGATTGTAATAGAGTTAGAGAATTTCTATTACGTACATGTTATTAATAGGAAGATAATATTTGTACCTTGTTTGGACAAGAACACATTTGAGTTTCTTATAGAGAATGGAAGATGTTCTATTAGTAAAGATGGCATCTTTTATAGCAGTGCTCCAATGTCTTATGCTCTATTCTTGATAGATCTAGAGAAAAGTGTATATAATGTAAATACCAAAAGACAAAAACTCAATGACTCAAACCAAGCATACCTTTGGCATTGTCATCTAGGGTTTATAAATGAGAAACACATATCCAAACTCCATAAAGATGGTTATCTGGACTCTTTTGATATAGAGACATGTGAATCTTGTTTGTTGGGCAAGATGACCTTAACTCCCTTCACTAAAAACAATGAGAGGGCTAGTATTCTATTAGGACTCATACATATTGATGTGTGTGTCCCTTTTAGATCAATTACTAGAGATGGGTATCAGTACTTCATTACCTTTATTGATGATTTCAGTAGGTATGGGTATGTTTACCTGATGAAACATAAGTTAACGTTCTTGAAAAGTTCAAAGAGTTCATGAACAAAGTACATAACCAACTTGGTAAAAGTATTAAGGCACTTCATTCTAATCGAGGTGGAGAATACTTGAACCAAAAGTTTGAGGACCTTCTGATAACCCGTGGTATTGTATTACAGTGGTTTCCACCAAGAACACCACACTATAACAGTGTGTCAGAAAGAAGGAATCACACATTACTGAATATGGTGTGATCTATGATGAGTTTTGTAGATCTCATGACTTCCTTCTGGCATTATTCTCTTGAAACCACAGTCATTACACTTAACCATATAATGTCGAATTAGTTCAAAAGACACCATATGAGATATGGATCAGAAAGTGTCCCAAAATATCTTTTATGAGGATTTGGGAGTGTGAAGCTTATGTCAAGAAAATGTTTCCTCAAAAGCTTGGCCCTAGAACTGATAAATGTTAATTTGTTGGATATAACAAAGAAACCAAGGGATACTAGTTGTATAACCCAAGTGACAACAAAGTGTTTCATGCTAGAGATATTATATTCCTTGAAAACCAATTCATTGCGAAAGTAATCACACTACAAAAAAATAATGATTTAGCTACGATTGCTTCAGTTACAATTAATTTATATGTAGCGAGAGCCAATTTTACTTATAAAATATTTTTGTATAACTAAAATGATTGTAGCCACCTCATTAAATAAGGTGTAGCTACATTTGTTCACTCCATTTTAATTGTATGCAAAATAATTGAAAGGAGGCAAAGCCCACACTCTCTCCCCCATTATGCAACACAGAGGATAGTTACCCCCCCGCCCCCGATCCCCCGACCCCAGTCTACAACGGCACCCTCCACACACAAAATCCACAACGATGTCTATCGTCTGCACAACGTGCATTTGTGGACTCCTAAAGCCCGATGCCTGGAGCCACCTTGCCTCCTCTGACTTTGAAGTCATCCTCCTGATCTCTGTGCCCTCATCTCTCTGCGCCCCCTGCCATCTGATCCATGAGGTTTTCCCCCAGCAGTAGGCCTTCTCCGGTGGAACCCCTCTCCAGCGACACACCTTCCAATCTTCTCTCCGGAGGCATCCCTTTCTGGCTTCTCTCTGATGCTGATCCTGCTGGTTTTCTTTCACACATCGCTCCCCTACTTTATATGCTCTCTAGAAACATCTCCCGTTTGTTCTTCCCTTCGGTGATGCTCCCTGCGCTCTCCAACGTACAACGGTGCCTATCCTCTACTCTTATCTCCGTATATATCATATATATTTGTTGATTCTTGTAGTGGATACACAATACCTGTAAAAGTAGGCAATAGGAATACCATTGAATACTCACATGTTTATCCCATATTAGAAGTGGCACACAGACCTTAGGATCCATTGAATACCATCCCTCTATAAGGGCCCTCCATTTTTGCCAATACTTGCGAGAGCAACTGTTCTCTTTATTCCCCTCTATATCATTCGTACATCTGCAACAAGAGGAATGTTTGACATTTGTGTTAGCACATTCTTCTATTAAATAGGAGAAAGATTTTTTCTTGATTATCATAATGGATACACCATACCTCTTAAATAGGCATTGGGAAGAAGAACAATTGCCTAATTATACAATGTATGACTAATATATATATTAAGTAATGCTAATCATGTTACCCCTAATAGGTCCACTAATACTATGTAACCTCCTTTTCACTTTAAGGTTCCCCCTCATGCTGGACAATATACATTAATCATGATAAGCTTGTCCATGAATATGACTACTATTTGCGTATTTGGATCAGGCTAAAGATTAATATAGATAGTTTTCTGTGAGTCATATGGCTTGTTGAGGCTTGCATGAATTATTGTACATAGTTTGTTTTGTGTGTTTCTTTATAGTATTTCTTTTCATGGCTCAAGCCAATGTATCATAAAAACTCACTTTTTGATATATACAAAAAAGGAACTAGGGATAAAAAAAGGAGTGTACTCGTATGGAAGAAAAGGGCACTCCAAAAGGAAACTATGCTATAAGCTGCATGGTTCTCCTTCCACAACATACATGCAACTCTCATTTTTTTAAAAAATTGAGACTAAGTTATGGATTGTATTTTAATTATACTATATTCTCCCTATAATGATAAACAAGTTGGATAGCTTTGGAAAGTGAGTAGCTGATGCTTTCTTCATTGATAGAGGCTGAACTGGCCTCCATCCCACTATCTCTCATCAGGCTTCAAAAAGTCCAATTTTTACTGGTCTGGGCAAACTCTGCCCAATATCTGAGAAAGATCTCTTAAATCTTATTGAAACTAAGTTATGTAATGATTTTAATACTCTGTATTTTTATCCTTTTTTTTTCTTAATTTTTATAGGCAGTCATGATAGATAAAAGTTGGATCCATGAGGAACATAGAACAAGCACGACATATTTACTTGGAGTGGTTAAATTTATAGAGAATGCATTTTCAAAATCCAGCAGAGATGGGACTATCTTATGTCCTTGTAAGTAGTGCTTAAATGTGCATAGGCAGAATCGACAAGTCGCAACTCAACACTTGTTATGGAATGGATTCTTGACCACCTACACAAATTGTATTTTTCACAGTGAGGGTTCATTTGATAGCTCTAAGGATTCACAAATACAAAATGACACATTCAAAGATGATATGAGAGACATGTTGCATGATGCGTATGAAGTATCACAGGATGGAGAGAATATGGAAGACAACGGCCATCAATTTGTATTTGTTGATGATGCAGAAGCTGAGCAATTTTACAAACTGTTAGAGATTGTTGCACATGAATTGTACCCTGGAAGTAAGAAGTACTCTAAATTGTACATTGTTGTGAGGTTGTTTCACATAAAATGTGTCAATAATTGGAGTAATAAGTCATTTTCTGAGCTGCCTGAGCTTTTGAAGGAATTGCTTCCAGAGGGTGAGACGTTGGCCGACTCTTATTATGAATTCAGAAGAATAATCAGGGATCTTGGACTTTACTATGATAAAATCGATGCTTGCAAAAATAATTGCATTTTGTATCGAAAGGATTTTGCAGATAAGACTTCATGTATGAAATGTGGTGCTTCTAGATATAAAGAAATCAAAATTGATGAAGTTGGTGTAGAAAACATTTGTACAAATAAGAAATGAGTTCCTTGTAAAGTCCTTCACTACTTTCCCATGACCCCTAGGTTGAAGAGATTTTTCATGTCTTTGAAACTATCACCCCTAATGCAGTGGAACGATGAAAGTCGTACCAAGGATGGGATTCTTCGACATCCAGTAGATTCTCTAGTATGGAAGACGTTTGATAATATGCATGCTGAGTTTGCTTATGATTCTCACAATGTTCTCCTTGGATTAACTTCCGATGGATAAAATCCCTTTGGCCTCATGAGTCTATCATATAGCATTTGTCCCATCGTATTGATTTCGTACAACTTGCCACCATGGTTGTGCATGAAGTCTCCCAATTTTATCCTATTGATGTTTATTCCTGGTCCAACTCAACAAGGAATGGACATAGATGTCTACCTACAACCGTTGATTGAGGAGTTAAAAGAACTGTGGGAAGCTGGCACTAATACTTATGATGCTAATCGTAAAGAGGTATTCAAGTTGCATGCTGCCTTATTGTGGACGATATGCAACTTTCCTACATATGGTTATCTATGTGGTTGGCAAACTAGTGGGTATCTTGCATGTCCTTTCTGCAACAAAGAAGCATGCTCATGGAGACTACCATATAGTAAGAAAGCATGTTTCATGGGTCACAGGAGGTTCCTCCCAATGGATCATAAATTTCGTAAAGATGCTTCATCATTTGATGGAAGTGAAGAATTTAGAAGTGCTCCTAAGATGCTATCTGGAAGTCAAGTTCTAGATCAAACTAGAGATGTAGATAAATTACCGTATATATGGAGAGAGAAAAGTATTTGTTTTAGTTTCCATACTGGAAGCATAACCTTATACGTCATAATCTTGACGTGATGCACATAGAAAAGAATGTATGTGAGAGTTTGATTCACACACTGCTAGGAATGGAGAAGTCAAAGGACACTGAAAATTCTTGATATGACCTTGAAGAGATGGGCATAAGACATAGACTTCATATTATCAAGGATGGAAATAAAAATATCATCCCACCTTCATGTTTTACTTTGAATAAGAAGGAAAAAGAATTATTGTGTAAGTTGTTGAAGTCTGCTCGAGTTCCTTATGGGTATTCTTCTAATATAGCTTGAAATGCATGTGTCAAAGAAAGAAACCTGATGGGATTGAAGAGTCATGATTATCATGTATTGATGCAATAGTTTCTCCCATTAGCTTTACAAGTAGCGTTCCCAACAAAAATGTTAGATCTGTTGTAATTGAGTTGTCTAAGTTTTTTAAAGACTTATGCTCTAAAGCCATTAATCAAAAAACTTTTGAAAAGTTGGAATCCAGAATAGCAGTGACTCTTTGTAACCTAGAGAAGATTCTCCCACCATCATTCTTTGATGTGATGGAGCATGTGGTCATTCATCTTCAATGAGAAGCGAAGATATCCGGACCGATATTCTATCGTTGGATGTACCCCTTGGAGAGGTAATCTTTCTAACAATTAAATTTGTTCAGACTTTGCTTTCGATCATATTTGATATTCTTGTAGAGTCTTTTCTTCTTCTTATTTTAGACACTTACCAACTTTAAAAAGATATGTGCAAAATAAATATGCTCCAGAAGCTTCTATAGCAGAAGGTTACTTGGCAGACGAATGCTTAACATTCTATTTGAGATATCTCTTAGTAGTTGAGACAAGGTTCACTAAATTGTCTACAAATGATGTGGAAGATGAAGATATGGATAATGATGAAGAGTGGTCCATATTCTTTCATAAAGGGCATCTTTTAGGAAAGAAGATTCCCATTATGCTTGATAGCGCAATGCTCAATGTTGTGCATCAATATATTTTGGCCAACTGTGATGCAGTTGATCCATACGTGAAGTAAGATTATTGTTTACTTTTCATTATGTAATTTCATATTTATGTCTAGGTGTCTCACACGTGTTTGTTAGCAGGGAACACATCCGATACTTGAAGAAAATCAATCCACATGTACGACAATGGGAAATCAGTAATCATCATATGAACAGTTTCAATGAATGGTTTAAGAAACATGTAAGTTTAAATAAGTTATTTCCATTAGCATAATAACAAAAATATATAAATAATCAAATTCATAATATTTTTAGATTGAGGAGAAGGTAAAGTTGACAACTGTGACACCAAACCTTTTAGTGTTGGCTCGAGGACCGCAACAAATGATGATGCAATATGTGGGATATGTAACAAATGGTTATATATTTCACACCAAGGATCGAGAATGTAGTAGAAATACAAAAAATAGTGGAATTATGGTGAATGCTTAGACTGAAAGTTTTGCCAGTTCCAAGGACAAAAATCCTATAACAGGTCAAGTTACATACTACAAGGTGTTAAGGGACGTTTTCGAGATCAGTTATTATGAGCAACTTAAAGTTGTATTGTTCAAATGTGACTAGGTCAATGCAAAAAGAGGAATCAAAAAATCTGAAAATGACTTCACAAAGGTCAATTTAAAACATATTGTTGTAACTGATCATCCATTTGCATTGGCCTCCAAAGCACAACAAGTGTTTTATGTGAAAGACATAAGTAAAAAAAACTGGACCTTTTTTTTGCACACTATACCTCGTGATACTTATGACATGGAGGAGAAGTTTCATGATAATTTCATGGATGTAACCTTCTTATCTGAAGATAAATCTCCAAGTGATTTGGAAGATATCTTAAGTGACGTTTGTGATGACTTTAATTTAGTCAGAGAAGACATGGAGGGTGTGACATTTTATGAAGGGGGTCATGTTCCCCATCATTGATCTTATGTAACTCTTTTTATTTTATTAGTTGGGTCAAATAGTGGAAACACTTATGTTATTCTTTTATTTTTAAAATGGTCATTTATTCTGTTACATAATTATACATTTGTTGCACAATTTTTTCCTTTTGGGTTAATCTTCTTAATGAGTTTTCTTGTTGTATGTTGGCTTCATCAACAACATATAAATATTATTGAAATTTTTAATTTTATTTGGGGAACACAATTAGAGAATGTATGCCATGATTTCAGTTTGTAATTCAATATTTTTGATATCAATTGTCTTTTTAGGAGAATGAAAAGACGAAGTCAGCTATTGTCTCCACTTACTGATGATGCCAATGAAAAAACAAAGTCAGCTATTGTCTCCACTTACTGATGATGCCTGCAATGAAGGATTAACTCATGGGAGTATGACATGTAAAATAAAAATTACATAATTTAATATCTTTCTTAGAACCACTCGTATCATCATTTTAGTTGCAAGTATTTCCAAAAGGCCAAAAGGAGGATATCTTGGTTCGATAAATGCTGATTGGGTGTGTTCAAGTGCAAAAGAAGGACTTAGAAATAGTAAAACTGTGGCAGGATCAACTGCAAATAACAACAAAAGTTCTTCTTTGAACCTTGCAAAAGAAAAAAACCGCTCTGTGTCAAATGATGGAGTTGGTACCGTTGGTAAAAGTCATGTGGAGGCAAACTCAGATAATGCTAGAGAAGGAAGTCATTCTAAAAGACACTTAAAAAAAGAAGTCATCCAGGAGTACCTGTAGGAGAAAGTATGCAATGTTTGGTAAATGCTGTCAGTAACAATCAAGAGGTTGAAATTGACAATTTAGATAATGATCAACATTCTATTGCTGATTCTCCTACTGTTGATCTTGGGCAGAGTGAAGGTAAGAAAATTTAGATACAAAGATGCATTATATTTTTCAAAAACTATTACTTATTTATATGTGTACAATATGTATATCCTTGTAAATGCTTGTATTATATTCATCATTTTGTAAGGGGATCTACAAATAAAAAAATAAGGGGCTACTCTAAGTGTATCTGATTACGGGGTAAGACAGGGGATAAAAAGCTGCCAATTACTTTGGATGGAAATGGAGATCCAATAGGACCACATCAGAATGACCTGTCTTCCTTTTTGGGAACTATTGCTAGAAATTTTGATCTTGCACCATTAAACTATCTTGATTGGAGATAAGTACCTGTAGAAAACAAAATAGCTATATGGAATTATGTGGAGGTAATTCTAGTCTTAGAGATATAATATAATGTTGTGAATTTTTTATTTAAAAATTATTCTTTTGTTACAGACCAAGTTTGTTATCGACATAAAGGGAAAGAATTCAATTTTGCGAACAGTGAGGGATTATTGGAGAAACTTCAAAGCAGATATAAAAAAAACCACTATATGCGGCACAAAGAAAAATCTGACCAACATAATGATTGCCCCTCCCGTCTTGATCCTGATCAATGGAAATTTCTTGTGAATTTTTGGGATTCTGACGATGGAAAGGTAAACAATTTCTTCTTTAACTCTATAGAATTTAATAGTGTATATTGCATATAATTATATTATAATTCATTGTATGTAGTTAAGGAGTGCTAAAAACACTATGAGCAGAAAGTTCATAATGACGAGACATACATCGGGATCAACGCCATATGCTTGTGTGAAGGATAATGTGAGTTATCTTTTGGTTGAAATGTGCAATACACTTCCATACTACTAAGCTCATATATGCTACTACTGTTAAAAATAGTTACAAGAAAAGAAAAACGGTGGTAATGTTAGCAGATCAGACTTGTTTAAGGCCACCCATTTTAAGAAGGATGGTACTGTTGGGGATGCAAAATTTGCAGAATTGATTGTATGTAAGCAATCGTTTAACAAATTTATTTTTCATTTAATTAATATATTCTAATTAATATCATAATGTAGGACAAGTTGAATGTGGCACTTGCAAGAAATGATGAAAATCTCAATGAAGACAAGATATTTGATCATATTTTGGATCCAAAGAAGAATCTTGTGAAACATGCGATACATGTGTCTCATAATTCTTAAGAAAACAAAATCAAAGACTTAGAAATGGTTGTTGGTGCTCATACCTAGATATACAAGGCTCAACAAATGGAGTTGTTAGAAATGAAGAAAAAATATGAAAATCTTGAAGCTATGATGCTGAGAAATTCTAACCTGAGTGGTTCGTTTCAGCCCAACGAGGTAAATCTTCGAATTCTTATATTGTGATATCATAAAAAAATGATTTTCTTATAGGGAATAATTTATTTTGTAGAATATCACAAGGACCACCAACAAAAGACTTCCCAGACCAAATCAATCAAGTAGTGGAACACCCATTACTGAAGGGCATGTTATTATAGACAGACATTTATTGATATTTTTTTTTTCAATCTAATTTTAAGTAAAAATAGTGTTTGACACAGTGTTTATAAATTTAAAGGTCGTTTCCTTGTTAAGTTTTGATGATGGGAAATCAATTGTAGCACACAGACATGTTACTTCTGCAAGTCCAACTAATGTTGTAAGAGGAGCGTTGTTGGGTTCCTCATTTGCTATCGTGTCCATTACTATACCAATCCAACCTCAAGAGCAGTTGATTAGGTCTTTTGGTCAACACCAAGTCATTGAGGATGTAATTGGGATAGTGATAGCTTGGCCAAAGAAATTACTCATTGTCAGGTAACATTTTATAAATTAATATCAATACTAGAAGTGTACTTCTTAACTTTTTCTTCATCATTGTAGGTGAACCATTTGGAGACATGGAAACCAAGAGTAGCACACATTTGATCAATACAAATATTCACATATCATAGGAATTGATAGGATTTAGTAAAAATAGAAGTTAGTCATTCTTTATTATATTTAGTTGGTTTTAAATAAATGTGGATGTCACACATATTGTAGTACCATTCATTTTTTCATTGTCTTGGTTGTAATTTGTGAACCTTTGAATCTTATTTTTCTTGTGTTATTCTCATTATGTTTGTATTGGTTACATTCAGTCTTGGAGATTACCTATGAATCCTATTTTCTTGTGTTATTTCTCCCCCAAGAGGGAAGGTTGTTCTAATGATTATGGAGTTATTGGCTAAGAAAAACTTAATCTAAAAATTTCAGGCTTCCTGTCACCTACGAATTGTGCATCTTATCTCTTCAAATATATTATGTTGTGGTTGTTAACTGCTGCATGGCTCTTTTTTCATTGTTATTTCTCATTTAAACCACAAACTAATATCACAATCTATCATTGATTACTATACTCACAACAAAGTCTATGTTGTATCTTGTCTATTACTGCCTCACAACAAAGTCTATGTTGTATCTTGTCTGTTACTGCCTCACAACAAAGTCTATGTTGTATCATGAAAGATGTAACTGATCCCCATTTAAGGGATCCCTCATGCTTTCTGAAACTACTCTAAGAGATTACAAAGTCCAGTTGGTGATGAAGGTTGTGTATTTTTAGATGCCTAATTAACAAATAAGTGCATTAGCTCCGTGATATCTAATTATTGCTTGTTTAAGTAGAGAATTTCCTATACATATGTAGGCGAACCAGGGAAACCATTTTCTGCATGTTATCTGTCTCTACTGCCAGACATCCAAAACTCTAGCTCTGTTTCTAATGCTATTCAATACTGATTTCAACAAGAGTTCTCTCTCAATTCTCGCGTCTCTTGTTTCATAACTACATGTATTGTTTATGCATGCCAGTGGTTTGACCCTCTCCAGAGTCCATCACAGAGACAACAACAAGTTCTGGAAAGCTTAAAGTTTGAGGTAGCCACCACTTTTAGCAACTCATCAGAGCTCTCTTTCCACCTATAGTTGTTCAATATCTTCCTACAATAAATTTAATATATACAATTTACACATTTGATATTCCATTTTGAGCCATTTGCATTGTAGATAGGTATTCAGTTATGAAAATATTATAACTAACATAGGTATTCGGTTATAAAAATATTCACCTCATAAAATAAGCTCATTTATATGTATAACCTTTAGATTTTGATAGGTGGGGAGGTGGTATTAGTATATGTTTTGACAGGTGACCTCCAGACCACTGAAGAGGAGGCGTTGAAAGGGCGACATGTGAGGAAACAAAAAGGGGGAGATCGCTTGATTGAATAACAAACGCTCGAGTACAAGGGGGTTACCTTTCACCTATTTCGTGCCTCCTTTCTCTCACTCACAGAAGTGAGGTAACATTCCCAAACCTCATTTAGCTAATGTCTCTAACATTATTTATTTTTTCATGGATACCTCACAACGGGATTGCTTTTGGATTCATCATCAGTGACCCGCTGCACCAATTTTTGTTTTAGCAATTCAATGAAAATAGTGTCACACACATAAATAAAGGAGTAGTGTGCCTGTCAGTGCCTAATCATTATTGTCAACATTAAAATCACCACTGGCTTCCCATGATTCATCCATATTCACTACAAGTTGGTGAAATGTCCTTACAAGAGGGTTTTTTATGTTAGTCACTTGCATTGATGAAAGTCATCAACCATATATGAAATATCTGGGGTAAGTGATATTTGAAATTGCAATCCACTTTTTTTAGTATTTTAAGATTTAGCAAAAGGTGTTATTGAATTAAGTTGAAATGACTGGTCAAATAAATATCAAACGAGCTCAAAACTTACTTTTGTCTTATGTGTAAAATACAAACCACATTAAAAATATGGATATGCTATTAAGAATGTGCTTCATTTGGTTAAAGAAAATAAGTATCGAAAGAGACACACCATAAAGTTTGATATGGCTCAAATTATATTTTAATTTTTTAGTAATTTTTCTTATTCCTTTCATGACACTTTCATATTCATACCTCAATGAAAAATGATATTTGTAGGTTCTACTTTTAGAATATTAAATTTTTTTATTTCTAAGGTATCTATTTATTATAGAACTAGAATCATATCTAAATTTTCTGTAAAAGGAAGAGGGAGGGTGACATGGTATGAGAAGAAGAGGGAGGTTGAGATGGTAGGAAGAAGAGGGAGGATGATTTAGGAGATTGGACAATTTTTCAATAAGCCAAGTTAGCTTTGTTCAAGCATTGGGTCAAAAGTATATTCACCAGTGGGTTGCAGCAACATGGGTTACAAGACACTTGTAACACAATGATTAACTAGGTCTGGCTACAGCTAGATCCAAGGAAGGAAAGGTACTACAACTTTCAATTTCTTTGTTGAGGACAAGTCTCATGCACAATCTGAGAAAATATATGCCTCCTATCTGACTTGTTGGAAAGAATGAAGAGTCTATGCTCATGTGGTGGCTATTGATGCTCAATTTTCTGTATACTACTGTGGGTTTAGTGATGACTGATCAACCATTTTTCTTACTCAAAACTTCTCATCAATGAATCAGGAAAGTCAGCGGACTTCATGGGTTCCTTTTTATTTCCCCAAGTTGTTTGGTTTATATTAAATTAATACTAATGTGGATTTCATAGTTAACAGGATTGCTTCTTAGAAAGATGTTGGAGTGGCTTGAACATTATTAGATATTTCTTCAAACTCCATGAACTGTAACACATACACAACAATAAGGTGGGAAAATAAAATGGGTGCTACCATAGAGATTGATTTGAAGCTTCTATGATACACACATGGCAAGGAATGGACTAATTCATGTAGGTCATCAAAATTGAATCCATTCTCTTCAGAGTGGACATGTCAGCACCCGATCATGAGGGCACATATAGAAAACATAGTTCTTCTAATAGTATATAATGTTGTTAATAACAGTACCAGGGTGCACATTATCAGGGGATCCCAACTAAGAAAACTTGGTGTGATTATTCTTCTGAGAAACAATCAACATAAACTTAGGAGACCAGTTGGTGTATGGATGCTTGCAAGCGTCAATAATTTATTGTTCTACTTAACATGCATTCTTACCATAAGAACATCATGACACCACACATGCATTCTAGCAGGAACATTGGCAGTTGGTCCATTGGAGGAAGTATTCTTCATGTGTAAATAGAAGATAGGTACATGGTATGACAAATGTATTTGTACATATAGAAGAAATGCAGCAAAGACAAACCATAAAGAATCTAGAGTAACATTGCATTCAGTAATCAAATTTGTTTTTCACACAAGATAACATGGAAAAGATGATTTCTAAATTGAAATTGATAGAATTGTATCAAGCTTCAACATCTTTATTTTAACTAATTTAATATATCCTCAATTGTATAGTTTCCATTATATTTTCTTTGATTACATTATCATTTTCCTTTGTCTACTCTTTTACATCCCATTGACAATATAATACATTACAAGAATAGGGATTTGGATTGTATTTATAGTGAGTGGTACATACTGCGAGTAAGTCATAGTCACAAATGATTCATCTAGTTGTATCTCACAACTTTATTCATCTAGCTTGCACTTTGGGCCTAACCCTAATCCTCTGAAGGGCTTAGAGAGGGGAGCACAACATTTATGGTGTTGGTCGCTCTCCATTTCCCATGAGTGGTTGTTTGGGTAGAAATGGGTAAATGATAACAGTGGCAGTGATAGGCTTGTGTGCATTTACCTTGTGGTCTCAGGATTAGTTGGTGATTTAGTGTAGGCAATCCAATAATTGGTATGGGAGTGTGGATGACCATATACATATTAGAAGTTTTATTATTATAATATTAGGTTTATGGACTTCTTGGTTCCAGAATGTGTGTATGCTTGCACTTTGGTCGCAAACCTAAGCCACTTACGGGTTTAGAGAGGGGAACACACCATTTATGGTGATGGCTGCTCTCCATTTCCCATTAGTGGTTGTTTGGGTAGCAGTGGGTAAATGATAACAGTGGTAGGGACACGCTTGATATAATTTCACTTGTTATTTTAGGATTAGTTGGTGGTTTGGTGTAGGAAATCCAATAATCCAATTTTCTAGCCATCAAATTACCATTAATAAATGATGCATTTAGGTAGAATGAGATTCGTTATAAGTCATCAATTAAACTAATAAACTTATGAAAGGGGCAGCTACTAACCTACATATTTTATTGTGTCATTTTCAGCCACACTCCATGTGTTGGAGGAACATCAATTAAGTCGTCATGGTGCAAATGATATGCAACAACTTCTCTATAACCTATCTCGCCAATTTAGACTGACTCGTTGATTTCAGACTGCCCAAGTGTTTAGGGTAGATAGAGCATCAGTATAAATTTTCCTGGCTTTCACCAAACTCAGATGTTCATTCTCTATTCATTTCCCATGCATCAAATGATTACCCTATTCTTGTAGTTACTCAATACTCATCTGATATTTGTAATTTCAGTAGCTATTGCTGCTTGATTGTTGGGTTCCTTTATTGAGTGGGATGATGCATAGCCTTGTTCATGGCATGTGTATGAAGATGTTGCTCACTGGTTTCTTGTTCATGTTATTTAAATTTGTGATCTTAGATCTGTTATGTTGGTCCACTATTTTTATGTTTTTATCAACCTTCCTAGGTTCTGTCTCAATGTTCTGTTGATCTATTTGTCTATTGGTTGCACAATTGTATTGAAACTACTATTTGTCTAAAACAATGGGATGTGGCATATACTACATTTCTAATTTAGATAATGACTCAATTTTGTTATTCTAACTAGGTATTCTATTTATGCTATTCCACCTTGAAGGAAAATCGAACACTTATTTTATAAGAACACTATTACAAATAAGTAGTTAGAATCTTAAGATAAGTATTAATATCTGATTTTAATTTTCATCCAGTTTCACAATTATCTTCTTGTTGGCATCTGTCCTTTCTTCTTGTTGGTACTTTTATAATGCTTGGTAAGAGCATTAACAAATTTAGGTTGAGCTTCTTTCTCCAATTGTCCTACCATTGCTTGGTCAAATTTCTTAAGAAACTCTCTCAAGGTTACTCAAGTTTCAAAGTTTCTCTTAATATATATTTTGATGCTCTCAAATCACTGAGTTGTGATATTTTAGCAAAGGAAATGCCTCTCAGGTATCCAACAACCCATTGATGTTGTATCCCATTTGGTAAATGCAGCCTTGCTTTATCAGCGGTAATTTTTTTGAATTAGATAAATGTGTAAATTGCAAATTAGATCTAACCTAGTAGTATCTAAGATATTAGTAACATTTACATTTCCTGTCACACAACATACTTTTGCATCACCATCTAAAATAGTCTCAGTTTCATGTATTTGAGCTTTACACTATCTCTGTTTTGCCACTTTTATTTGTTTGAGTACGGTTCCTCTGGTTATCAAAGGAAAGATAAGCCTATTTTTTATTATGTAGTGGTCTGAAAGAAAGGTTTTGTTGAGTTTGTTCTATTTGGCTATGGTGATTTTCGATTGTTCCTGGAAATTTGTGATTCATGAGGAGCTTGTTACCTAGACATACTTGGAGAGGCTAGTTGGTGACCTGAAAATTAGATGTGTCTGATGATATCTTCATCTAAAGATAGGTTTTGAAAATGATGAGATGAGTTCATTATTCTAGTTTATCAGGTGGTATTCTGCATTTTCAAGAGATTGCTTAATGTTTGAAGTTTGATTTCTTTTTATATACACAAGTACATGCTACTTCAGATTTACAGGTATTTGGTGCTTGACTTTTCTTGTATCTCTTCAACAATGTGCCCAATCTTCTGTTCTTTTCATCTAGTGGAGTGAACCTCATTTTCTCCTATGTCTAAGATAGTTGGTTTTCTGATTTTCTAGTTGGAAGCAAAGTTAGTGTTGGAGTTGAGTCAATTTACCTTGAAGCCTATGCTCTTATATTCTACTCATTTGAGGGTGAGTGGTGGCTTCTAATATTGTTTATTTGACCATATTGATTTTAAATGGGTGACAAATGTTATTAAAAAATGGCCTTGGTAGTTATCTTCCTATTTTGTTCTTTCTTGAAGGGAGTTTTCTTGATTACTTGTATTTATACTTATTCTTGAAAGAGTCTAGTTAGAAGCATCAATTTCTTCTCTGATCAATTCTAGAAGTTGATAAAAGACTTCTTTCTTTTTCTTGAGCTTGTTTTCCTTTTGAGTTTAAACCTTTTGGTTTTCTGGTTGCTTTTTCTTAATAGAGAGATATATGTTCTGAAGCTGCTCCAGAAACTAGATCTTTGATGGTTAGTGCTCTGTAGATTGTTTGTTGAATGTGAGGAGTTACCCATATTACAAACATGATTATGTGATTAATTACTATTGTTTAAATGTATCGTGCAGAATACATTGAGGCTGAAGTTTATCTCCTTATGCATATAAGGTATCCAACACTCTCACATGCATCAATTAATGATCAATATTGATCATGTGGTTCTCCATGCCTGTCCAACTAGGTGTACTTAGCTTTTCTTAGGTGTGATCCTAAAATCCTGCATGGTCTTGAGGAACTCTTCTACTTCCCTTGGAAGGTTGGCTTCCTCAAATCCCAAATTAGTGTCTCAAATATTGTTAAGTTTGTCTGCATCCCTCATTGTTCCATTTTCTCATATTTGCTCATAACTTTTTCCACATTAGATGCACTTCACCGACCACTAAGGATCGTTATGAATATCACAATGTTGGGACACATGGATAGCTCATCCACAGTTTTTAGCATCTGTATGCTTTATCAAGTTGCACATTCTTGAAGATATTCTTGAGTGGAAAAGGAGGGCTTCCATTTTGTGGTAGAGATTTTCTCATGCTGCTCATTTTTTTGGGCTTGTAAGCCTGCAATTTTCTCAAGATCCTTCATCCTATCTCACATTGTTGCTGAACATGAGTACTAGCAGGTTTTATATTTAGAGTATCCTTTATTCTGGGAGTTGAGATCATCTCTCTACCTTGGGAGGGAAGAGCTATCCTCTGTACGAGAGAGCATCTCTACAGATTCATATGTGTGGGAAGGTTGATGTGTTGCCTTGAAATCTTGTTGATCAGTTGATGAATGTTGATGTACATGCGTGTAAAGAATTACAATGATATGAAGTAAGTTTAGATTTGATTTCACTTTCATTTAATAATAACAATGATATGAAAAATCCTACTGAAGTAAGTTCAAATTTGATTGCACTTCCATCTCCATTGTCCAAGAGTTTTCAGCCGGGTAACAACCCTGGCATCACCCAAAGCCCTTGTAATGGGACCTATATCAGTGTAATGGGAGACAATCTACTTCCTTCCCAGTCAAACAACGTGCCATCTTATACAGAGCATGTTTATGATAAGAATGAAAATAAAACTATTCTTTTGGATTCTTACTGTGTTCTGAGCCCCTTTACAAATTCAACAGGTCTAAGTAGTAGTGATTTACTGCCTAGATGGATGTTACAAAATTATTTGGAAATGTGATTGGAACCCACCTTTGTAATTTATGTAGTATTTCTTTCAGATTTTGGAATGCTACACCTTAGAAAACTAAAGGCATGAAGCCCATTGATATTTCTCATTCACTTCATACTTCTCATTCACTGGGAGAAGATGGCTTATGGAATAGGTAAGTTATGAGTAGGAGAAACTACGTTTGCTTGTTTCTTTCATGAGCTATATCTCAAAACTTGTATGTTTCTTTGTAGGTATCCATTGTGGTTCGCACAAAGTGGATGCTACTATCAACTTGATGGCGCTTTAGATCCACAACATACAAAAGTACATAATGTATGGATTATGAGAAGAAATGCCAATATGTTTTGATCTAAGGGATTCACCAACCAAAACTAACCATACATGAACCTCTACATAACGTTGCCAATAGGAAAGGCTACAACTCTTGTGCTTAGTCCTATGTGTTGAAAGCTCTGGGAGTTGATGAGGACATGTCACATACCTTGTTTGGGATTGGAAGATTCACCACTAAAGATGAGATTCATAGGGTTGTTGAACTCATTGTGAATTAGGTGAAGGAACTAAGGGAGATGATCCCTCTTTATATTGTGCTTTGTAGTCTGCAGTGGATAGATGTAGTCAGAAGAAGATATTGTATACATGTGTCTTTTTTCCCTGCATATTGTAAAACATGGGCCATGTTAATGTCCTCTCCATGCTTACTCATTGTTCAAATATAAATAAAAGTATCATTGCTGACATTGGAAGCACAACTCGATCTTGATTAACATTCATCTTTTTTCTTATTGAAAACCCCTCTATATTGGCAAGCGACTGACTGGATACATAATGTCTCTCACTACATATGTAAGTATAGTACATGGTGTCTTTCACTACACACTAGCTATAATTACATGTTTAGCAAGTGCTAATTTTTTCTATACATGAACTAAAAATACAAATTGTCACCAATGTCATGTCTCCCTACATATCATAGGTACAAATTGAATTGTAGTCATACATTTGGCTACAATTGAAACTACATGTTTATGTGTAAGGACATGTTTACCTACAATTAGGGTTACATATGAATTTGTAGCCAGAGGAATAACTAACTACAACTTTAAAAAATGTAGCCTAAACAATTAGCTACACGGGTATTAGCTATATATTATAAATGTAAGGATAAATGTAGCCAAAGATTTTAGCTACAAATTTATGGGTATTCGCTACAAATTTTTTTTGTAGTTAAAGACCATATTTTTCATAGGATCAGTGGGAGGAAAGTAGTACTCGAAGAGATTCGAGACCAACAAGAATCATTGAACCAATTGAGGTACAAGAGGAACAAGGAGACTCACAAATTGTTGAGAAATCTCTAATTCCTCAAGTAACACAGGAACCTCGTAGATTTAGTAGGACACACCTTGAACCTTAGAGATTTGGATATCTTGTGACTCAGGTAGGCAGTGAGTTGTCACATATGATGAGCCAACAACCTATCTGGAAGCTATTGAGGGACCAAATTCTAAGGGCTTGAGGTCATGAGATCTCAGAGGGAATCCATGTATGCCAACAAGGTATGAACCTTGGTGGAAATACCTGAAGGGATAAATTAAACCCATAGGGTGCAAGTGGGTTTTCAAGAATAAGAAAGGCATGGATGGAAAGGTACAAACCTATAAGGGCATATTGGTTGCAAAGGGTTTCAGACAAGTTCAAGGTGTTGACTATGATAAAACCTTTTCTCCAGTGGCTATGGTTAAGTCCATCAGGATCATGCTTGCTATTGCAACTTACCATGGCTATGAGATTTGAAATATGGAGGTTAAAACCACATTCCTTAACAATTTCTTGGGGATGTGTATATGACACAACCTGAGGGTTTTATCAATCCAAAGGATGAAAATAAAGCATGTAAGCTACAAAGGTCATTCTATGGATTGAAGCAAGAATCTTGGATGTGTAATGTTTGTTTTGATGAGACAATCAAAGAGTTTGGATTTGTTCAAAGTGAAGATGAACCTTGTGTGTTCAAGAAGGTTGATGGGAGCATGATAGTATTCTTTGTATTGTATGTAGATGACATACTATTGATGGGGAATAGCATCTCTACTTTACAAAAGGCAAACACACTAAAAAAAAGGGCCTTTAACTATAAAAAAATTGTAGCGAAAACCCCATATTTTGTAGCTAAAGGCTTTAACTACATATTTCTTTACACATACAAGTTGTAGTATATGCTTGTATAGCTAAAGCCTTTAACTAAAATTTTCAAATGTTTAGTTAGATAATTTATTCATTACAAATTCATATGTATCCAGAAGTGTAGCTAGATATTGTCCTTACATATTTAAATATAAGTATAATTATAGCTAAATGTATGACTACAATTGCATATATAGTCAGTATGTAGCACAAACATGAAGTTAGTACATTTTATATTTATTCAGTGTGTAGGGAAAGGCAACAATTACTATATACATATATATGTAGTTTATTATTCATCTAGGTACATATGTACTGCCATTTAGTACACATACATATATGCTTAGCTCGACTATATATTCATATATATATATATATATATATATATATATTGTGTAATTTGTTAGTACACAAGCTCTTTTAGTAAGAAAATTGTAGTATTTAGAGCAAGTTATGCTCATTATGCCAACAATCTTACTTTCATTTATAATGAAACATCGAATGTACATGGGGAGGACGTATACCTTTCCCCTATTACACAATGTGCACAAAGAAAAGTATATACATATATCAATGATTCAGTGGTCTACTAACATCTTTGTGAAAGAATTGTGTCTTTCTCGGCTAGTTTTAACATCTTTATTGTCTTCTTCTTTTGTTCGAGCTCTTATTGTTCAGCCAACATTGTCCAAAAGCACCCGAGATAAGAATATGAAAAGAACCTTCTAAGAAGAGATAGAAGGAATATCGTCCCTATGAAGTTGGTAGCTATGTTTGCAGATGTTGACAGTGGCTACTCAAATATATACATAGGTCTATGAAATGCAACCTTCTCATAGCAGCAAAGAGCCATATCAAATTGTAACATATCACGATACATTGTTGCGTCTATGGCTATTGCTGCAGTTGTGACTGGGAGGGCCTGGGCTTCAAATGGAGATGCATCATCATGCTTCATAGGAGAGCACCTATGGCGCCATGGCTGTCTCAGATACTTCTTATACTCTGTATCTGAATTCTTGACGTTGTTAAGCTCAATCTCTAATTCAAGTAATGGAAGTTGCTATGATGGTGAAGCATGTACTTCTCTTAATCATGAAAATAAGGTTTTACAAATGGGGAGGCATTAAAAATAAGGTAAAGATCATCCAAATAGTTTAATAAAGATATATAAGCATTCATACATGGCATAAATGATGATAGAATTAGTACCTTGAAGAGACGAGAAGTATCTAGGCAGCTTATCCATGTTTTGTTGCAGCCCAAGCATTGTATGGGAGAGTTGTAAGATAGTTCACTTGCACCATTGAGGCTTTCCATGTCCAAAATATTCAGTTTATAACCTGCACAATAAGGTAATTCATGTATACCATTTGAAAGTACAACCCAATAACATTATTAGTTATAAGATATCACTAACTTGCATGGTACCAAGTTAAAAATGAGTTATTATATATCACTAACTTGCATGGTACCAAGGAAGATTCCTGTAGTGGACATGGTGATGCTAGTAAGTCACAAGATCTAGCCACATGAAAAAGATCTACATGCAACCAAAGTAGAGCAAGTTAGACAAAGAATATAATAACATCAATGATATGATTAATTGGTAGGATACAAGCTCAATAAGAATAGAAATTGAAAATCGCATTAAGCATCAAACAAGATGATGTTACACCTATAGTATGTGTGCTAAAAAAATGTGAGGCACTAGGTACACCATAAAGAGCGGCCAACTTGGTTTTCTCTAGAGATATGGAAGATTTGGCAACAGAGGTGGCAACTAGTGTTTCAAAACAACACTACTAACACTCACATAAAATTAAACAACTAAGAAACAAAGACTGGCAGCCTATACTCTGGCTAGGATATGCAGGCTCTAAATGTGATGCACAAAATATCTTCATTATGAACTCCAACTACAACAGATCCACCAAATCTGTTATTTAATTTTCTATGGCAAGAATTAATAAGATCATAGTAGAGAATTCTTCAAAATTAAACAACTAGGATCTTTAAGCTGACATAGTGACACCCAACTGAAATAAGGCAAATAACTTCTAAATGGAATCTGTAGACTTCCTCAGAAAAATAATAATATAACAAACTACAACTATTCTGAGCACAAACATTTCCCATTTTCAAATTTGGCCTTGTTTCTGGATGAGCTTGAGTAGTAGTGATGCCACCTGTAATAATAGTTACTGCAGATCAGTAGAATTACACATTTAAAGGATCAAGAAACTAGATAATGGTGAACATGCAAAAATTATGATTGCTTACTCTTGAGTCTATATATGATAACCAAAATAAAGATCTAAATGAAGCAAGATGTATACACTTGCCTCCATTGATTGTGTTTTCATTCCCATTTAAGGCTACATATAGCTTACTTTTGATGGTTTAATTGCTCTTCTTGAAGATCATGATATAAATATTTTAACCCATTAGATAACTTTGTAGCTTGTTGGATAAATTTATTATCTAAAACTTAACCTAAACAAAAGCTAAATTTATGGTTTCTAATTTACATTTGGAAAGGAGGATAATATGATTGATTATGTATGCAATCATAGATATGTTCCCTTTTCTTTCTCAATCATTCCTGTCTCCTAAAGGGTTTAAGATGGGAGAATGTCAATGAATAATCAGTAATAGGACCGATATTGGTAGAAAAGAGAATTACCTATAAAAAAGGAATTCTCAAATGCAGTTTTTGAAACCATCTTGGTTTCGTGGGTTTTCAAGGACAAGCTAGTGTTAATGATGAGATTGTTACACCATGTTTTATAGTTGCAAGCTTCTATCTCAACAACATACAAAGATCCATCCAACATCATAGCCAAAATCTATAGCATCCCAGCCCAACATCTCTATTGTTATGTTATCAGCCATCAAAAACATGAAAGTGTATATCTGCATCAAGCAAACAAAACAATGACAATCATAGTTCAGTGAAAGAAGCCAAATCAGGAAGAGCAAAATGATTGGAGAAAAAAAAAATTCATATCAACTGACTCCAGAATGTTAAATGTAGTTCCAAGTTTTACCACATGTTTGTTAATTGCAGACACAACAAAATGAACTTGATCTCCACTCTGCTATGAATTATATTAGAACCAAATTAGCATGGTAGCCTCTGCTATGAATTATAGGTCTACCATCCAATCTTAAGAGATCTTAGCAGATTAGAAAATGAATGAAAAGGAGTGTAATCAGGAGATTAGAATGAAAATGAAACAACCATACATAAATAGTTCTTATTTAGCTTTTTCAAACACAGTTGAAAACTATATACTTGATTGCTCTCTTCTACTATTATGTATGTACCACTGGTTTATAATTATTGGCTTAGAAGACAACTAAATTTTGGATTCTCACCTTTGATCCCAATGTGGATGTTTTAGAGTTCTTGAAATCAACAATATGCATACTACGAACCATTATCACCTTGCACAATATTTGGAAAATGCAGCAAGAATGTATAATCCTAAAAATATGTGATTAAACTCATCATAATACAGAGAAGGGGATAGAAAGATACAAAAGTAAGATCGAAGTTTCAATGTAGTGCATAACTACAATAAAAATATGTTTTAATACATCCTTACCCAAAGAAAAATCTATGCTAATTGATTTGAAATAAGTTGTTTTCAAACCACATCCTACTCCAGGTTCTGGCTAGAATTTTGGGAAAAGGCACCATGTCTAAAAGTTATAGATTTTTGGGGATCATTGGTGGACAACCTTAAAATGCTCCTCACATGTATCTCCTTACTCTGATTAGAAATTTGAAAAAAATGTATTCAAATTCCAAGATATATGTTGAACTTCATGATTAAAATCTAGAATTATATTAGCATTATGCATCAATAACACTCTTAAACATATATTTAGATATGTTGGTATTAAGAAAGTTACCTATTTTCTCGTCAATATTCAGTCAAAGGTGAGCACATAAGTGAATACTTCAAATTGGAAACTTCCATGTCAATGCATTGTAAAAATCAATACAGACACAACATTAAAATGATGGGGGTTTGGTTCAGCTTTCTAAGACTTCAAAGGAAAACTTTGAGCAGCTTATTTTCAAAACCTGCAATTTACAACTGCCATGGAAATTGTTGAGGCATTAGCTGCCCACAACACAATAAGAAAGCAACAAAGATGGAATTGGAGAGGACTACACTCAAATCAGGTTCGGCCATACGAACGAAGGCGAACTAAGGCTGTTAACGATATGCAAGATATAAGGGAATGCAAAAGATACTAAGAAACCTCACTCTTTTTTTATTTCTTGCTACTGCAGGTTTTGTTTACATAAGTTAAAATTCATTATCGGTTCTTAGCTAGTTCGCCTTTAGACCAGGAAGGATAAGCCTTGCATAGGCCCCCTTCCAAGCTGAGATTGTTCAAAAATCATTTAATAATATGAAATAGAAGTACAATATTTTGAACCTTAAAAGAACTTATACAGTAATGTACAATCGTCTAAAGTGACAAAAATGCAAATAAGATGCATTAAAATGATACTTACCAAATCAAGGAACTCACATTCCAACCCACTAACCTGACCTCAAATTTTTGTTTCTTGTCCTATTAAAAAATAAGTTAAGAGAAGGTCTAGAGTACATAATGTGGATAACCAATAAAATAAGGATATAAGTAGTAGCTTTCCTTTTCAAATGGAAAAATCAATCATGGATTACACCAAACTGAACCCTGAAGACAATGGATCTGCAACCAAAGTGCACATGCAACATATGAAGCCAAACCCAAATTGACCCATTCTTATAAACCTAGCAACAAGACAATCAATCTATTTAAGTAAACATAGCTTCATTGCCATATAATGGGGGTTCAAATGACTGTATTTTAAAACTCTAAATCATTCCAACATATCAACATATCAAGTAAAAGCTTCTGTTTTAAAAGGAAAAAGTGAATCGTGATTTAAACCAAGGTCATACCTCAAATCAAAGAACTAGTGCCAATTTGACACCCCCATCCAACCGAGACTTACTTCCGCAAAGTCAGAAATTTTGCAAGCTCCATAACTATTGAACACTCTAACATATCATCATGTCTCATAATATAAAGATACATAACTTCAACTTGACATGAGAAAATATCAAGCACCAAAAGTCGGTACCAGGGAACTATAGAAGAAACACCATCTTGAGATCTCATGAGGCCCACTGGGCTAGAGGTTCAGATAAAACTCAAATGGACAACAAGCTAGAATTTTCAAATGCATAACAATACAAGACATATACACCCATGCTTATAACCAAAACATAGAAATATCGATGACTTGAACAAACAGTAAAGTGATCTATCAACAAATACATCCTAAGAATGACTACTAACACTGACTAGAGCCATTTTACATGGTTTGAAAGATCCTACAAGGGACACAACCAAAACTGAGAAACATTCAAGAGTTGAACACCACCAGACCGATCCATCAAAAATAACATCCTAAGAATGCCATGGAACATAAACAAGAAACATTTTGTAAGGGTTAAAATATCTTGCCCCACATTTGGCACAAGGTTCCAACATCTCAATTCAACTATTAAGAAGATACCCTAGTGTTAGATGGGTGAACCCCCAAAATGCTTTGCACCAAGCGCACATGAATGAGGTTTCTTATGAACACATTAGGAAAGTCACAACTCTAATTGACTGTAAATGTAGCTAATAGTGAGGCACGAACCTTAGTCTTTCAAATTGTAATGGTGTCATCATTTACCTTGATAACAATCATTGACATTGGTAGATAAACTGTCTGTAGATGATACATTTGGATAAAACTAGTTGATATGTCTGGCTTCCCTCAATAAGAAAGTCACTGAGATCCAAATGTCCTCTAATAAGGTCATCAACAATGGCAGAAACACTATTATCTAGTTAGATCAGTATGAGAATGGAAACATCATTCAAGAGATATAACCTACCATCAAAATCTCTCCCATGCTAGAGTCTACCTTCGTCAATGGCATGCTTGGTGATGCTGGAAACTGGAATAAAGTTTTATTCACGTGTATATTTCCCAGCCTGCTTAGTCATTGTATTATGAGAGGATATGTCCATTATTTAGGGGATATGCAGTCCTTACTTTGGCTACCTACACACTTCCAAGCTCTGCATGTAACACATTCTTAAGAGATAGACCTGAACAATCACAAATGGAGGAAGCATATGAGAACTTTCAATTTTTCAAAACTGACATTTTGCTACTTTCTAGCTAAAAATACAATTAGAGTCATTTATAGACTTGATCTGAGATACAATAATACATATATTAATCAATAGGGCAATGTATACATGGTTGACAATATTTGGTGTGTGTGTATATTAGATATACTTATGTCAATGCTATCTAGTACACTGGATGATGAGTTTGACTAGTAATTGACATTACTGCATCCAAACCCATTAGTTAACTAGATGATTTACATTGATGAGTTTAGAATAGGAAGTTGATTTGGAAAAAAATCACTAATAATCTTCCTACAAAACTCTATTTTTATCCTATAATGAGAAAATCACGTCAATTACCAAAACGCATCAAGCTACTTATATATCATGTAGGAACAGATTTACAGCTAGCTTGTAATGTTGCTGGTACATATAATTGGTTAGGCGTGGTGCATGAAATCCAGGCTCAGAACAAGAAGGTTTCACTTGAGACCTCAATAGAAGTGCTTGTTGTTGGAGCTTCTACTTTAGAATTAGAAGATGTGCCAAATAAGGTTGATAAATCAACAGTATGACCAACTACAATTGCTTATTCAGGATAATGGCAGAACATGAGGCACTTAGAAATTAGACTTGATTAATTATCTATTGTGTACCTTCTCCATGTTGGGAACAAGCTCCTGGTTCTTCCTGATCACTAGTCTTTGTCCTATCACCATAAAATCAAGGAAATGGGTAGTATATACAGAATCAGAATTTCAAGTCAAATAGAGCACACAGTGCTACATACGTGTTTTGTAAAATAGAGGACACAATGCTACAGAAGTGTTTTGTAATATTTTTTAAGAAGAAAATGTGAACACATGTGTTCAGAAAGGTGATGGGATATTACTTAACCTATGAGTAATGTTCTGGGATGTGTCACACACCCATAATCCTCAACTTCCAAGGGATCTCATAACTTTGCCTCTGGATATGACTTGGAGAAGCTTGGATGGGGCACAAGACCACTAGAATGGCATCTTGCTTCATTGTTCTGGATATGAACCCATATTAAAATCACACAACTGTCAATTAATTATTCCCTAAAACTACAAAATATCTGAATAAAAATATGCTTACTGTGAGTTTGACTTGGACCTCTTTTATTCAACACAGCTGAACATGAAATTACAATTGAACTAAAACATAATAAAGGGAACAAATTTTTTGAACTATCCATGACTAAATTATGCTAAACCTGTAGTATCTACATCAAAGGCAACTTTAGAAACGATGGAGGGACCTAGAGCTACTACAAATGAAATTAATAATGTAGTCAAGGATGTTGTTAAAACAAGAGCAGTGATGGGAAGATTCTAGCCATACGTAGAGGGCAACCAAAATTTATACTCTTATTGCTTATGATGCATGGGTAGGTTGTGATAGAAAAACAAACTTGAAATTAAATGTTTTAAAATAGAGTTGTGAAGGCACTAGAGGTATAAATATTAAAGGTAACTCTACAGATGTAATAGAGGAATAGGAAGAAGAGTATGATGATTATGAGAGTGAATATAGTGATGATTAAAAAGATGACAAAGATGCAAAAAACAAGAACAAGAAAGTGGATAAAATTGCATGAGAAGAAGAATTTAGTTGTAATGCATCTAATAGTAAGACAGTCGAAATGTAATAAACAAGGAAAAATATATGAGCAAAAGTATACCAATCAGATTGAAAGTTCAACAAAATTATCTTACTAAAAGCATTCTGCTTTCAAGTGTTTCATCTTATTTATCATCATTATATTCTTTCTTATGTGTATCATCCAGATGATACTACATTTTCTAAATTGTATACAGCTCAAACTCACATGCTCATGTACGCTCTAATTTTCTATAGGTCCATAACTATAATATTTTGGTTTTCCTTACACATTTACAGTTTGTGTAAAACTATACAATTTTTAGTTTTCTTTATAAGGGTAATGCTACAGATATGTTACTTTCTGTGGGTCCATAACTCATAGCTCAAACGTGTACACTTCCCATTCAAGGTTACTATCATTTGGTGGTTAAAATAGTACTCAAGAACCATTTACCAAGTACCATGCACCTTGAACATATTACATGGGGTTTATACATAAGTAGGACATAGATAGGATAATGGTTTACAAATACCTTTATGACTCATAGAAGTGGATAAGATGTAGGAGGTTAGTGTAGCCCATGATTTTAGCAGTCACTGCAACATAAGGTGGAGTTGAGGAACAAAATTATCAAGTTTTTAATCATCTCTAGGTTTTCTAAATCTGAAGCTATGACATATGTTAGCATGTTCAGAAAGGCACAATCATAATTAGATGAATGTATGACTCCCAAGGGAGGGAGCCCCACACCCAACCCCAAAGCTCATTGCTTCAATCACCTCTGTAGGGAGAGCCAGAAGCTAAAGTACATGGGTGAACGATAAATATGACAGTAAGGAAGCTTCAATCTGAGTCACATGCCCACCATCCCATGCCATTCGACTAGGAATTCTGATGAAGGAACCTCGATGGAGAAGGAAAGGGCTCACCAGCGACCACCCTCTACTCAAGTTGTGATGAGAAACCTCATTATGTAGAATCATAGTGTGACCACCCCATCACTAGAGACATTGTGCCTAGAGTCTCTAGATGAAAATTTTAAGAGTGGTTTCTCGTAGTTAACTGTTCACATATTAGTTTCTTTGTTTCACTAAACAACATTACTTTAAACTTATGCACTCATCAATCAACATTGCACATCCAAATAATTAATAGAGGTGGATGTTGATATAGGTATAAACCATTAGCATGGCATGCAATATCAGGTATTGATCATAAACATGGCCTATAACGTTAGGAAAGCCTGGATAGATGGGGATAGCATCATACTGGGGAAGGTATAATCGGAGATATTGGATTCATATAAACTAGAACCAAAATGTAAAATTTAGATAGTGCTAAATAACAGAATCAAACAAACATATTCAATAACTCAAATGAATATAAGCATTTTGAAAAACTTTCTAGTGACATCAACTTATCCAGGAAACACAAAACAACAAAAAAGAAGAGTCAAACTTTAGTTCCAAGTAAAGAGCATATAGAAACTCTCAAGTATACAGTCGATATCCATCTCAAAATGATTAGCATATATCATACAAGGAATCAAGGATCTAAAACTTCAATGTTCACTAAAAGAGGGTCTCAAATTCCAACAATACCCCCCTTTATTCATGAAGAGCAGAACAAAGTGAAATGTACTAAAGAAAGCAGGCCCTATCTCATCAAGAAGAAAGAAAAATAGATTATCATCCAAATTATATTCACACACTAGATCCAAAAATAGACTTCGAGAACAACCTGCAAGTCATTGAACAAGGGAAAACATAAAATATCTTCAATTTTCAGTCATTGAATCAGAAAAGTGCTATCACAAGCCACAAGTAACCATAAAGTCAGATACAATAGATCAAATAACATTGCAAATATATTAGCCTATCTAATCCTTAGGTTGATCCAAGAGCCATGAACATCCCATCAATGTTGTTTTGCAAAGTAGCATTGACATTCACTAATCAAAAAAGAAGATAATTTTGTGGAATAATGAAAATTGATGAAGAAAAATTTGTAGGGAAGATTAGAGAAATAGATGGGGCATGTACTATTTTTCTTAGGTTGAATTGTCACAGTTTTGAATTAGAAGACTTCTTTTTAGGGTCATGGCTTCTGGTTAAAGAGGGAGCCTATACTCTGTCGATGGGACATACTCTATGGCTGCTTGGTTGTGCATAGACAAACCCTCTTCAATGAAGAGACTGTGCAACCAAAGATTATTGCATTAAAGAGTGTTTACGGATCAAATTACTGAAACACACTCCCTATTTTGTGCAACCAAAGCAAATAATAGGGAGTGTGTTTCAGTAATTGTAGAGTGCAAACCCTAGTCAACAAGGCTGAATGCAAGTGGTGGATTCTGCTAGAGGGTGTTAGTAAAGCTTACAGTGATGTTGTGAGTTTGAATGAAAAATAGTCAGTCTTTGAGCCTTGTTTAGAGATCATAATGGGGTTGTAGGATTTGATTCATTTTCACTCTCTTATCGTAATACACTAAAGTCAATATTACCAGCAACATCACCACCCCCTGACCATGAAGAATAATGTAAACTCTAGGGCTCATATGTACTTTCTCTCTTAATTGTAGAATTCTAGTCTAGAAGCTAATAAGTCAGAGACTACAATATATCAAAATTAGATAGATCCTTAGTAAAAGTCCAGTCCATACCACACTTCATTAAAGCATAGATCAACAGAAGGAGTCTGACTAAAACACAATGATTCTAGAAAAGAGCTCCTTTAGTTCAGAATAAAAACCATATCACATATCTTAGTTCACTCATTCCAGGGAAATAAGAAACTAGCAGGAGTAGAAAGTAGGAACCATGTTTCAAATTACACTCATCAACCAAGGAAAGTATGCTTTACAAAAAATGTGTGGTCTACGGAGAGCATACTTCATACTTTGTATTATGTAAGAACGTGTTAATGTTTTGTTCTTGATAGTTTTGTGGTACTTAATAACTACTTTTTATGGTTTTCTTTGTGCACTTTGAACATTTTATGGCATCTCATCATGATGTGTGTAGTAAAAAATGCATGATTTTACCCAAAAAAATTAAAGCCTTGAGGATTGATAATGAAAGTATATAACTGCAGACTCTTTCTTGCTTCTTGGATTAACTCAACAAATGATTAGGCATGTGATGTTTTTACATTCTTTAAAAGTCATGGTCATAGACATACATGAAATAAGTCCTTCACAAGAAAAATTGATATAAAAATCTCAAATAAAAGTTCTCTAGACTCCATATTTATTTATATACTAAATAACAAGGGTTAGTTTTGAAACCAACACACAAATTCTAATAGAATGTATCTCAAATCAGAAACACAAGTCTGGAACATGCTCCAATAGACTTCTCGGACAACCATACCATCTTTCAAGAATGGATCATTTTCGTTGGTAACATGACCTATTCATTCTGATGTGTGGCCATGGTTCTCAATACTTCCATAGCCTCTACCACTTGGGCTTCCTACCCTATGAAAGTTCCATGCAAGACTTTTGTATGATCCAATTATAGTAGAAAATATAGTATAAGTCTAAAAGATAGTATTATACATATATAATATGACCTAACATATGCATCCAATATACTATACATTTTCCTTCAATGAAGCACATTGCATACTAAATATTTGGGAACAGTTCTAAGGAAATAACACTTGTACAGGGTATGAGAATCCAGAGGGAGTGCCCCTTCTAAAGTAGTGTTCCAATAAGAGGTATCTACATTATCATTTCAAGTTTAAGAAGCATCATTCCAGACCCTCAATTTCATTTTCAGTGACTTAATTGATACCTCATAGTATAGGATACTTGAATCCCTTCGATCAATGTTCCATTCATTGGCAGAACATAAAGGCTTTTTGCACCACCTTCAGAAACATAACCTTTCTATGTGAACATAAAGTATTTAATCTGTTTGGAGGGTTTTTTTCATGACCAAAATAATAGTAATCCTTATTTTTCTATCTACATTTGTAATTAAAAAAATATCTAACAAAGGATAACGTTTGGGAAAAATGAAATCTCACCTCATGTTCATTCCTTTGAGAGGTGATATAGCTGTCCTCAGATCCGTCTCAGCTACCCTCAGATCTAGGTGATATAGCTGCAACTCACTACAAAAATTCCAATTGACTTAGCTCCAGTTCCGCTGTAGAAATGTATCAACTACAACCAAATCATACATGTTTACAATTTCTAATATAACAATATCAATAAAGCAAAAAAAAATTCCCAAGGTAGGGACTACCTGTTGGTTTAGCTAAGGCCCACCAAAGAAACAATTCAAGTTCAAGCCTCAAAAGCCATCACCAATTTCCTTCCCTGATGCACATCCCAGAGTCTGTGAAGTGTTGGGATAGCAGGAGAGGCATTCCCCTATTGGTATCATAAAAACGTTATAAGAAACTCTAGTAATTGCACCACATGTTCACACACCATGGGAAATAGTGTAAGTGAGAAAAATTGTGATTTAAGCTAAATCTTACATGTGTGGACGGTGATACATATTAATACACTAGTGACAATGGGCAAGTGAACAATAGAATGAAGTGCACCACTACATCATCAGCTGAATCCAATAGGTGTGAACAATATATACTCGTAAACCATGGGTATAGGCAGCATGAAGTGCCTGAGGAAACAAACTACAATAGTGCAACAATGGATCCAAAAGTTCCCTTAGTTGAAAAAATAATTGAACAAAACTTTTTTTAGAAAAGTCCAATAATCTATTACATCCAACCTTCTAGCATAGACCCAAATGCAGTGCCACTTCCAAACCATAGCTACCGACAAGAAATCGATGTACTAAGAAACCAAAATCTTATTGTTTCCATTTATCGACCAACTCTAGATAGAAGTAAACTCACCCTAAAGGAAAAACTGAATTGAAATTCGGATCAACCTCTACACCACAACTTGGGATACCAGGAAATGAAATCAATTTCACACTTCAAAAGTTTATAGACATAAAAAATCAATACCACAAGCCCTTGAGATCAGACAAGAAGAAGCAAGAGGACCCAAAGCACACCTGAAGTTAGGCTAAAAAACAACACAACAAGAAATCAAGCCCAGCAGCGGTAGGACATGAGTGATGCGATCGCCAGGAAACAACAACACTAGACACCCATCTCCAGTAGCACCTATAGTTCTTTCCCCCTCGTCTTTGCATTTCTATCAGGCATTTGAATCTGCTAAAAACACAAGAATGTTGTTCTTCTTTTACTTCAAAGTGTTGTAGGCAAAGAAGTCACAATAGAGATGAAGAATGACCTATCATACAGTGGACAATTCATTTAGTTGATCAATATTTGAATATATAGCTTAAAAATACTAGAGTCATTGACCAATACCTAGATATAAAGCTTGAAAATACTAGGTAATTAAAAAAAGCTTTTGGAGTATGTTGGTCAAGTGATGGGAAATTGAGATTGTCTAGGCAACAACCCCATTGTTGATATATTAGAAAATAAAATGATACAATTCGTCTGTATGCCCCAGCTCATGTAAAAGTAAGATTTTTAACCTAATTTAAGTAGATTAATTGTGAGAGTGGGGAAAAGAACTATAATAGAATTATTTACATGTACAAATTAAAACCAAAATACTAAACAACAATGACTATGAACTTGTTCTTACATGATCACATTTAACAAGTGTGAATGTGTAGACAAGTCCATTGAGGTTTAAATGATTATAATATATAAAATTAGTAGAGGCTCCAAATAGACAACCCTTTTATGTTGTATTAACTGATGACCTTTTTTATAAAAATCATAATAGTCAACAAATGACTATTGTATCAAACTCTACCATTGTTGAAGAAACATAACTCAGTCATTTTGTGTTATTTACCTTTGTTGTAGTTTAGCATTTAGATCCAATGGCAATGAGGACCTGATGAGCCAGACCTATTACACCATAATACACACTCCAAAGAGAAACCATGTCCGATTATACCCCAAACTCATCTTTCCTTGAACTGTAGCTAAAATCAACCAAGTAGTAAGCTAACCTAGAAAATAGAAGGATGATGGCCTTTGCTAAGATTCCATCTATTCAAGACACAAGCTTAGCAAGAAGATGGCCTTCTGTTATGGCTATATTTCTGTCTAAACCCAAATTGGCTAGGCCACCAAATGATACTAAAAGAAAACAATCAAGATTGTTTGAATACTTTAAGCCAAGTAAACACTTTCGGTTCTCTAATTTTCTAATAAAATGTATCTATAAAGAATTACCATAGTAATTACAAGTAAAAGAACATGTGCCTCCAGCCTTATATCTACTTTCTCATAAGCACCAATAGTACTAGTGCCTCCTACATTCTCTTTCATCATGATAAACCTCCAACACTTGCAACCTTGTTAGGATCACATGCACCACCAACAGAAACAACTCTAGCATATTCCCCCGCAACAACTATAACAGAACCGGTTGCCTGAGCTTGGTCCCCTCCTATGACTCAATGGGGATCATGTGGGATCCTGTCATGCTCTTATACCTGCCCTCTTTTGAGATAGACAACACAAAAATAAAGGGAAACTTTTACAGTCTAGGGATTATTGCACTATAAATATGTAGAGATAATAGTGTTTCATACCTCTAAATTAGATCAAACGGGCCATAACTCTAGTGGAATCCTATATGTGTCAGGAGTTGTAGTAATAACCAATGCATGGATGGTGGTCATTAGAATTATATGTTTTGACATATTTCTATGATGTAGAATGTTTACAACTTCAAAAATAATCATGTTTATTTCATCGAGTTATTTCATGATAGAAAACATTTTCTCTCTCTAAGTGTTTATGTTGTAATAAAATCAATGATCTATCACTAATTAATACAGATTATCGTATATTTCTATGTTTATGTATATTTGTACTTGTGTATGTTATAAAACTATATATATATATTTAAACATATAGTTTGACATATATCATGTATGGTATGGTGTATTTATAGACACATATCTTATATATGGTGTTAGGTTTTCCATTGGGTATGTAACTACTAACACCTTGTGCAATGGAAGTAGGCAACTGCTCAATTCAAGCAGTCTTTGAAAAGAGGAGAAATTCCCGGTGGGATTGATCACCATGTGGCTAATTGTCATGCCAGACCCATAAACATTTTGTATTAGTCAATTAGTATAAATTTAGGGCATTCTTGATAGTAGTTGGAGTCAGTAAGTGATTTTTCAAGTGGATTCTAACATAGAATGGAAACTGTTCTTTTACTATAAATAGAGGACTTCATAATAATAGTTCGAAAGAAATTGGGGAGATTTTTAAAGAAAATAAGATTTGATACATAATATTTGCTTTCATTATTTGTGTTTTTTCTGCTTATTCAACATCTTGTGAAGTAATCACGTACCAGGAAATACAAACATGTTTAGGGGCTTTATTTCATCACAAAGTGAATCACAAAGAGGCATTAACTTGCACACCACAGTCCATGTATACAACACTTTAGGAATAGTAGGAATTACATGGTTGTCTATACTTATGTGTCCCAATAATTGGCATTTACACCAACCTAGTCCCACAGATTTTATTCAAAATACAAAAACTCAATACATTAAGGAAAAAATATGACGATGGATAGATGCTAGAATAAAACATTAAGGGTGTCAACATCGCAATAGTTCTCAAATTGAGGTACATATGAACTGAATGTCGATCCAATTACAGAAGAATATGGTTTTGCAAAGTACACTATAGGCACTCCAATGTTCCATATATACAAGTAAAAAAAATATAGCACCTTAAAACCTAAAGTTAGTCAGTAGTCATTGGCATATGTTAATACAATTATTAATTTGATTTGAGCACAGATTGTTCCTTATTTTCAAGAGGTTGTAATTGATAGTTCTTAGAAAGTAAATGACATCTATGTGTTGTATTAGATAGGAGAAACCCTGCTCCTATATATAGGAGAACAGGGAAGCATACAAGAAACAATTAAACCCTAATGGGCCAAGACACTTAGGCCCATATAACAAAGCTATTAATAGTATAATAAAACAGACTCTCTAACACTCCCCCTCAAGCTGAAGTTGGGAGAATCCCAAATCATCTTGCAAATAAAGAGTCAAACTAGAAAACAAAGAAACAAAACAAGAAAAGATAAACCAAGCCCATACAAAAAATTTCTCCCCCTCGATATTACATTAAAGCACTCAAACACTCAGAAACTCCCCCTCAAGTAGATACTCCAAGCAAGCAAGTAGGTCGCAGAAGCTTCTCGATCATCTGGAGCAAAAATAAGTAGTATCACAATCATCTAGAGCAAAAGATGGAATAGCTAATAGGCACTAAGGTCTTCATCAAAGTCATTTTCGTAGTAGCTAGAGAGTGTTGGATCACGGTAGAAGAGCCCAGAGAGTGCTGGATCACAGTAGTAGAAAGTCGACGTGCCAAAACACGAACATGCCAGAGAGTGCTAGCGCATAGTAGTAGAGAGCCGACGACGTAGGCAGATAGAAGACCAGTAGGCACAGTAGCAAGAAAATAAATAACTCTAGTAGATGAAGCTCCATATAAAGTCAGCAATAGAAAGGTCTTCATCATCTTCCCTCTCATACAGTATCCATCACATTAGCAGACATCAAAGTTTAGAGAGTGTTGCTCCACAGAGTAGAAAGTCAACGTGCAAATAAAGCACGGAAAGTAGAAAGTGTAAAAGTACAAAGCAGTAGGTAAAGTGTGCTAATCATAGCACAAGTAGAAAATATGATGTCCAAGTATGCAACTTCATAGCAGCAGTGTGCGTAGGCACGACAACAGTAGAGGCAGGTGATTGGCTGCGGTCAGGCAATAGTTGCATCCACAAGATGACAGACAATAGTGGCGGCTTGGAGGCAGTAGAGGGACAAGCGGAGGGTAGTATAGCCACAACAAGAGGCAAGAGTAGTATGGAGGTCGGGGCGCAGTAGGTCCAGTAGTTGGCAGTCGGTCAGTAGGATGGAGGAGATATTTAGCGGTGGCGATAGCAGGGCATGGAGCAGCAACGACGCAAGGGGACAGGGCAGGCAGTTGTGCTTAGAAGCCAACGGTGGCTAGATAGTGGTTGGGTGGCAGCGTGCGACACAGAAGACAGTAAGAGATGGTGGTGCAAAAGTAGTGCTGCAACTAGGAACTAACAACAACAAGGTGGCGACAATGACGAGCAACACTAGGGTGGCGGTGGCGATGGCGCTGGTCAGGAGGTAGAGTATGGACCGCGTGGAAGCTTTAGCGGCAGGTTAGAAGTGGGTTAGTGGGAGTGGCACGGTAGTAGTGGAATTCCAAAAACTAAAGTGGTAGGGAACAAGGAGAGGAATTCCCTATGGGAAGCCAAGCACCACCAAGGGCGGAGGCGCCCACAGGGGAGGGGCACTCCTTTGGTTCTTACTCTCTCTTACGTAGGGTTTTGGTCCCTAGGATGACTACTCTGATACCATCTTAGAAATTAAAAGATGGCTATGTGTTGTATTAGATAGGAGAAACCCTGATCCTATATATAGGATAATAGGGAAGTGTACAATACACAATTAAACCCTAATGGACCAAGACACTTAGGCCCATATAATAAAGCTACTAATAGTGTAACAAAATAGATTCTCTAACAATAGTATTATTAAAAGGTTACTTCTTTCCTATCCAAAATTCTTACTCCACAGACCAAAATTTCTCTGATCCCAAATTGTTATTATGTCTCCAACTATCTACTTGATTAACCTGGGGCACACAGATCTTAACTCTAGTCCTAATGTAGACATACTTATGAAGGCACTCCTCACCAAGGGGTGCTTAGGCAATCCTGGGTGTTTTACATTTTTGGACGTATATAAAGTTAGTATAAATACAAATATTTAGTTATATGAGAATATGTTAATTACAAAATTTACGTATATCAGTTTTTTCAAAGCTTAATATATCATTAACTTGACCTATCTCACATCTAACTTGGCCTTAGATAGACCTAATTGTCCTAATTTTGAAGTTATCTAGATTTGACCTAGTTAGACCTTAATTTAACCAACCTTGCCCTAATTTGGACTAAATTAGACCTAATTTGGCATGACATGACCTAATCAAATCTAACTTCCCTTATTTTCCTTAATTGAACCTAATCAAATATAACTTCCCTGATGGATTTTTTTGGAAAAATGTGTAATTCTTGCCACTATAGTATCCTTATATCATCATGATGAGCAATATTAAGTATATTAAAAAATAAAACTTCCCCATATATTAATGAGTAGGAAGTTATATTTGACTAACATGGAAGGTCTTATGTGTAGCACCAGGAAATTGTGGTAGACGAACACTCCAGGCTCCCAAGAAATGACTCTTCCCTAAACCCTTGTTAAAACCAAAGTCAACACCAAAATTGAGTATCCTCAAATAGGATCACATGGCCTAGCAGTCCATAAAACCCTATCTGGCATTTCATATCAAGTAAGAACAATTGTAGGAGAAGAGAAGGAATTAGAAATGTAAATAGTAACCCACTCTCATAAATATCGATCGGTGGCTTGGCATCATTCTGCTGCATCACGTGGAACGTCATTTCAGGGACAGGGTCAGCGACTTTGCTGCTTTTCTCGGGGATGTTGGTGAGTCCGAGCACCAACAGAAGAAGCACACTCAGTAGGATGCCGAGAATAACTCCATCGACGAGCATCAATGTCGATGAGCTGTCGGAGGGGAATGTCATTGCGGGCTTCTTACCCTGGCATTCCTAGTGGCCTTCTCGACAGAGTCATTCGATCCGTTCTCCCCGGGTTTCTTCTTATTGTGCTATAGGGACTAGTGAGTAGGAAGTCTATGTTATCCATGATCAAAGAAGATGGGGGTGAGGAGGTTAACTGTACCTTGTTGAGACCCTCTGACATCACGCTATGCTTCTATCTTTTAGAGTCTACCGACGACCAACAAAGGATGGGGCATGTCACGAGAGTGTGATTGTGTTCTAGATTTGTGAGGGGACGAGAAGAGAGTGATAGGGAGAGGACATAATCGTGGGGTGAGGGTGGCTATCAGGGTTCATAGGGGCATAGGAGATGAGGTACTTAGTGTCTAGAAGATTGGGGAAAGGAGAGAAAGTATGGGGTGACACGTGCGATTGGAGAAAACGTTTCAGTATCGGGTGCCAGTATGATAAAAAATAGATCTAGCGCGCAAAATTGAAATTTTCAGAGGTGTGGTTATTTGAGAGGAGGGGGCGACCAAGGAGCAAGAGTTTTCTAATAGTTTATAATTTTTAGTTAATTGTAGCTATTATAATCAACTACATTTGTTTTATTTACACATATAAATTTTATAAAGAATCATGGTCTTTAACTACAAATACAATATATGTAGTTATAAAAATCATAGTTAAATCATGTTTTTTTTGTAGTGACACGTGCCTTGGAAATAAATTCTCTATGAAAGACTTCGGAGAAGCATCCTACATCTTGGTGATAAAGATGTATAGAGATAGATCAAGACAGCTTCTTGGACTAAGTCAAAGCACATACATTAGCAAAGTGTTGAAACGGTTCAACATGGAGAACTCAAGGAGAGGAAGCCTACCCATGCTACTTGGAGTTACCATCTCTAAAGTTCAATGTCCCCATTCTTATGAAGAAAGGGAGCACATGAGTATGATTACATTGTGTCAGCAATTGGTTCCATCATGTATATGATGTTGTGCACCCGTCCATATGTTTTGTATGCTTCGAGCATGACGAGCAGTCGAATCCTAGTGATGCTCACTGGAGAGCCATGAAGAACATCCTAAAGTACTTGACAAGGACTAAGGATATGTTCTAGGTCTACGACAGAGAGGAAGAGTTGGTAATAAGAGGTTAAACCAATGAAAGCTTCCACACTGACAAAGGTGATTACAAATTGCAATTAGGATTTGTGTTTTACCTAAATAACAAATCTCTAAGATAATAGAGTTCCAAGAAAGAGAGACTTTCCAATTCTACAATAGAGACCAATTATATTGTTGCATTGAATGTAGCAAAGGAGGTTGTATGGATCAAGAAGTTCATTTTAGAACTTGGGGTCATTCCAAGCAACAACGATACAATCGAGCTATATTGTAACAACTATGAAGATATTGCACAAGATAAGGAACCTAGATCACATCAATGCTCAAAGCATATACAAAGGTGGTATCATCTCATACAAGAGATCATAAAATGAGGAGATGTAAAGATTTACAGAGTACCAACAGAGAAAATTTTTTTTAATCCCATTACTAAAGCACTTACGCAAAAGAAGAATGATGGTCATGTTAGGTCACTTGGAATAAGATTCGTGCATGATTGACTCAAAGTGCAAGTGGGAGTCTGTTGGTATGTATGCCTAGATAGCCAATCATATGATGATTGTAATGACATAACTTGTAAATGATTTGATTATTAATAAAGGCAAGCTTCCAATTTTTTCTGTTTATTCAATTTTGAGATATTGAAATAACATGATAGATGTCTAGAGAATGATATCACTCGATGACGTATGTCTTCAGGTTGAGGACCTAAACAATGAGATCATAAGGATTCTAAGAGTATATACATCCTTGTTATGTCCTTGATCAGTTGTTATTGTGGAAAGTAAATAGACAACAATGACACGTAAGATCAAAGTGTGAGTTGGTTGATGATAGAATACCATTGGTAATGATATGGCAATATCAAACCAAGCACACATAAACATGTAGAGAACACTGTATCAGACAAACCTACCATGAGATTGACACATGGAAACCATTATTGTGGTAGTCATAGTAAATCTCATAGTGATGGTGGTGTTTGTGGTTTGATATGTTTTGACATGTTGTTCGGTATTCTTCGACCTAAAATCTCTACACTCATCACATGTTGTTCGGTATGCTTTGACATCATCAAACACAATCTTGAAACATGGGTTGTTATAAAGGTGATGATTGGGCGACTGAGACACATGGGGACTAACTGTGAGTGATATAGATGTGATTTTTCACTCATATGTGAGTATGATATCCAAGGCCTCTTGATTAGCGAGACTGAGAAATGCATGACCACACACATGTGAGTCAATATGTGATATTGAGCCTACATATATCTCAGACAATCTACTCTAATTTAAGAAACAAGATTGAATAATAATGAGGATGACTAATCCATGCCTCTAGTTCAATCTAGATATTAATGACAAAGGAATTATACAAACAATGTAACACCATACACAAATTGTAGGTTGAAGTTGTTCTACAACTTTCCATTTACATGGGTAGCAATGATGTGTGACTACACACCACTCATTTCTTGTGATGTTATAAGTTGTTATGGACATTCACTGCCAATGTAATATGGGACCTATAGGGTCACACACATAGGAACTCATCTAGAAGAGGAGTTTGATATTGAATGATGATTGAATTTATTACTAAAGTGTTTAGGTACTCAATTCACACAAAAAATTAGCTGAATGGACTACCAAATGATCGGTTCAAGTGTTGAGACATCTGTTTGGAGTGTCAGGTTGATTGTATTGTACATTGGCTGGAATTCTTCCTGACCCAACCTGTGAGATGCCCATCTCGCTTGTGCAAGATGCCTGTCTAGGGTGGTGTGAGATGCCTATATTGTCTACACCAACCATCTATTTTGGGTGTGCAATTCGATTGAATCTAGGGTTGGTGTTGACGTCATATCATGTGTTAATTAGAATTGAATTTTTGACATATGTATAAAAATGGGAAACTACGAAATGACTGTATCACAATACGAGAAGATTGTCTCACATGCTAGACGACCGTATGGGTTTCTAGATGGTTGTTTTGTCTTCTACAGGTTGCAAAGTTTCTAAAATTGTTGTGAAAATTCAAGATCTTCCAGTCTCTTCCACTCCCGTACAGACTGGGAACCCTAACCCTGGACTCTATTATAAATAGAGGAGTAATGGGGGATTACCAGAGTACAACACAGACAATTAAGAATCATTTTCTATGACAATTGTTGTCCTCTCTTGTTGTGGTAGAATGCCCAAGAAAGTCATACCTGATTTGGGAGGGATAGCTATGGTAGAGAAACAACTGAGGATAATTTTTGTGGGAGAGAAGGTTGGTGGCTAGTAAACAACTGAGTCCCAGTTCAACTAGGAGCTACATAGACACCATCCAAGATAGAGTGACATCTACATCGATGAGGATTGTCATTGGACTTTCTCATGGACTATGTATATTTTGTGAACCCAACCTTTCCATTGCATAGTTATTGACGTGATTTGTTGGTTAATGGGAAATATGTCAGTAAAGTTTTGTTTCCGTTGCCTATTTGATGTTGTATTTCCTTACACCTATCACTTGACAATTGCAAGAGTCATGCCACAAAAGATGAGATAGAATAGAATCCCGCAACCAACTATGTTCCACCTCATTTTAGGAACAAGGTGCTACAACCAAATGTATAACCTATTCATGTTACAATTCATGAGGAGGATATGGAAGACCAACCTATTCTAGAATTTCCTATCCAATGGAGTCTATTTGATGAAGAAGAGGAAGGTGAACTTCAATACATGGTTCTTACACCTAATTTAAGTGCCTTAACATTAGCCAGTCTTCATCCCAAACAACATGACCCAAGATACTTCTACATCTTAGGTGATATTGGTAAAATGCAATTTCTTCTAAGTTACATTATCAACGTTCAATCTTGAATGTTATGCCACTAACCATATCTTCTCATCTGGGTTTAAATTTACCCAATAAAGTGAAAATAAAATTTTAGTTCAAAGACCATTCTAGAGAAAGTTCACTAGCTATAATGGAAAATGTGTTATTGAAAGTTGAAGGTTTCTATGTACAGGTGGGTTGTGTAATTTTGGAAGACATAGGTGAAACCCAAGAGTCATTATCTACAAATGTCTATTATTGGAAAGTCTCTAAGAATTGATTTATGTGGAAACATGTGAACTTATAATGAAGATCTATGAGAAGAACATCACATTTTCCTTGAAGCCTCTAGATGTAGGTGTCCCAACACTTGATATGGGAGTGGGAAGACAAGCGTGGGGATTATGAGCACCAAATTGATAAAAACATTCTATTTGAGATTGATTATAGAAGACAAACTATCTTTAGCTAAGGGACACTAAAAACAAGTTCTCATGGGAGGCAACCCATTTTGTGCATTCCATTAAAATTTTGTATTTTTTTCTAATTAAATCTTGCCTTTTTGTGTATGTGAATATAATTGAGTCAAAACTCTATTCTTAAGTTTGTGCATGATGATTATTGGTCAAGACTTGATGTTAGAAAATGAAGGCAGGTAATATGATAAAGTGAAGGTAGAATCCTCCATGCATAATGTGCAAGACATACTGCATGACATGCAATTGTTTAAAAAGAATAAGATAAACATGAAATCTCCCTACATGGTGTGCCAATAATATGGCATGGCATGCACCCATCCCATCACCATACGTTGTGGATGAAAAATCAATCCTATTTAGTTTTCCCATGGCATGAACATGGAATGCACATCGTGCCATGGAGTTGATAAATCTTATGAAAGTCTTGTTGAATGAACAACGTATTGAGCATGGCGTGCACCAAGTAATAAGCTCATAAATTGAAAGGGGGAAGTGTTGATCTAGTGAAACACTGTGTGAAGTGGGTATGGCACTCCCCACCCTTCAGGGATCTCCATAGGCATCTATGCCCAAGAAGACATAAACACTAACCAATTGTCATGTTGGGACTTCCACAAGTGTCCTCAACGATCACCAGTAATTCTTGAGAAAATAACAAATCTTTCCTCTCTTTTTTTCATGACTAGATTGAAGAGTAGAGAGATCTCACACTAGCCCCCCTTGTTAATGTGTTTTTTCCACCTCTTAAGGCAACAAGAGCCTCTAAGACCTCCATAATGTAAGAGCATACCTTGGTCATTTTCACCATCTCAAATTATCACCAGAAGGAACCTCTGGTGACCTTGATTCCATGACACTTCACATGTAGCCTCACAATTGATGATGTACACAGTGTCAAGAAGATTCCATTTAGTCCGTTCATGCATCATGTACATGCAAAGGTTTTCACCATGCACTATCACAAGACATACTAAACTACTCCAATCAAGGCTCCTACACCTTTTCATCTCCGCTGCTACAATGGATACAAGAAGAGGATGTGGTTAGAGGACATAGGGAGAGTTGTATTTCACTTAGGACCATGATCATGAGACCAAGGTGGATGAGGAGTGAGGTGAAGAAGAAATGGATATATGCTCTTATGCAACTTTTCCTTTCACCACCTTGTCAGAGAACAGACTTGAACACTTCTAGAAACTCATTGTTCATCATAGTCACCTAATTTATTTCCTATGTGAGGAGATATTGTAGGATTTTGACTTGACCAATGACGTCAATCCCCTACCCAAAAACATCTCTATCTTAAAGGCGATCTCCATGGGTAACACAAAAACCTACGCATATCTCATTCTCATGTTCTGACTACTTCTCTTGAATAGAATAAGTTGGGAACTAGGGTGATTTATTTATAATTGGGTGATAAGGAATTATCATTGGTGAAAAAAAGAAGTTTCCTAAAATACAATTTCGACGATGAAGGTTTAATTAGACTTTTTAATAATGTGACCATAAAATATTTTTGTGTGAGATCACTAATGATGAGGCCTATGACCCTAGGAAATATAGGGTGTCCCACATCCACAATGTTATTCTTCAAATCCCAACCATGCTCTTAGCACCACTTTTGATAGGAAGGATACACATGGTGTGCTTTCACATGATGCGTTATATTGTTTGTGGTGCATGGTGGACAAGAAGAGAATCAACACAGTGTGTTTTCTGATTGACAAGTTTTGAGGGTTGATGTGTATAAGAAGTTTGATGGGAAAATTGTTGTCGAAGTTATGATATCTAAGATAGATTAAAAGCTTAATGTGGTCCCCAAAACACTATGAGTCAAGGGCCATGATTTCATTGATACATGCCTTTTTGTGGCATTCAATATTTTGAGGTTAAGTGCAGGGAACTGTAAGTACTATGTTGAAACACATGATGATCCAGAAGCCTCATCCTTCCTTTTATGTCTAGATTGCATCACCTTGTTTGACCTGAGAAACCTAAAGGGCATCCCTTAAAGTTGAAACAAGGCATATAGTGCAAACCCTTCTTCAACACCACTTACTCTACCAGCACTGCCCTCCTTCAGGACCCATACAGAGTATATCTGGTCCACCTCTAACTAATTCATATGCGCAATTTCATGTCATCCTTCTTCCAGTAGCATTTGCCAAGGTTGTACCACCAAGACATGGAGATTTGTGCCATGCATAACTAGTACTAGGTATTTCCTTTGTACTCAGTCAAAAGGATGCCTAACACATCAACCACTAGTAGTACCTTGATCAATATGCTCCTTTTCTCAAACTAGACAATGAAATTGCTACCTTTGTCCCTATTGTCCCAAACAGAAGCCATGATTACACCCTCATACCCATAGTATGTAGGAAACTATGGTGACATATATGGAAGTCGAAACAAAAGTTTTACTGTGATATGCCCCTTAAATAACAAATCAAGTCAACAACTATGAATTAGGTCGGATGGTTGCAAGACATATACCTAGTCCTCGATCAAATCCATCGACAACTCTTTCATGGTGATGTGCACTCTTCACAAGACACACACAAACAAGTGGAAATGGCCTTCTGGTGGAACATTACACATGGTGGTGGTTGTTGTCCTCTTAGTGTGGTGGCAATGACCTCCATGCCTCAACGTAGTCCACACGAACTAGCAAGAACTCCATGTTGTGCTATCAGAGCCAAAGGGAAGGAGTTGTCCCTTATAAAATCAACTTGCTAGGGTTGATTCACTCTCCCATGTTGTCTCTCCCTAGCCGTCCCTCCCTTTTATGGGTAGGACTTACTCGGGCTCTCATGTTACCAAAACTGTGAGAGGGAAACAATTGTCAAAGCTTATTGTTGTTTTTCCTGAAAGCCTTGACTACCCCTCTATTTATAGGCGGGCTAGGGTTAGGGTTTCCAAATAAATTTGCAGTTAAAGAGATGGAATTTCATGAATTTTCTGAATGTTGTGAACCATGAAATGATCATTTCACACCTGAACTGATCGGCTCACTTGTGAAACAATCAGTTTAACACATGAACTGATCACTTCACTTGATTTCCTATCCTCAATCAAATTTTATTTCAATATTTAATTAATGCACAACATGACATCAACATCAATCCCTGATCCAATCATGTTGATCATTGAATTGGGCGATTCAAAAGTTGAATCAATTATTTCTGACCTTGAACCAGTCAATTCACCAAATAATTGGTTGGTTCATTTCCTTGTTCATGCCATGTTCAACCAATGTTTTTCAAATCGACCTGAAACTTGAATCGATTAGTTCAACACTTGAACCAATTGGTTCATGGTCCATTTAGTAATTTTCAGCCATCGTTGTTTGAATTGAATACCTAAACACTTTAGCAATCAAGTTAAACATCATTCCTAAATAAACCACTATTCCAAGTGCATCCCATCTGTGTGACCCTATAGGTCCAAAGTTATGTTGGCAATGAATGTCCATAACCAATTTATGACATCACAAGCAATGAGTGGTATCTAGAAACACATCATTACTACCCAAGTAATTGGAATGTTGGAGAACAACTTGAACCTACAATTTGTTATCAGTATTATAGTTATCATGTATTTCCTTTGTCTCTGATATCCAGATTGAACTCGATGCATGGAATTGTCATCCTCTCAACATTCAATCAATGTTTCTTGAACTAGAACAGACTATGTGAGATGCATCTAAGCTCATATATCACATTTTGAGGCACATGAGTATGGCCATACAATTCTTAGTCTTTCTTATCAAGTGACCAAGATATCAATCTCCTATAGGAGGGACAAATCCCATCTACATCACTCACACTCAATCCCCATGTGTCACAACGTACCCTAGAACCAGCTTTATGGAAACCCTTATTCAAGGTCATGTCGGATGACGTCAAAATACATTGAATGAAATGCGATGAATGTAGTGACTTTAGTTCTAAGAACAACAATCACCACTATCACTATGAGAGCTGATTCTGACTACCATTCCATGGTCTCCTTCTATCACTCTCAAGGTGGGTTAGTTTGATACATTGTTTTGTAACATGTACCTATGTGCTTGGTTTGATATCACATGTAGTAACTAATGCGATTTTTTCATCAACCAAACTATATTCTTATGTATTACCATTGTATATTTTGTTTCCACACTAATATCTGACTAGGGACATAACAAGAATGTATGTACTCTTATCATATATATGATCTCATTTTTAGGTCCTCAACCTGAAGATGTATTTTATTGAGTAACATCATTCCTTAGACATTGATTATATCTATGTCATCATCTCATTATTGAGATAGAATTACCTTTATCATTATCTAATCAATTATATGATGCCCCATTGCAATCATCATATGATTTACTCTATGGGCATACATACCAATAGACTCCCACTTTTACTTTGAGTCAATCACTTATGAATCTTATTCCAAGTGATATTAACATGTCCATCATGTTGGTTATGCATAAGCTTTATTATAGAAGATTAGCAATGTTTTCTTATAGCCGGTATTTAGTAATTTTTCACATATCCTCATTGTACGACTTCTTGCATGGGATGGAATTGTTGTAGTATGCTATCTGAGTTTCCTTGCCTATCATTAGCTCCATTTTTTTTCACAATATTTGTACTGAGTCATAAATGGTTGGAACCTCCCATAAATTCATCAATATGAACTTCTAGATCCATACAATATTCTCTATTACGTTCATAACACCAAGAAACTTGGCTTCTATTGTATAATTTAAACAGTTGTCTCTTTCTTAGAACTTTTCAGCTTACAGTTCTATTTTATGGTCAAACACACATTTAGATTGTGATCATTTATTTTCTTTGTCATTTTGGAAGTTTCCATCAATGTAACCTTGTACACCCAACTCGTCCTTATTACCATAATCAAGGAACCAATCCTATTAAAGATTATTACCCAACTCGTCACTTTCACTGGGATCTGACATATATCCAACCATCATGTCCAATACATAGGAGACAATAGGATGAGTACATATTATTGAGAATGCAATTGACATCTTCCTTATATATCTTTGTTCTTCACAAGAACTGAGACATTAGGCTCCTCAGAGACTAATTCCATGGACCATGGAAATTTTTTCTCTCATTGAGTCCTGCATGTTGAACCCCTTAAACATCTTCGCAATCTGTGTGCTCCTACTTAAGGCAAGAAGCATTACACATCTATCTATATAGATATCAATTCCTATCACATAGGATGCTTCACCTAAACTCTTCATAGAGAAGGTACTTTGTTGCTAGTTTTTAACATTTCCACGATAAGGATGTTATTCCCCATCTTTAGAATATAAATATTCTCCCACTCAAATTTTATAATCACAAATTTCAAATTCATTTTGTATAAAGTCAAACCATTTGACTATCTTGTCAAATTGAAGATTTTAGCTATGAGATGCTTGCTTCAGTCCACAAATTGACCTTTGTATCTTATAGACTTTATTTGCAACAATTGGATTTATAAAACCTTCTAGGTTGTGTCACGTACACATCCTATATAGTAATCATGTTAAGGAATGCATTTTTAACATCCATTTTCCAAATCTCATAGTAATCCTAATCTGGAATAGCAAGCATGATCCTAATGGATTTAACCATGGAAATTGGTCAAAAGATTTCATCATGCTCAACACTTGGACTAGTTTGAAACCCTTTGCAACCAATCTACTCCTACAGGTTTGTAAGTTACCATCCATGTTGGTCTTCTTCTTGAAGACCTAATTGCACTGAATGGGTTTTACCTCTTCAAGTGGATCCAACATGGTGTACATGGAGTCAAATTTAGATACAATGGCTTCAATTCATTTCTCATACTCTAGTTTCTCAATATCATCTAGGTAGGTTGTTAGATCATCATATACGGTCAACTCATCGCTTCTCTAAGTTATATGATATCATAATATTTCAAGCTCAAGGCATTTTTACTAGAACTACAAGGCTTTGTGTTACATAATGAACTTTAGATACCAAAACAATTTGTGATTCTCCTTGTTCCTACTATACCTGTTTAGGTTCAATGTCTTCATGTTGGTATCAATCTTTCTGAGTTCTCATTTTCTACCATTGATTCCTTTGGAATTAAATTCCCTTTACGAATACATGTGTCATAGCAACAAACATTTTTGTTGTCAGATTGGAATATAAAACTAATATTCAACAAAACAACACTCGTGGATAAAGCTATTCAAGAAACAATTTTCTAACATAAGCTTTAATTCCTTTCTTTATCTTTATAAAAGACATTATCGGGAAGCTTCCCATGTCATGTCTCATATGGTGCCTTCTAAACCATTTTAGATAGTACATTATTCAGTGTAAAGCATGTACCCAGAGGAAATTGGAAGATTAGCTAGATTTATTGATAATCACACCATAATCAACAGGGTGTGACTCCTTATCTCTAATACATCACTATGTTTCAGGTGGAGTTCATCGTATTACATTATCAAGGTCTCCCAGAAGGTCATCAAACTCTTAGTTAAAATATTTCCACATCGATCATATTGAAGTGTTTTAATACTTATACCAAGTGGGTTACGTACTTCATTCATGATCTTCTTGAACACTTCTAGAGATTTACACTTGTATTCATTAAATACATTCTACCATATCTATTGAGAAAAACAAAAATAATGAGGTATTATTGAGAAACTCTTGCATTTATTCTAAAAGGTCTATATACATCAGTATGTATGAGCCCTAACAGAATACTCACTCTCCCACTACATCTACTGAAAGGTGCTTTTGTCAAATTGCCCAATAAATAAGAGTTGCATGTTTCTATTAGTTCAATAACCAAAAAAGTCTAGATGACCATGTATAAGGATTCTAGAAATGCATTTCTCATTTGTGTGATCTAGATGTCAATGATATAGGTATTCATTGTTTCAATCATTGAGTCATTCAATATATGTGTAATACATATTTGTCTCTACAACTATCAAGTATAGATTTTGAGACATAGGTCACTCCAATATTAGATATTATCTTCTAAAAAAATCAAAATATTCATATCATTCTTTTCCATAAAGATACATGAAGTTTTCATTAATGGTAGGTATATAATAGTAATTGACTAATTCTATTACATGTCCATCAGGTTGAATGATACATTCCAATTGTAGTGGCAACAACTCTTGATCCTTACTGCTCTAGATTAGTTCTTCTTGGGTCCTAAAGTGGAGATCTCTATCTCCCTATTCTTCCTAAGTTCCTCTATATAAAGAGGGTAGTTCCTTTTACCATGTCCAAGATGGTGATAGTGATAGCACTCTCCTTCCATATTTGCTCCTCCCTTTGCTTTTAGTGCAGAAGACTTTTGGTTTCTATCTAGATTTAGAACTATTCTTAGATTTTCCTTTTCCCTTAGACTTCCCTCTACAGATCATCATTGCAGATTTGGGTGTGTCCTTCTGCATTTGTGATTCAGTTGTCCTCAACATGGAAAGTAATTATGACAACGGCTTGTCAAAATTAATCCATTGTAGTTCATGACAAATTGGCTATACGACTCTGGGAGTAACTGCAGGATCCAATTTGTGGCCAACTCTTGAGTCCTAGTCTAGCAAGGTTCTCCGTATACCCAATCAACTTGAGTACATGAGGACCTAGTAGATCTCCTTATGCTATGTTTCACATGAACACCAACTTAGAGACATCATAATTTCTTGTCTTTCCTGGTCTTGATACATGTTCTTAAGATGTGTAATCATCTCAATAACATCCATGTTTGCATGTTGTCTCTGAAACTCATAGTTCATTAAGAAAATCCTCAAATACTAGACATTCATGACATCTTCATAGTGATTCCATTAAGCATCCCTATCAGCCTTAGGTTCATTGGGAGAGGGTTCATGTGGCTCTGGTGTCTCCAGGATATTAGGGCTTGCTCTCTTCACTAAGGACAATTTTGAACGTCATGAACCCTTCACGGAAGTTATTCTCATTCAACTTGTCCGTCTCATGGACTTCTTATAAAGAAAACATGTTTGTATTTTCCATTAGATTCTACAAAGGAAATTAGTAGCTTTTTTCAAAACACTTTTGATTAGACATGATTTTGTAAGTTTGATGATATTAATAAGGATTTCAATTCATTATCGCTCCCACTATTTTGTTCAAATTGAGCCATCACTACCAATTTAGAAGATTGTAGAAAACAACCTTCTAGTGAGTCAAGATCCAAAATAATTAAGTTATTATCCAACCAACACCTACGTCCATAACTAATTATTAAGATAGGCAACATTTACCATTTGGATATCATGGAACTCTTAGATAGATGGTATAAACAATTCCTTGTCATATTCCGTATTTATGCTCCTAGGTACTTAATCTCATTAAGGTCACCTAGTCAAGTATGACCCTAAGCCAACAAAATAGGAAAACACCTTTCTTGGAAGGCCCACATGACTACCATCACACTTCCACGATATGGACAACACACCACGCATGGCATGCCCACACTTAGTCGATTAAGATTTTCATGTGTGTTGCTTATGGAAAGCATCTAAGACTTAATGTTTGAATGAGGGATTTGATATTTATGTAATACATATACGTATCCAATAACCACATACTTATATGTATCATATACATACTATTCACAAATGAAACATGAAATTATAAAACACGAGAGATGGTTATGGCCATACTAATATAATTCCTTGGAGACAAAAGAAATTGCAATCACCTAAGGTCCACATCGTATGTAGAAAACTATTCTTGTAGAAGATCTATGTTGGAACCAATCCAGGTCAATCAATTCAACTCTTAAACTGATTAGTTGACCTCTTGGTTAGTCGAATGGTCTCTTGGATCGGTCGATTGGCCTCCAGTACCACCAACGTCTGGACTCCTCCAATCAATTTGGTGGGGCCACCTTTTGATCGTTGGCTCCTCCTGTCAGTCTAGCCTTTTTGGTCCTCCACTCCTATGGTTCGATTTCTGAATCAGTCAGTTTGTCTGGTGCAGAATGTATTATTTGTCATAATAGGAAATAAATATTATCCTATTCCTATTTAACTTACTGCATTGTAATAGGGAAACCTTTATTTACATTTGAAGGGAGCATAGGAAGGAAATAATTAATACTTTTACATATAGTAAATGAGAGATAGGATCGGTATCCAAACTGAGATATAAAACAAGAATAGCAACCATCCAACAAAGCAAAAAGATCTAGGGGGTTATTGGCCATATGCCTACATCCACCATCAAACTAATCTTTTAGGGTGATGTGTGTACACACACATTATATATATAGAGTTAGGCTAGAATACACTTAAGCGTACAGATCGCACGGATACACTCAAGTGTGTTTGCATATCAAGACTATTTTTTCAAGTTCTAAACCATTGATCTTCATTTTCATACTATAATTAGCCTACATACAAATTTTGAGCCCATTTGGATGAGTGTAAGTCACTCATCTGAGGGAAACAAAATCGATGCACGAAACTAATTTGAAATGCATAAATTTTGCGGTCTTTATAACATGACCTATAAATGTCCAAATGTGCTCAAATTATTTATATGATTTTATTCACAAGATGATTAAGAATATCAACTAATTAGAATTTAAAAAAAATATTGTTTCATGAAGAACTACTTGAGTGTATTCTACAACCAATACACTCGAGTGTATTCTAGACTGACTCTCACTCTCTCTCTCTCTCTCTCTCTCTCTCTCTCTATATATATATATATATATATATATATATATATATGTATACATATATATATATATATGAATCATATGGGATATTTAATCAGATATTCACATTAATCATTTAAATATTGGCATCACATGTAATAAATAAATGACAAAACCAAAATCTGATCATATCGATTAAATCCCAAAATATAGTAAATTGATGTGGCTCTGATACCACTATAGCAAACTATGGTGGAATATATGGCAACAAAAATAAAACATTTACTGTCATATTCCCCTTTAATAGAAGATTGTGTGAACAATTATGAATTGGGAAAGAAGTTTGTAAGGCATATACATGGTCTTGGAGAAAGTCCAATGAAAACTCTTGCATATAGATGTGCGCTCCTCGCACGACGCACATGGACAACTGACGATGGCCTCTAGGTTCAAAACCATGGACGACGATGGTTGTTGTCCTCCTAGCATTGTGACAATAGCCTCTAAGACCTCTACATAGTACATGTGGACTCCTAGGGACTCCACATTACGCGACCAGAGCCAATGGGAAGGAGTTGTTCCTTTGAACATCAACCTGCTAGGGTTGATTTGCTCTCCCATGGTCTCTTTCCTTTGATGTCCCTCCCTTTTACGGGTAGGACATTCTTAGGGTTTCACATTACCACAACTGTGAGGACAAAAATTGTTAGAGCTTATTCTTATTTATCCTGATAGCCTTGACTACCCCTCTATTTATAGGAGGGCTAGGGTTAGGACTTTTAGATCAACTGAGAGTCAAATAGATGGAATTCCATAAATTTTCTAGAATCTACGAATCATAAAATGACCAACTTGCACTTGAACCAATCGGTTCACATGTGAAATGATCAATTCATTACTAGAATCAGTCAGTGCACTTGCTTTCTTATCCTCAATCACATTGGATTTCAAAATTTGATTAATGCACAACATGACATCAACATCAATACTTGATCATATCATATTGATCATTTAACTGGGTGATTTACAAGTTGAATTGGTCAGTTCAGACCTTAAACCAGTCAATTCACCAATTGAACTGGTCAGTTCATGTCCCAGTTCATGCAATGTCCAGCCAATGTTTTTCATATTGACCTAACACTTGGATGATCGGTTTAACACTTAAGCCAGATAGTTCATAGTCTAGTCAGTCAATTTTCAACCATTGTTGTTTAAATTGAATCCCTAAACACTTTAGTAATTAAGTTAAACCTCATTCATGAATAAATTAGTATTCTAGGTGCATCATATGTGTGTGACCTATAGGTCCCAAGTTACATTGGTAGTGAATGTCAATAACGAATTTATGACATCACAAGCAATGATTAGTATCTAGCAACACATCATTGCTACTCAAGTAATTGAAAAGTTGGAAAACAACATCAACCTTCTATAAACCATCAATATTACAATGATTGTATAGTTTCTTTGTCTTTGATATCCATATTTAACTCGATGCATGGAACCATCATACCTTCAACATTCAATCCATGTTCCTTGAACTATAGTAGATTGTATGCTATGTATGTCAGATTACACATCATCGAGTCACATGAGTATGTCCATACGTGTAACACCCCTCCCTAGGGTTTCATACGTAACCAGCGGAAGCGCAGCCTAATCCCCAACATTATCCATAATGTGGGGTACTTGGCATTTTAGGGAGGGTTGTCACATACATGATCTCATATCAAGATATAAATAAAACTTGGCATTATCGAAACATAGATTCATACATAAGTTCTTCTTGGAAAGAAAACTACATCATGACTCTAAAGGTATGCTAAACATAAACTTGATAACATGTAAAAGATAGGATCTCTATAGATGGACGTCCCACCAGGAAACAAATTCTTAGATTCTTAGAACTCCTTAAGCTGATTCCTTCCCTTTAGCTCTAACTTCTGTGGACATCTCATCCCCAGTCATGCAAAGGAAAAACATTCATGGTAAGTAAGCAGCATTAGCATATTATAAGACATAAAAATAACATATAAAGATGATTTGACATAAACATGAACATGCATTGACATTAATCATTTCTTGGCATCTTTTACATGAAGAATTTGACAAGAAATATAATCTCCTCTATTAATGCCCCATAAGAAGCCAATAATGCTCAGAAAGCCCATAATTGCTCGGAAAGCCCATAATATTCAGAAAGACCATAACAAGGTGCATACAATTCTAAATCAAATATTCTTAACCAAGATCTTTCTTAGACTTAATTATCTTTTTAATGACTTAGACTTTATCTTAATGGGATTACTCCCTCTTGAACATAGTTGGGATTTCTCCCCATGAACCATAATGGGAATTTCTTCCCTCTTAAGCATGAATGGGAATTTCTTCCCTCTTAATCTTGGTTTCGTGTACTTTAATCATAATTCATAACATTAATGTGATTTCCTCATTTAGACTTAAATAATAGCAATCAACATCCAATAACCATATACTTGAAGAAAACATGCATTAATCATGAATTTAACATTAAGTGCTTTTCATAAATCATAAGTATTCAATAAACCAATTATTATCTATGCCAAAGGCATGGCTCGCTTACCTTGAGTTAAATCACCAAAGTCAAACCTGGTCTGACTGATTGGATTCCTTTAAACACCTGAAATTAGCATGCATATCCTTCATCATACATCATTAAACCCTAATTCGTTAATATATAATTTGAGATGTGAAAATAGAAAAAATCAGTCAATAGAAACAATAAAATCAGATTCCTCATCGAAAATCCTTTCCAAAACATATTTTTGCATAATTTTCTGATAAACATGAAATTTACTATGAATTTTCGAAGAATCAGCCAATGAAAAATATGAGAAAAACCACATATATATACACCCAAAACCAGTGGGCTGGGTCTGAGCTGGACCAATAGGATTCGGCCAAATAGTGAGAAAGCTCACCACTGAGGACCCACAGTCAAAGAAGGGAGGGCAGATGAAAACCCTAAAATACCCTTCGCTGTTTAAATCGTCGAAATAAAAAGATAGGGGTACCAAGGTCATCTCGTGACCTGGATTCATCACCCCCCCAGCCATGGCGGAGGGCAGCAATCGATCCTCGACTCCTGGGATCAGGATCATAAAGTAGTGCCCTTCAGGGAAAACTAAGAGCACCGCATCCATCCTCATTGTCACGCGAACTCGAAAAGCCTAAACTTGAGTTTCGCAGTGGCCAGGAGCTTCAGGAGTGCTCTGTCATAGGGGGGGATAGGGGAAAACATGGAAGCATACACGTCATCGGGAAAGCCTGAGAGTGCTTAAACGAGATGCAGAATAGGTAAAGAAGGTCAAGAAAACAAGTTCTAAAACATTGCGAAGGTCAGGTGACCACTAGTCGGTTCTGGCAGCTAGCACCAACGAGATCTTCAAGACCCATCTATAGGACATGACGACTGAGGCCAAGGAAGGGTAAATTGATGATTCTAGAACAACAGTTGGGTGTCGTAGATGCTCACCAGGCGGTCAATTGCGGAGAAGATGGCAGGGGTTGGTGAGGTGAGGTGATGGTTGCCGAAAAGGGAGGTCGAGTAGGTCGGGGCTCCTGAGGGCGTCAGAGGATGAATTGAGCGAGGAGGGAGGATCCTTAGGGTCCGATGATGCCTTCGGTCTCTTTAAATGGAGGTGGGGAAAGTGAGAGTGGTGTCTGCGCATCAATGGAGGAGGGAAGGTGATGCCCTATATTAGGCGTTTCTTATATAGTGAGAGGGGGAATGCAAGTGAGGGCTCATTGAGCTCGAGGTGACGAAATAGACTCGGGGGCAAAGAAACATCACAAAACGATTGAGAGGTGAGGGAGTTCAAGGCCGATGAAGATTCGGACTGTGAAATGGCTCCTATTCACCGAATAGGCGGAGGTAGAAGAAAAGGTGAGTGTCGTTGGATCCTGATCCAATGGCTACTATCACACACGCCAAAAAGAAGACATAAAAGTAATGTGTGACACATATTAATGCAAACTATTGGTTGCATCCATTGCATTGATGAAATTGCATTCAAATCATGGTCATACTATACTAAAATGTTCTTTAATTGATTAGAGGGTCCAAACATGTGTCAAAAGAGTTCAAATATTGACCATAGGTGCATGAGAATGTCTAGAATGTTCCCATTTAATTAGATTTGATGCTTGTACACGTTTTAGACCTAATATGACAAAAATCATCATGTACATTTAAATGACCATGATTTGTGCATATAAAGCTATTAATTTCTCAAATTAGAATTACAAGGTATGAAAACGTGCACTAAATATTGTTTCTCCTCAATTAATAAGATGGGGGTCATTAAGCATACCATTGCACATTTAAACCACTAATCACCATAAGAGAGAGAGAAAATTTGACATAAAAGCATTCATTTCCATTTTCTAAACAAAAGTTGCATAAAGAGACATTTTCTTTAAATAAATCATCGATAATAGAGTAATTGAACATAATAAAATGAATTTGCAAAACTAAAATGGGCAATTTGCATTTAGGTCCTCAACAATTATACTATTAGAAAAAAAGAGCATGCAAAGAATAAAATATTTTGGAAAATTTGCATCGTAGGATTGGGGTGTTACAATACTACCCACCTTAAAAAAAATCCATCCTCAAAATTTCCTAGGGTTTCTACCCACCTTAAGGATTTCACATAAACTTGCAAATTTTCCATACAAAATTTTATTATAAAAGAATCATACATAAACAAAGCATTATGGTTCAACATAAATTACTTAACTACCCTTACCTTAATCATTTTCCTCTTCTCCATCCAACATATGCATGGTGAAGAGCCTTGGTTTAACCTTGGGTGGAGGATTAGGGTTCTTTGCTTGGCTATGGTTAGGATCCTTCTTTGCAAGCTTCGGGCAATTAGGCTTGATATGCCCTTCCTCACCACAATAGTAGCAAATAGAAGTTCCGAACCTACAAGGACCATCATGATTTCTCTTACATGTAGTGCATGGGGTTCTCCCATTCTCAAAAGAAGGCTCAGGGGCTTTTCTATTGTGGTTGGAAGGTGGAGGGGGTTGATGGTGGTGATTGTTTTGGGGTACCTACTTCTTATGGTTCCTCCCAGGGTGATCCTCCAATTCTAGGGCTGCATCCAAGGGTGATCCTCCAATTAATGTAACACCCCTCCCTAGGGTTTCATACATAACCAATGGAAGAACAACATAATCCCCAACATTATCCATAATGTGGGGTACTTGGCATTTCAGGGAGGGTTTTCACATACATGATCTCATATCAAGAAATAAATAACAGCTCGCATTATCAAAACATAGATTCATACATAAGTTCTTCTTGGAAAGAAAACTACATCATGATTATAAAGGTATGCTAAACATAAACTAGATAACATGTAGAAGATAGGATCTCTATAGATGGAAGTCCCACCAGGAAACAACTTCTTAGATTCTTAGAACTCCTTAAGCTGATTCCATCCCTTTAGCTCCAACTTTTGTGGACATCTCGTCCCTAGCCATGCAAAGGAAAAATATTCATGGTATGTAAGCGACATTGGCATATTATAAGACATAAAAATAACATATAAAGATGATTTGACATAAACATGAACATGCATTAACATTAATCATTTATTGGCATCTTTTACATGAAGAATGTGACAATAAATATATGCTCCTCTCTTAATGCCCCATAAGGAGCCCATAATGCTCATAAAGCCCATAATTGTTCGGAAAGCCCATAACAAGGTGCATATAAATCTAAATCAAATTCCCTTAACCATGACATTTCTTATATTTAATTATCTTCTTAATGACTTAGACTTGATCTTAATGGGATTACTCCCTCTTGAACATAGTTGGGATTTCTCCCCATGAACCATAATGGGAATTTCTTCACTCTTAAGCATGAATGGGAATTTCCTCCCTCTTAATCTTCATTTCATGTACCTTAATCATAATTCATAACATTAATGTGATTTCTACATTTAGACTTAAATAATAGCAATCAACATCCAATAACCATATACTTGAAGAAAACATGCATTAATCATGAATTTAACATTAAGTGATTTTCATAAATCATAAATATTCAATAAACCAGTTATTATCTATTCCAAACACATGGCCGCTTACCTTGAGCTAAATCACCTAAGTCAAACCTGGTTTGACTGATTGGATTCCCTTAAATACCTAAAATTAGCACGCATATCCTTCATCATACATCATTAAAACCTAATTCGTTCATACATAATTTGAGATGTGAAAACAGAAAAATCGGTGGATAAAAACCATAAAATAGGATTCGTCGTCGAAAATCCTTTCCAAAACATATTTTTGTGTAATTTTCTGATAAACAAGCAATTTACTATGAATTTTTTAAGAATCGGCCAATGAAAAATCCGAGAAAAACCACGTATATATACACCCAAAACTAGTGGGTTGGATCTAAGCTGGACCAGTAGGATTCGGCAAAATAATGAGAAAGCTCGCCACTGAGGACACGCAGTCAAAGAAGGGAGGGCAGATGAAAACCCTAAAATACCCTTCGCTATTTAAATCGTCGAAATAAAAAGACAGGGGTACCAAGGTCATCTTGTGATCTAGATTCATCACCCCCTCGTAGCCATGGAGGAGGGCAGTAGTCAATCCTCGACTCTTGGGATCAAGACTGTAAAGCAGTGCCCTTCAAGGAAAACTAAGAGCACCGCAACCATCCTCATTGTCACGCGAACTCGACAAGCCTAAGCTTGAGTTTCACGGTGGCCAGGAACTTCAGGAGTGCTCCATCACAGGGGGAGAATAGGGGAAAATATGGAGGCATACATGACATTGGGAAATCCTGAGAGCACTAAAACAAGATGCGGAATAGGTAAACAAGGTCGGGAGAACATGTCCTGAAACCTTGCAATGGTCAGGTGACCACTGGTCACCAGTGAGATCTTCAAGACCCATTTATAGGACACAACGATTGAGGCCAACAAAGGGTAAACCGATGATTCTAGAACAACAATTGGGTGTCGTAGATGCTCATCGGGCGGTCAATTGTGGAGAAGATGGCAGGGGCTGGTGAGGTGAGGCGATGGTCACCGAAAATGGAGGTCGAGTAGGTCAGGGCTCCTGAGGGCGTTGGAGGATGAATTAAGCAAGGAGGGAGGATCCTTGGGGTCCGCTGATGCCTTCGTTCTCTTTAAATGGAGGTGGGAAACGTGAGAGTGGTGTATGCTCATTAATGGCAGAGGAAAGGTGATGCCCTATATTGTGTGTTTCTTCTATAGTGAGAGGGTGTTACAACCCCAATATTTTGGTTCTTTTGGGTGAGAAATGTAATTTCTCCTATTAAAGATATTTGAGCAAATAATGATATGGATTTCATTTACAATAGCCTTTTTGGTTGTTTTATGGGCTTTATTGGCTATTGGGCCCAATAATAAGGAAATTCAATTAGTAAATGAATAATTGAGATTTGGAGGAAAGGAAAATGTTGAAACCTCAAGAAGGCAATAGAATATAATCCAAAGGTGGATTTCATGCCTCTTGGGTTCCTTTGGTTCCAAGGAGTCCAAAGTTGCAAAGATAATGCAACAAGAAAAGAAAAGATCAATTAAATATTTCTTTATTAAGAAAGAAATTGAAAATAATGATAAAATGTGGAAAATAAGTGGAAAGAGGTATAATTGAGTTATCCTTGGTTGATTTTCGTATCCAAAGGATTCCTAATGTTAAAAGGAATGCCAACGAGGAGAATAAAAATAAAGATAAAGAGAAATCCTTGAAAAGAGATATTTTAATAAAGAAATGGTAAGATAATGAGAAATAATGGATATAGATGCATCTAGAAGGATAATGAGGAGTTTCTTGGGGTCCAAGGAGCTCCAATGAAAAAAAAGAAAGAGAAAATACCAATAATAGAAAATAAGAGGATAACATGATGCTTAATGAATGAATTTTGTGGTATTGTTAAAGAGGTGGTATTTTCTACTAAAAGAAAACATAATTTCGTGCCAATGGATTAAAGGACAAGTACTAAGAGAATAAAAGAGGTGATTTTTGAAATCCTAATATCTAAAGAATAAAGAATATCAAAGAGTTTTCTTTTTAGAGAGATAATATTTCTTCTTCATGAAGGAATATGGTTTCCTAGTAGGAAAGAAGCTTAGATCTCGGGGATAGCCATCCTAGGGCTTCGTTACCCTTCCCTATATAAGGGGTAGTGCCCTTGGCCGAATCCAAGAGGATATCATGCACCCTTCTCTCTCCTTCTTCATCATTTTTGTTCAAAACCCTAACCATGGGGGTAGTGCGACCCTGAGGCAATGAGGAGCCTTAGACTAGAGTACGATGGAAGCCTAATACTCCCATGATGCCACAGATGAACGAGGATATCATCCCCATGCCTGAGCACTTGCGCAACACCTGTAGGAGGGCACCCGACCATCTGTGTATTGCAAACCTAGAGAGTCTGAACCGGCCCTCGTGGCCATGACCCTGAGGGTCCTCGCATGCGCAGGGGTGTAGCGGAGGTGGAGGAACCCCCCCCAGTGATCGGTTGTTTTCCTCTTATTCCCAGACTCGCACAAACGCCATCAAGCCTACAAGGTTTGCCGCGGTGGGCATAACTATAGGCTCGACTCCGGCCACCTCAACCATAGCTTGAGACCTCCACAGGTGCAGAGGTGGGCGGCGGAGGTAATGGGGTGGTCACTGGTGCCCCTAGGGACCAAGGAGGCAGAGGAGGAAGCTTCCCTGAGCCGCTACAGGCGGTAGCGCTAGGTTAGCGCGAGGAAGAAGAAGCATGGGCGGCTGTTGGACAGAAATGCCCCTCTGCGGGCTGAAGCACCAACAACTTAAACAAAGGGAAAAATCATATATTTGTTATGTTTCCAAATCGGTGTGTTGCATGGGTATGCTGACATGTCAGCATGCCATTGGCTCAAGTAAGTTATTCTTGCAAAAATCATATTTAATTATTGGTATCTCGGATGGATGCACATAAAATATGAAAGTTGCTCAAAAAATAATAGAATCCATTAAAACTAGATTTAGAAGTTATTTTGAGTATAAAGGTTCCTAATTTTGGATAAATACCCTTAATACAGAAATTAGGGTTTTCTAATGGATAAAGGTGGAATTAATGATAAATAGAGTTCGTATGAGAATTAGATCATAATGAACTATGAGTTGTTAATCTGGAAGGAACCAAAGATGATAATTGGGCCTAATGATCTTGTCCTGAATTATAAGGATAAAAATGGTAGTTTTAATGTAAAAGAGCATAATGGACTTAATTGATGATTAATTGTGCCTTTAATCTGAAATTAAGGTTATATGTTGTTAAAAGGTAGCCTTAATATCTTTCATGAGGAATAGATGAGATAATTAGGGTTTATGAGTAATTATATAAAATTCAGGTGTAAAATATTATAAATCAAGAGAAACCCTAACTGCAATGGAAACCCTAAAAGTGGACTAGAAACCCTAGGAAGCGAGCTAAGTTTAATAGATCTTGATGGCATGACCAATAATAGGAAAATTGTATGCATATTTCAGGATCTCTTTGTGTGCTTGCTTTTCTATTGGATTTCTTGCATTGATAGGATTAGCTCTGTCTCAAATCAGCCTGTCAGGTATGTGGTTACGCTTATGGCTAATCGCTTTAGTTTCACGGTGATTCCCAGATGTTTTATCGGTTGCTTGAAAATAACTGCTTGGATGACTTTTATTTCATGCAACTATAAAGTGACTATGATTATCACTATAAATATGTATACATGACTAGCTCAAATCATGGTCCTCCTCTGTGGCTTTACTAATGATGAAAAGGGTAACCTAGTACAAGGCCTACTTGTTAAGTAGGACATTAGGTTATCAAGAGTTAGAAATTGGGCTACCCACATGTAGTGCCATGAGACTCTTTAGCACACCATGAGTTACTATGGGTAGTGCCATGGGACACAACCCTAGAAATTGATTCACCTGTTAGGTAGGATTATGAGGGGCTTAATGGGGAGCTACCATAAGGAAGGTAGCATCCAGGTCCACTACAAGGACAACGCAGAGGCTAGGGTATGTATGGATTGAGATGTTATGCTGAAAACATAAAGTTGTTTGTTAAATCATAATTGATTGCAATATGTTGTTATAGTTAATTTCATGATTATTGTTTCCCCCACATACCGGCATATTCATTTATTCTGACTGATGTTTTGTTTGATAGTGTTTCAGGTACAAGTGAATAGGACAAACAATAAAGTGGCACATGTGGAATTAAATAAGAATTAAAGTACAAAGGAGGATTAGTTAGAATAGACTCCAGATGTGGATAGAAGTAGATATCAAAGTTTTTTAAAAAGGTATGCAAAGTTTAATTTTATTACAACCTTTCAGTTTAGTTTGTATAATTTGATCATTGTTATTAATTATTTGTTGAACCTTTGATCCGAAAATTGGGATAACGGCTCTGACCTCTTGGTCTCCCTTAATTGGGGGTTACTGGGAGGCGGGGTCATTACATTTGGTATCAAAATATACGTTCCTCATTTAATTTTTAATAATTATTAAATTTTACAAACTCTGTACGTAGAACCCAAGGGAGTTATTATAGGATTTTCCAAAAGATAGAGGTGTCTAGAAAAGGATCACGTTCGGGGGCTGGCAAGATTTTCCTCCGCACTGCTAGTCAAAATACAAGGACTCCGAGATTTGTGTGACTGCCTGGCCAATGTCTCAGAATTTGACTCGAAATAAGATACCTTTAGGACTCTCTCATCTTGTTCATCCCTTCTCAACTCTAATGATGTTAAGGATTTTAAGGATTAGGGTTTTCTCTATTTTCCTCACCCTCTTGAGGTATGGGTAAAGTTGATAAGGTTTAAGGAATCCTCCACCAATTTAATGAAAAATCATGTAAATAAGATGTCATGGACATAAGCTTAATAGTTTAAGCGTAAAATAAAGAATAGATACATGTTTAGGTCGCATTACATATGTTGCCATGACCTCAGGAGAGACCTGAGGCTAGACCTTCTTGTCAGGAGGATGAGTAGAGAGAGTTAGTCTTAGAAGTAGAGACCTCCATCATAGGTAGAGACCTGGCACATCCTTTGAGGTTGATGTTAACAATAACCCTAAGTGATGGTTAGAGAGAGAGATGGCATGATGAGTTAGATGTCATGATAGACCATGTGTATGGACATGCTTTTGGATGCCCATGAATTTATGAGCCATGTGAGGTTGGATGACCTAGTACCTTTAATGACCCAACCCTGGAAAGAGTCGTGCATGTTAGAGTGAAGGATATCTCTCTCAATGATGAGGTTAGTGAAGAACCTATGGAAACCCTATGGGATTATAAGAGTATGGCTAGTATGCACCCAGAGTACATTAGTAGTATGAGAAATAGGTTGAAACCCTGGCCAGGAGAGTATGATGGATAGATTATGAGATAAGCATAAAGAGCTACGGATAATCTTGAGTGAACATAAGTTTAAACATAGGTATCAACCATGTAGGGGTATGCTTGTGAGCTTGATCCATGTTCATGGAGGAAGGACCTCTAGTAGTAAGGTTGTTTGTAGGGTTAGCTGTAGAGAGAGAGAGAGAGAGAGAGAGAGAGAGAAGGACCCCAAGCAAGTAGGTTGGAAGCTTAGACTTTAAGATATGAGGAACAATGGGGAGATGAGGATGATGCGACCTAAGTGGATGATAGTGGTTGCCTCATGCATGATCCTTGGAGGTTGATGACATCTTGGTTACCTTTAGAGGAACCAAACCCTAGAGAGATGATGAGGCTACTGGTACCTATGTGTGTATAGTATAAATGTTTACCTTTTGAGTTGGGAAGAAGAGTTCCTTAGACCATGAAGAGGTTGTGAGGCTTTACATCTAGTTGGTTGTCCTTGAGGAGGACTCCACTCTGAAGTGTAGTTCAAGTGAAAGGATAATAGAAGTGCATGTCATGCCTTATACATGCTTGGTTCATGGTTAAAAGGTTGAGCATGCAGTTGGACATCCAAAAAGTGAACCTAGGGTTCCTAGGCCTAAGAGGGGAAGTGGTGTACCTGATGCTCATGACAAGATTTGAGTTTCTATAGATTCAAGCATGGCACTTCTCATGTTTAGAGGGAAGGGAAACCCCTTAGGTCGAAGGTATGTTGGATGAACCCCTCACAGCTAAGTTGGTGACATGGGAAGGTGTGTTCTTGGTCCAATGTTGAGGAATGAGAACAAGTATGACCTAGCATGGTTTAGTAGGTGGTCTGCTTGTGCCTTGGTAGCTTTCTAGGGTCAAGCATGCTCATGTGGATGTAAACCCTAGACATAAGGGCATTTGTGACCTTTGTTATCAAGGTGTAGTTTCCTCCCATCCTGGGAGAGGGACCCTTTTGTAGGGTGCATACCAGTTTTGTTAGTTTTGAGGTAACTTAAAGAGGTCTCATAGGATTTTGAGAATATAAGTATGAGAATGAACCTGTAGACCCATAGATAACCATCTCTACGTGCATGTGTATGTGTTACCATGGAGGTAACTGGTATGGGGCCTGACCAAGGTAGGCATGTCGCCATGACCCCTATGAAAGGACGAAAGTCAGCCCATGAATGCAGAGAGAGATGATGAAGGCTTGGATGAGGTTCTGAGTTGGACATATACTATATTAGAATCCTAAGTCTATCCTAGGTTCAGATAGGGATAAGACCGATGGAAGTAGGAGTTGCCTAATTCCCTAGTTGCACATGACCATAGGGTCAGGACGTATCATTGTCTGAGGGCCATGGGTTAGTAGATTGATCACCTTCATGAACTCATGGGACCCAAAGCAAAAATGAGGAGAGCACTCTCTGATGCATAAGGGAAGAGGGATGACCCCAAAAGTGTCGGTACCCTACAGACCTAGAGGAGATGACCAAGGAGGGTATGATGACCCAAGTAGGCTCGAGACCAGTTTTCCATGGAAGTAACTTTAATATCAAGATGATCATGATGTAGAGACATATGTTGCACATTTCAACTTAGATTTTAAGGTGTAATGGCAAGGTGGGATGTACCATCTCTACTCTTGGAATGGGAAGAACTTTGTATTTGGACTACAACCAAATGCTTATTTCCTCTTATTATGGGAGTGAGAGATAGGACAATACGCATGCCATACACCAAGGATAAAGATGATGTAAGTTCGAACATTGCTATGAGGTATGAGGACAGAGATGATAACATGCCCTTGTGGAGTGAACGATACAAGGATGGTTTACAAACACTATGAGAAATAAGTAGTCATCTTATGAGGGTGTTTTTATCACGAGCTATGAGTCATACAAGGTTGAGTTTGAAAACCAAGGGAATGAGCTCAGAGTTTTCTTGATGAAGATAGACTTAGAGTTTGAGATGAGATAATAAGTGAAATGCATGGAGGTGTTTGTCTTCAACATTACCTAACACCTAAGGATGTGAAGTGGTAATGGATACTCTGGTTAAGATGTAGCTGCCTAGTTTAGCTAGAGGCTAGAAGAGGTTGTTAGGCTAACCTTAAGTTTGAAAAAAAAAAAGATAAGTTTGGCTAACACTCAAATGTAACAATATCGGTTGATCAAGTTAGTAATTGTTTGGTTAGCTATCCTAGGCCTTGATGCTATAAAAGGATGGTGGTAGAACCTCAGATGCACTTCTCTGGAAAGGAAGGTGATGAAACCCAGACTAGAGTGGTCTAGGGTTTCCGAGGAATCAATCTTAAGGAACCATGACATACAGGAGATCATGATTTTAAGTTCATCAAGCATCGTGGTACTACTAAGATAGTAAGTTGCAGTAGTACATTGGATGCTTAAGATGAAGTTGCATGTGGTTTGTCGCCATGCAAGCCAGGAGGTGAAGGATGAATACTAGTAACCCAATGAGTTGATATAGAGGATAAAGAGTCCCCGAGAGGGAATGGGAGTTCACCACTATTGATGTTGTTGTAAGTCTCCCCTAGAACAAGGAAGGTCAAGATGCAATATGGGTTATGGTAGATCGCCTTATCTAGATGACATGAGAAAGAAGGAAACTGTCAAGGGATGGGTCTGGTTGAACTACATATGAGAAAGAGATGTTTCAACTACACCATGATGCGAGTTCAAAAGTTCTTGAGTATGACCTAAAGATTCACTTCCATAAGGTAGAAGTAGATACATGAAGAACTCAATATTAGTAATATATATATATATACAGTTTATCACCCCTAACTAATGGTTAGTATGATCCAGACTAGAGGGTATGATGAGAGCCTGTGAGCTCATTCAGGGTGATACATAGAGACAGTTCTTGTCCTCTATAAGATGTGTTGATAACCACCATAGACAATATCAGGATATAAAGAAGCTCTGTAAGGGAGGTTGTGTCGGTCACCACTACATTAAGATGATGTTGGTGAAGGGGCCTCACAAAGGTCAGAAAAGGACCACAGTGTGTGCAGATGAAGTTGCTTTGATTGTGCAATGGCTGAAAGAGAGCCCAGGGGCAACATGAGTTGTGAGCTGATGCAAAACAGACTGACATGCAGTTCACTGTGGGAGGATATGTGATATGAAAATCCTACCCCTCTAAGTTATAGCTAAGAGAGTTGAGTCCCTGATACATAGGTTCTTTTGATATGGTTTAGTGGAGGAGGTTATGTTTAACCTTACCCCTCAGGATAAAGTAATGTGTGATGAGTTACATGTGTCCAATTGAGAGCACTATGTGAGATACCCAGGCCATGAGCTGAGAAATGAACCTAGTGAGCCCCAAGGGAGGCTGAAATGACCTGAGTCACCTGTGAGGTTTATAGAGGCCAAGGTGAAAGAACTCAGAGAAAAGAATATGTGATGATAAAGGTTCTTTGGAAGTTCCATGGATAGGTCAAATCCACATAGGGGTCAATGATGGACATGGAAAAGTCTTATCATGAATTGTTTGTTTGCTTAATGGAATTTTGAGGACAAAATTCTTATAAGAGGGGAAGGATGTTACAACCCCAATATTTGGGTTCTTTTGGGTGAGAAATGTAATTTCTCCTATTAAATATATTTGAGAAAATAATGATATAATTTGTTTTGGAATAATGGTTTTCATTTACAATAGCCTTATTGGTTGTTTTGTGGGCTTTATTGGCTATTGGGCCCAATAACAAGGAAATTCAATTAGTAAATGAATAATTGAGATTTGGAGGAAAGGAAAATGTAGAAACCTCGAGAAGGAAAGAGAATATAATCCAAAGGTGGATTTTGTGCCTCTTGGGTTCCAAGGTGTCCAAAGTTGAAAAGATAATGCAACAAGAAAAGAAAAGATCAATTAAATATTTCTTTGTTAAGAAAGAAATTGAAAACAATGATAAAATGTGGAAAATAAGTAGAAAGATGTATAATTGAGTTATCCTTGGTGGATATTCATATACAAAGGATTCCTAATGTTACAAGGAATGCCAATGAGGAGAATAAAAATAAAGATAAAGAGAAATCCTTGAAAAGAGATATTTTAATAAAGAAATAGTAAGATAATGAGAAATAATGGATATAGATGCATCTAGAAGGATAATGAGGAGTTTTTTGGGGTCCAAGGAGCCCCAATGAAGAAAAAGAAAGAGAAAATACCAATAATAGAAAATAAGAGGATAATATGATGCATAATGAATTAATTTTGTGGTATTGTTAAAGAGGTGGCATTTCCTACTAAAAGAAAACATAATTTCGTGCCAATGGATTAAAGGGAAAGTACTAAGAGAATAAAAGTGGTGATTTTCGAAATCCTAATATCTAAAGAATAAAGAATATCAAAGAGTTTTCTTTTTAGAGAGAGAATATTTCTTCTTCATGAAGGAATATGGTTTCCTAGTAGGAAAGAGGCTTAGATCTCAGGGATAGCCATCCTAGGGCTTCGTTACCCTCCCCTATATAAGGGGTAGTGCCCTTGGTCGAATCCAAGAGGATCCCATGCACCCTTCTCTCTCCTTCCTCATCATTTTTGTTCAAAACCCTAACCATGGGGGTAATGTTACCCTGGGGCAATGAGGAGCCCTGGACTGGAGTATGATGGAAGCCCAATGCTATCACAATGCCACAGACGAACGAGGACATCATACTCGTGCCCGAGCACTTGCGCGACACCTGCAGGAGGGCACCCGACCATCCGCATGTTGCAGACCTGGAGAGTTTCAATCGGCCCTCATGGCCATGACCCTGAGGCGTCCTTGCATGCGTAAGGATGCAGCAGAGGTGGAGGCACGCCCCCCGGTGATCGACTATTTTCCTCTTGTTCCCAGCCTCGAGCAAAATGCATCCAAGCCTGCAAGGTTTGCCACGGTGGACATAGTTGCAGGCCCAACTCCAACCATCTCGGTCGCAGCTTGAGACCTCCACATGTGTGGCGGAGGGCAGCGGAGGTAATGGGGTGGTCACTGGTGCCCCTAGGGACCAAGGAGGAAGCTTCCCCGAGCCGTTGTAGGTGAAATCACTAGGTTAGTGCGAGGAAGAAGAAATGTGGGTGGCCGTTGGACAGAAATGTCCCTCCGCGGGCCGAAGCGCCAAAAACTTAAACAAAGGGAAAAAACATAAAACCGTTATGTTTCCAAATCGATGTGTTTCATGGGTATGCTGACGTGTCAGCATGCCATTGCCTCAAGTAAGTTATTCTTGCAAAAATCGTATTTAAATATTGGTAGATCGGATGGATGTGCATAAAATATGAAAGTTGCTAAAAAAATGAGAGGAATCCATGAAAAATAGATATAGAACTAATTCCTATTGAAATTCGAAAAGTAGTGGAAGTTATTAACTTTAATGCTTTAATAATTAAGAAACCTTGTTTTTTTTTTGGGTGAAGTCAGGAGACTATATTATTCAACATGCTCTCCTCTTGCAGGAAATAACCAATGATTACAGGGCGTACCTATTGGGAAAATAAATTTGGTAGGACTCCTACCATTGCAGATGAGAAGGGGGGAAGATTGACCCACCGGGTCGAGGGGAGGATCGATATATTTTCGATCATCCTGGTAATTTTTGAAGTGATGTTTAGCAAGGCTGTCCACCACATGGATGTTACCTCTAATAACTTTCTTGATGATAACATCTTCACTATCAGCAATGATTGTATGGATTTTCCTAATCCAGTGTCTAAATGCAGGTGTACTGGCGGCATTGTTCTTCAGAATATCCACCGTCATCTCGCTGTCAGTAGCTATAGTAAAACGTGCAAAGCCATTCTGATTACTAACTTCAGCCGCAAGAAGTACCACTCAGATTTCAGCTTCGACCACCGAGGAAGTAGTGATTCTCCTACCGCATCTACCAATCCACCGCCCGTTTCGATCAATGCCCACCGCCGCAATGGCTGCCATATCCCCATGAACAGAGGCATCAATTAACCAAAGCGTCCTCTCTTCTTAGTTAACAGGTTGTGCACCCTCATCGAAAACATCCTCCTGATGACCACGGGCTTTATTGTCCCAAGCTTTGATAACTGAGTTCCTCATCATAGTGATCATGTTCATCTGGTGGCTCGTCGGGTGTTTACGATTGTTGAATATTTCATCATTCCTCGCTTTCCAAACAATCCAACAATTAATAGCAAATTTGATCTGAATTCTAATGTTTTCCTATAGAATCTTCGCAATCCAACTCTTGAAGTCCAAACCCGAGCTGGTAAGAAGATCGCCTCAAAAATTATCCTGAGTCCACACCTCTGCTGCAAACGGGCAGTCACGCAAAGCGTGAAGAGTTGATTCCTCACTGCTGTTACATCTGGGACACATTGCTGAATTCGTGAAAGTACATTGGTGTCTTCGGACATTGGTCATAATAGCCTCATGAGCAGCTAACCACAGGAACATCCTGATTTTAGACGGAATTGGAGTATTCCAGATCTTACTCCAAACAGCTTCAGTGATATCTTCTTCCTCAGAACGGATCTTCTCATACGCAGAACTCACTGAGTACCTCCCAGTAATATCATGCTTCCAGCTCCACAAATCTCTACCGTTATTATGGTGGGGGGCCGGGAGCCTAGAGATGGTATTCACACACTGCGATGGCAGATACGAAGACAGGAAATCTGTATCCCAACTATTATCAAACTTGATGATACTAGAGACAGTCATGTCCTTGATATCTTCATTGATGGTTTTAGTGCAAATGTGTTGAAGCTTCCCATGGTTAGGAACCCAACAATCATGCCAAATAGAAGTATCCCGACCATCTCCAATAATTTTACAACTGTTAGTGATCAAAAACTCTTCCCCTTTACAGATAGACTTCCAAAAGGGAGTAGATCTGTCTCCCTTCTTAATTTTAGAGTTCTTATACTTGTTTTGCAGACCCTCCTGCCAAAGAGAAGGTCTGCCGTTAAGGAAATTCCAAGTATTCTTCCAGAGAAGGGCTTTGTTCCAGTCGGACATGGACTTAACCCCTAGTCCCCCCTTATCCATGCTTTTAGTAACTTTATTCCATGACACTAGAGAAATCGGATGATCTTTGTGCCCCCCACCCCAAATAAACTTACGTATACTTCTATCCAACTTTTTACAAACTGATATCGGTGTGCTAGCAGTTTGCATAGTGTAAGTAGGAATGGAGGTTAGTACCGACTTAGCCAGACAAACTCTACATGCGAGGGATAAAGTTCTTGCTGCCCAACCATTAATCTTTGAATTGATGCTCTCCACAACGTACTTGTAGGTCTCCTTATTGATTTTCTTATGCAATAGGGGTACACAGAGATATCTCCCTAGATCATCCATCTCTGGTATACCGCTGGCCGAACATATCTGAGCCCGTAGGCCTCGATTCACAGAACTTGAGAAGAAAATTTTTGATTTGTCTATAGCAATTTTCTGGCCAGAAGCGGCTTCAAAAGTTTTGAAACAGTTGTTGATAATAGCTATCTGATCAAGAGAAGCATGTGCAAACAGAACAATATCATCCGCAAAAGTAACATGAGAGAAAGAAGGACCCTACTGAGAGATTTTCACCAGTTTCCAGGTCTTCGCATTTACACTACTGTTGATAAGTTGTGTGAGTCTTTCCAAACAAAGAACAAAAATATAAGGGGAGAGCGGATCCCCTGACGGAGACCCCTGGACGCTTTGAATTTAGGCAGAGAAGTACCATTCAGAATAATACTAGTCTCGCCTGCGTGTAGCGAATTCATGACATACTGGTGGATATTGCGGGGCCAATTCATATGTTCTAACGTATTTTCAATGAACGCCCAGGATAGCCTATCATAAGATTTAGAGAGGTCCACTTTAATAGCCATATAGCGAGCACTGGATTTCCTCCTCATGTTGTGAATAATTTCTTGAACCACAATGATATTATCAGTAATACTCCTTCCTGGTATGAAATTGGTTTGAACATTAGAAACCCAATTTGACATGTGATGTTTAACTCGTTCCATAACTACTTTCGAGGCTAGTTTCATGATAGTGTTATTTAGAGAAATGGGTCTTAATTGAGTGCAATTCTTCAGACTTCTGCTTTTAGGAATAAGAACGATGGTAGAATTCACCAGGGAGTCATCAATAGGTTGGCCATTAAGCATACTCTGTAGCGTCTTGATAACAGAAAATTTTATAATCTTCCACTGCTTTTTAAAAAACAGGTTATCTGTACCGTCCGGCCCCGCTGCTTTGTAAGGATTGGCATTTTTAATGATTCTCCAGATCTCGTATTCAGTGGGCGCTGCTGCGAACTGCCTAAGCTGGTTATTATTTAATTTCTTGTAAACTGTTGGCATAGTCTCCATGCTGATCCAGGTAGGAACCGAATTGGCAGTGAACATATCAGTAAAATGTTGTTGGACCAGAATCTCTAGTTCCTTTTGGTTCGTAATCCAGTCTCCTTCACTATTTTGAAGAATAGAAAGCCTGTTCATTCTCCGCCTATTGTTAGCAAAGGCATGGTAGAATTTACTGTTATTATCTCCATAACGAAGCCAATCAATATGGCTGCGCTATTTCCAGTTATCCTCCTCCTCCAGCATAAGATTTTCCAGGTCCGACTCAAGTTGGGTGCTGATTCTGTCAGTAACCACGTTATAATGTACCTCCAGCTCTTTTTGTACTACTGTGAGTTTTTTGGTAAGACAATCCTTCTTATTATTAAACCTCCTAGTGAAGTTCTTATCCCAACTGATGAGCTTCGCCTTAACACTGTTAATAGCTGACTGGTAATGATTTTGTGGATCCCAAATTCTTCCAAGCAGCTCCTAGAACTCAGGTTGATTATGCCATGATGCTTTCGCTCTGAAATGAGTCTTTTGGGGAGGAGAATGTCTGCTGAGAATAGCGATCGGGTTGTGGTTAGAACCTATACGTAGAAGATTCTCACAGACGAAATTAGGAAAGTTGCAGATCCAGGTCGCATTTGCTACCGCCCTGTCAATGCGCTCATGAAGCATCCCCTTCTTATAAGTGAATTTGTAACCAGTACTACCAATGTCAGTAAGACCCACCTGGGTAAGGGAACTGTTAAAGTCCGTAGCTTCCCGAAGATTGAATAGGTCGCTGCCAATCTTCTCATCCGGACTCAGCATACAGTTGAAATCGCCTAGAGTAATCCATGGTTTGTCGATGGAATTACTGATATGAATGAGATGTCTCCATAGGATAGGGCGACGTATAGGAGACGGCGACGCATAAACAAAAGTGATGTAGTAACTGTTGTTAATGAGGCAGTGGATAAAGTACTTGTTACTAAGCATGATTTGCACATCGCAATCCGTTTCATTCCAGAGCACCCAAATCCCACCAGAGAAACCCGAAGCTTCCACTCTATGTGAGCTCGAGAATCCTATATGTTTGATAACCTTATCTACCTGTTCTCTAGAAATGCAGGGCTCGCAAATAGCCACAATCTTGATATCATGTTTCCTGATCGTATTTTTAAGGTAGTGCCGAGCTTTCTTCTTGTCGGCACCCCTAATATTCCAAGACAGTGTATTAATCATTAAACAACTTAACAAGTAACGATTACTGGCTAGAACCAGCATTAGCCCCGCCTTTGTCATCACCTCCTCTTCTCGATCTTCCTCTGGTATTATAAGGTTGTTGTTCAGTCTGGAAACCCGTTGTTACTGCTGCTTCCTTCTCCTTAGCCTTTCTTCCGGCCATGACAGGTTTCTTCTGAACTATCTTGGCAGTGCTTGACGGAAACTCTCCTGCATCTTTCAGTCTTTTGGTTGCCACATTACTGATAACTATATTCATCTCTGCTTCACCTGTCGTTCTCCCCATGATGACCTCATCCCCGATAGGTGTGACTGTCGTATGATTTGGTTGCTCAGTAGGAACAACAACGGTATCTGCTTCCTTATCCTTGCATGAAGAAGTAATATCCATGGATGTATCCTCTGTACCTTTAGTAGAAACATCAGTGTCCTTATCCCTGCGTTGTTTCTTCCTCCAGACCTTCGGGCTCTGTTGCTGGTTCTGGTTGGTATCTCCAGTTGTCTGATCTCCTTCTGCCCCAACAACCTCTTCTTCCTCTTCATTTTCTAGTATCTGATATTTGTTAGAACTTTCTTTCTCTAGGATCTTCCCTTTACGGCCCAGATCCCTATCTTTTTCCCTTGGTGGTCTGCTGGCCAATATTTTCTTTCCATAGTACACTTGCCATTTATCTTCTTCGTCAACCCATCTCACCCCCGCCTCTTCCTCTATAGGGTTAGATTCCGGAGTAACAGGTGTTTCAGATGGACCTTTGCATCGTTGTTCATCATGTCCCAATCTTCCACATTTCGTATAAAAGGTGGGCAGGGATTTGTATTCCAGTTTATACTCCCTCCCGTTAATCAGTATTGCTGGATGAATCGGCAGTTTAGTGTTTAACTTTATGGCCACCCTGGCGAAATGACTCCGTGTTCTGTTGATAGAATGATTATCAGCTCTAATCAATCTCCCTACAGCTTGTCCAATCTTCTCAAAAATTTCCATATTGTAATAATGGATTGGGAGCCCTATCACACGCACCCAAGTAACTATATGATCCGGTATTCCTTTGGAAGGTTCAAAATAACCATCCCAGGGCCAAACCATGAGGCATCCACCAAACAGGGACCATGGCCCTCCCATCAGTATGTTCTCATGGTCATTTTTATTATAGAACTGAGCCACGTAGTATTGATCTGTGAGTTCGTAGAGTTCGAATCTTCCTGTTGGTCTCCAGAGAAGTTTGAGTCTATCTGACATAGTAAGAAAACCCACCGATCTGTCCAACAATTTAACTATAACCGAGTATTTGAATGGCCTGCTAAGGATCTCCTCTGCCTCCGGTGCTACATAGATTTCAGGATATCCGTGAACATTGATTAGTTCGATGTCCTCTGGATTTAGTATCCCTTCTGGTTCGTCTTCAATAAAGACTGGATTGGCTGCTCCTCAGTTACCTTGCCCTAAGCAGGCTTGCTTGAAGTTTAATGTTTTCCTCTGTGAAACAGCGTCAGGGAGGAACGGGTTGTCGTCGTCCTTGTACGGCACATCCATATCCATGCCCTCGACATTGTTATCTGCCGCCGATCTACGTTCTTTTTCGAGATCTGGAGATGCTCCCCGCATGTTTCTGTACATAATATTCAGACCTGTTTCTTGAGTCAATCGATTTGTCCCTACTGCTCTCTGCATCGGACTCTTCCTTCCATCCTCCCCCCCGACAGATCTTCCATCATCTTTTAGGGTTTCCCCTACGTCCGCCGCGCCGCTCTGCCCCAAGTCCCCCGAAACGCCCGTCATTTTTTCTTGTTGTAAGAGTATAAGATTTCTAATGATGTTTGAATGTCATGTTGAATAGAAACAACTTTAAAGCTAATTCCTCTTGCAATTCTAAAAGTAGTGGAGGTTATCAACTTTAAAGCTTTAATAATTAAGAAACCCTATTTTGAGATGATTAATGTATGTAGTAGGGTTTAATGGATGATTAAAGTTGATATTAACTTGTTAATTGTAAAAAGGTACATTAAGAACAAAAAGGATGAACCTTGCACGTAATTGGTTTAATTTAGAGTTTCATGTACATGAATGAGCTTTAATGGGCCTTGAAACCCTAAAGTTAGTAAATGTGACTCTTAATGGCTTAAATTGTTCAATTTCATGGTGAAAGTTGGGATATGATAGTTCTAAGCTATTTTGAGTATAAAGGTTCCTAATTGTGGATAAATACCCTTAATATGGAAATTAGGGCTTTCTAATGGATAAAGGTGGATTTAATGATAAATAGTGTTCGTATGTGAATTAGATCATAATGAACTATGAGTTGTTAATCTGGAAGGAACCAAAGATGATAATTGGGCCTAATGATCTTGTCACGAATTAAAAGGATAAAAGTGATAGTTTTAATGTAAAAGAGCATAATGGAATTAATTAATGATTAATTGTGCATTTAATTTGAAATTAAGCTTATATGTTGTTAAAAGGTAGCCTTAATATCTTTCATGAGGAATAGATGAGATAATTAGGGTTTATGAGTAATTGTATAAAATTAGGGTGTACAATAGTATAAATGAAGAGAAACCCTGATTGCAATGGAAACCCTAAAAGTGGACTAGAAACCCTAGGAAGCGTGCTAGGTTTAATAGATCTTGATGACATGACCAATAATAGGAAAATTGTATGCATATTTCAGGATCTCTTTGTGTGCTTGCTTTTCTATTAGATTTCTTGCATTGATTGGATTAGTTTTGTCTCAAATCAGCCTATCAGGTATGTGGTTATGCTCGTGGTTAATCTCTTTAGTTTCACATAAATTCCCAAATGTTTTATCGATTGCTTGAAAATAACTACTTGGATGACTTTTATTTCATGCAACTATAAAGTGACTACGATTATCACTATAAATATGTATACATGAGTGGCTCAGATCCTGGTCCTCCTCTGTGGCTTTGCTAATGATGAAAAGGGTAACCTAGTAGATGGCCTACTTGTTAAGTAGGACATCAGGTTATCAAGAGTTAGAAATTGGGCTACCCATGTGTAGTGCCATGAGATTCTTTAGCACACCATGAGTTAAGGAGTGGGCTACCTATGGGTAGTACCATGAGACTCAACCCTAGAAATTGATTCACCTGTTAGGTAGGATCATGAGGGGTTTAATGGGGATCTACCATAAGGAAGGTAGCATCCAGGTCCACTACAGGGATAACACAGAGGCTAGGGTATGTATGGATTGAGCAGTTATGTTGAAAACATAAAGTTGTTTGTTAAATCATAATTGACTGCAATATGTTGTTACAATTAATTGCACGATTATTATTTCCCCCACATACCAACATATTCATTTATACTGACTGACATTTTGTTTTTCAGTGTTTTAGGTACAAGTGAAAAGGACAAATAGTAAAGTGGCAGATGTGGAATTAAATAAGAATTAAAGTACAAAGGAGGATTAGTTAGAATAGACTCCATATGTGGATAGAAGTAGATATCCAAGTTTTTGAAAAAGGTATGCAAAGTTTAATTTTATTACAGCCTTTCAGTTTAGTTGGTTGAATTTGATCATTGTTATTGATTATTTGTCGAACCTTTGATCCGGAAATTGGGATAACGACTCTGACCTCTTGGTCTCCCTTAATTGGGGGTTACTGGGAGGTGGGGTCGTTACAGAGGGGGAATGCAAGTGAGGGCTCATTGAGCTCGGGGTGATGAAACAGACTTGGGGGCAAAGAAACATCGCAAAACGGTTGAGAGGTGAGGGAGTTCGAGGTCGATGAAGACCAGACTGTGAAATGACTCATGTTCACGGAATAGGCGGAGGTAGAAGAAAAGGTGAGTGTTGTTGGATCCTGATCCAATGACTACTGTCACATGTGCCAAAAAGAAGATAGAAAAGTAATGTGTGACACATATTAATGTGAACTATTTTTGGATCTACAGGGGCCGAAACCCCCCCCTCCAAACAGGTGCTCGAGCCCGGATGACCCAAGAGGTTGGTAAATATGGTTGCGTTACGGGAGGTATCGAACCCGGGACCCCCGGGGGGGGGGGGGGGGCAAGCCGTTCCGAACCATCTGTGCTACAACCGGCCGGGTATATTAATGCGAACTATTGGTTACATCCATTGCATTGATGAAATTGCATTCAAATCACGGTCATACTATACTAAAATTTTCTTTAAGTGATTAGAGGGTCCAAACATGGGTCAAAAGAGTTCAAATTTTAACCATAGGTACATGAGAGTGTTTAGAATGTTCCCATTTATTTATATTTGATGCTTGTACACATTTTAGTCCTAATATGACAAAAATCATCATGTACATTTAAATGACCATGATTAGAGCATATAAAGCTATTAATTTCTCAAATAAGAATTACAAGGTATGAAAACATGCACTAAATATTATTTCTCCCCAATTAATAAGATGGGGTCATTAAGCATACCATTGCACATTTAAACAACTAATCACCATAAGAGAGAGAGAAAATTTGACAGAAAAGTATTCATTTCCATTTTCTAAACAAAAGTTGCTTAAAGAGACATTTTCTTTAAATAAATCACGGAGAATAGAGTAATTGAACATAATAAAATGAATTTGAAAAACCAACACTGGAAATTTACATTTAGGTCCTCAACAATTATACTATTAGAAAAAAAGAGCATGCAAAGAATAAAATATTTTGGAAAATTTGCATAGTAAAATTGGGGTGTTACAATACGTTTCTCAGTCTTGATTTTTAAGTGGTCCAGATATCAATCTCCTATATGACAGAAAAACCCCATATACATCACTTACACACATTTCCCATGTGTCACAACATACCCAAGTACCACCTTTGTGGAAACCCTTATTCAAGGTCACTTTAGATGAAGTCAAAATACATTGAATGCAATATGATCAGTGTAGTGACTTTAGGTCTAAGAACCACAATCTCCACTCTCACTATGAGAGTTGACTCTAACTACCATTCCATGGTCTCCATGTATCACTCAGAAGGTGAGTCGGTCTAATACACTATTCTCTAACATGTACCTATGTGCTTGGTTTGATATCACATATCATGAATAATGTGATTTTGTCATCAACCAACACACACTCCAGTCTTATGTTTTACCATTGTCTATTTTTCTTTGATAGTAACATCTGAATAGAGACATAACAAGAATGTATGTACTCTTATCATACATATGATCTCATTGTTCAAGTCCTCAACCTAAAGAAATATGTCACCAAATAACATCATTATTTAGACATGTATTATATTTGTGTCATCATCTCATGATTGAGACAAAAATAATAGATGGAACATTTATCATTGTCAAATCAAGTATATGATTCCCTATTAAAATCATCATATGATTGGAACTACGGCCATACATACCAACATAGTGACCATCTAGTTGTGTCTTGATAAAAGTCATTCTTCAAGTGTGACCATTATTTTGAATAAGGTTGGGTTGAAGTGCAAATTGAACTTTCTTTTCATTTGTTTGATGTAACCATTTCTTGTTACACTTTTGTCACCATGCCTTCCTACCTTCCATGTTCATCTTTTTGTAGCATCTCTCTCTTTCTTCCAGTTTACATCATATTTTAAAATTTCAATCATGGAATGTGTTTATTTTTATAATTTTTGCATTTAATGGAACCACATACATTTTTTTGTGTTCTTATGTAACTCTAATTTTGTATTTGTTAAGCATAAATTTTTTTGTGTTCTTATGTAACTCTAATTTTGTATTTGTCAAGGACCAAGGCCTTTAGAGTATAGAGATGGGTTAGAAATCCCCAAATTTTCTGCCTGAGAAATCCCTGGTTCCGTCACGCATGGTGGCCCTTGCATGAGTTTACTTGCTCCCCCCAACGTATGGGTAATTGGGAGGGGTGGATTTACATTGTTGGGGTGGGTTCAGCGATCTGGATCCTCCTCTGAGGTGGCTCCAATATCTCAATAAAGTTCTGCATATGTAGCCTAAATGCTAGGAATTTGAATTTTGTTCATAATTCTATCATAAAATGGGCATATGAATTTACAGTTGAACTAGTTCATCATGCCATTCATTTGACTATACCATTATATTGTCAACTTTTTGTTGAGATAATGATAAGATAAGCATGTTGCACTCCAATGAATTTTAAAAATATTTAACTTGCTAATATGAAATTGTTGTAGTGTTGTAATTGATCGACAAACATGAATGATTAAAAATACTATGAAAATTATTAGAATGAACTTAATGTTTCAATCTTTTTTCATGATATAAGGAGTAATCCCTCCCCATTACTTTTATAAATATATTAATATAGAGTAATTAACTAAAAAACCTAAGGACTATACCACTTAGAGAAACTCATCTCTATCAAAGACCCATATATGTGTCCATTCAATTGGAGAAGAGATTATGAATCATTCACTTAGTATGAAAATATAGAATAAAACATAGACATATTTTTGATGCTTAGCTTTTTTTTCAATATTGATTGAACTGAATTGTTACTATTTTCTCGAGGAATTCAAAGGATTCTATTCATCTTTCCCTCCTCATGCAAACAAACTTATTGATTCATTGGAACCGATACTACTAGTACTTAATGGAAACATGCTAATATTACAAACATTACAAGACTCTTGACAGATGAAATCTTAGATCTAAGAAGGTGGAGAACTATACTCATAGTTCCAGTAAGTGTTTCTAAGGTTAATCATAGCCAACCAGTCTGATACCTTATTCCTCTGACGCCTAACATGTGGAATGGACCATTGTGTCTTCAACTACTTCTTGATCAAGACTAACCAATATGCATACTTGGGATCCATGGTATAGTTGTTGGAAATAAGGATGAATGCTTTGAGGAAATTCATTTCTACAACTATATGATTGAAATTTCTCCATGTAGCTAAATTCAGTGCTGAAGCTACACCGACTAGTTCGATTTCCACTACATCCTATGTTTTCATTCTACTTCCATGTTCGACTTTCCAACTACCAGACACATCTCTTGCCATTGCCACAACATCGACATCATTCTTATTGTGTACAACATCCATATTGATTTTAATCTCTCCTAGCTTGGGTGGTTCTAAACATTCCAAGCATCTAGGTTGGGTAGTGGTTTTGATGTCTTTTCCAAATGCAACCAAGTAAATTGGAAAAAGATGGTGGTGAAGGGGAGAGTGGGATCGCAATTTCTAGGGAGATATGTCACTTTCTAACTGTAACAATAGAGCCAGAAAGCTTGATGTGTCTCCCAAAGGACACATGATGAGTGCAAACTCATCACCTTTATTTACATATTTTAACCTTTACTTGACAATAAGGTGTTGGCCTTTTGAATCATTTTAGGATAAATTTGTCTAGTTTAGATTTTCTCCCTTATGTTTGGAGTTTTCACTGGTTTTGGCTGATTTTTATAGGAAAATGAGAAAATCTACCCAGAGACAGTCTCGTGAACTGACCGGTTCAGTTATGAACTGACCAGTTCACATACGAACTGACATGTTCAGATCATGAAATGAACATTTCACGCCCAAACTCAGCCAAATTACCACCTCCAACAGCCATTATAGGGTACTAACACCAATATTAAAGCCATAGTCAAATGGTCAAAGAAGGAAATTTGACAAATCTCTCTATTTGGGGCAAGAAATTAAATCCCAAAAATACTAAGAGTCAAAAACTTTAATTCTACCCAGATCCAGTCTCACGAACTGACTGGTTCAGATATGAACTGACTGGTTCAATTCACAAAATGACCATTTCGTGTCCAGATCTAGTAAAAAGTTGAAGAAAGAAGGACATTATTGCAATCAAACCTCAGTTAGAACGAATTCAGTGGCCTCCACCACCCCCAAAGGCTTATTTTTTTTTGGTTTTCCCCTCCTTTGTCCCTATAAAGGGAGGGGGGATTCCAAAGAAAAAGGGAATCACTTGTTTTTTCCTTTGTTATCTCATTTGGGTTTTCATTCTCTACATTATGTCTGAGTAGTTTCTTTGTAGGGAATTGGGACTAGCCCCATAGCCTGTTCATATTTGATTTAATAAACTCCATTGTATTAGTAAGAAAATGATTTCTCTTTCATTTATTCTTTGATTGTGGGTTGAAGTATATACTCTTCTGGAGCGTTGTGATTGCAAATCTCCACACGAATCAACCCATAATCCCCTTATTGTGATCATTATCTTTTCTCCAATTTATCTTGCACGTGTTCTTCTAGTAGAATGAGTATAATTTGTGTGGGGGTGTCGAGATTGTAGATTCCCACAAGAATAAAATCATGGTCTTTTGATGTGATCATCTAATTTACATTATGATCCTTCTACCTATTTGACTTGTTTGTTATAGCCCATGGTGTTGCGATCACCTGATCCATGGGTTTGAACGTCAAATGAGAATCACATGTCTCTAGATGAGATCGTAGAAAGTAACTTGTTGGATGGTTGTATGAGGATTCACAAACTCTGGGATCAACAAGTTTGTGGGAAATCCAACCCTTGTCTGATTGTTCTCTAAAAGAACGTAATCCACATGGTCCTTATTTGAATATTGAAACCAAAGACTTGATTCATTGATTAAAATAATGGATATTGGTGGTGACCCACTAGACTCTCAGTTCCTTTACCATTTGATCTTAAGTAATTATTTCTATATCTTTTACTTCAGATCTTAGCATCATCAAACTTCAACTAACTAGATTTTCCTTTCTTGTTCTCATGATTGGTTTTAGATTTCAACCATTTTCTTCTACCATCCCTTGGATCGATACCTTACTACCAGAAGGTTGACTCGTTGCTCGTAATGAGTTGACTACCACTTTAGAAGGTTAAACTGTAGGACTTTCCCTAGTGATTTGGTGTGCAAGTGATACACATCAAATTTGGCATCGTTGTTGTGAATGACGCATGTTGTTTTTCAAATCTGATCGCTTGTATATATAGGATTTCTCTTATTTATTTTCATAATTTTAGTTTGGTTTTAGAAATTTTAGTTTGTTCCATAATTTCTTTCTTGTTCATAGATTGCATAGCTTGTTTATAATATGTATACTTGTTCTCTAATTTTGTTCCTTCTTTCTAGTTAATTTTATTTGTAACTTCAATTGTTCTATAATTTTTAGTTCTATTAAAATATCTTTCCTTGGTTTACTTTCATAATGTTAGTCTTATTTCATAATTTTTCTTAGATTTCCATAATTTATTTTTCCTACTGAGACCCATTCTAGTAGTGTATTTCATCTTTTTACTGAGTTCCAATTCTGATTGTATTTCTTTCTAATTTATTTTTGTAATTTTTGTCCCATAATTTCTTAGCATCATCTCTATAATTTTTAGTTCTTTTATAAATTCTTAACCAATTTAGTTTCTTTGCATAATTTTATTTTATAGTAGTTAGATTTTTTCCTTTTTACCTATCTTAGATTTTCTTTTTGGTAATTTGTTTCTTAAAAAAAGATCTTTCATATGTAGTGGTCATTACATTATGGTTCACATTGTCAATTGAGTGGTTATTTCAACCATACATCACTAAATTGTCCATGTGTCCCTCATATTATGGAGGCACCTTGTAAAATTGAGGCTTCCTACCACGATGGATTCAATGAAATTACAATCCACAAACTTTTGAAGAGCATCATGTGGAACAATGCTACTATGTGGGTTATGGTGAGGATTAACAAAAAAACATTTATGGGTATAAACCATGTTGTAAAAGTCAATATACCCCTCAACATAAGGAAAAAATCTCTTATTATAATGAGGCATTCAAACAATGGTAGCTATTCAACAAAAGATGTTCAACACCCATTGGGCTCAATATAAATCTATTAACTACCAACTAGCTCTATTGACCATAGCTCTGCATCCTTCCCCATGAGCTCTAGCTAGACAACCTCAACCAAATCCCAAGCATTTTAGAATACCTAATATGTTTTTTTCTTATAATGATGACAATGATGATCCCATGTTTGTGTCATTTATGTTGGATCATTTCAAAATAGCATAGACCAAGGAGTCATGGTAAGAGAGTCATCCTTATCATGAAGCTCCAACAACTCTAGATGTTATCATTGACCCATCTTCTTGGGTTGAACCCTTTCTAGATAATGAACCACCACACCCCATGATATATCATTGATGTTTTTGGAGAAAGGAATCCTCATCAAGAGACTTACACTCCACCACAACTAGTTTCTTTGTCATATACAACTGATCTAGATGGGAAGCCTTCACCACTTGAAGAAAGTCACTTGCCCCCGCTCATTGACTGTAAAGATGATATTCCCATATTATTTCCTCCTAAACCCTTTGGAACATGTTACATAGAGTAACATGAGCCACATACCATATCAATAAGGAAACCCACTAATCCCATTCACTATAATGTTGATTGCATGATTTTGGCAGAGAGAAAAAATATTTATGATGTTGATTTAAATCCAATTGTTCCTTTCATATGATCACCACTTGTACTATGTTCAAATTTAGGTGTTGAGAATAAACCATACCAGATCCTCTACTTGATCTTACACATCTGGCACTACATGTGCTACCATAGCGGCTCAGACTCAACCTTGATTCAATCCTTCCCGATCCATATGCATCGATAACACTTCCTCCTCTGTTTAAGGAAAATTTTTGGATCTTATTGAATGGACTGTAGGGGGAAAGCAACATCATTTTTCTCTACCTGAAAGCCCCTTTTAGCTTCCATGACTACCTAATCATTGAGTGTACTATGAAGCTCCACTAATCAAGGTTCGTCACCCTTTTGTTCTTGAGGACACAAATATGGATGATGAGGATGTTGGGGATGATGATGCTAGTGATGATGATGAGGATGAGGATGATAATGATGGATCTGATGATGATGGAGATGGTAGAGGCTACACCTACTACCCCTGATGCACCTTGTAGAAATGATGATGACTACCTGTCGGAAGACGAAAAGGAAGTTGACATAGATGTCCTTGATGTTTAGTTCTTATGTCTATGGAGAATTAATATATACATCTTTTTTTTATACTTTCATGTACCGAACATTTGGGCACTATATATGAGGTTTACTATTTTCATTTCCTAACTTTTCTTTACTATTTTTTGGTTTTCATCTCGAGATGACATATCTTTTGTTGTGAAATGCTTACATATACCTTAACTCTATACTTTGTTATATCTTATGTGTTCTAGTTATGTGCTTCCATATTTTGATTATGACTCTAGTATGTATATTCTCCATGGTTTGTTGGTCGGTGCTTGCATATGGTGCTTGCTTGTCTAGTTTGTTGATAAGGATAAGACATGTGTTTTAGTTCTTCTAACCCCCTACCTTTTTCATATGACAAAGGGGGAGAAATGAGGTCAGTCCATATTGAATTGTGATCCTCTAATTCATTCTCTAAAATATCATATGACTATGAAAGAGGACTCAATAGTGTATATGTGCTATGGTTATGATTTTTAGAAACTAACCATACAGGAAAAGGTAAGCATAAATTGAGGAGGAGCAATTGCTATTGTTCATTCATGTACTCATGTATTGAGGGTAAAAATTTAAATTACAAGTCCTTTTCAATATGTTGAGGAATGTTTTGTCATCTTTAAAAGGGGGATAATGTTGACCTAATAGTTAAACTATCTATATTTTGATGATGACTTAAACATTCAATTCATATGTATCTAATATATCTATTTCAGGTATTAGGTACATGAAAAAGATCAATTCAATCAAGCCCTATCTTGATCTAATACAAGCCAAAGTCAATGCAAATGCACTTTTTTGGAAAACACCATAAACTCCATAGGAAAAATTTCATAATCATTTTTATTGATGCTATGAGTTTTAATTAAGATGAGAAAAAATTAGGAGCACTTAAAACAAATATTTAATTGATCAAATGGCAATTTCCAAAATTCATTATAGGGACTTTTGTCAACCAAGTTTCATCTCTAATGAACTCAACCAATACCCTTGATGGATTTTGGGAAGTGTCAGGTTTGGCCAAGTTTTCTCAGGATAAACTCGACTGACACCCCTGCAAAGCAAAAACAAATTTAAGTGGTCAATCGATTTTCATCTAGGATAAACTTGACCGACACTTCAAAATTTACTTTGTCACATAGTGCTATCAGTGTTGTTTGCTTTATTGTAACTTTACTAACTACACTATACAGAGTGTGCATAAAAAGTATTTCTAGCCATTGGAGTGTTGTAAAAATCGATAGTAAATCCACTGCAACGCCCCAAATGAGTAGAATTTGTTCTCAAGTGCTTATAGTGGCTAGTAGAAATCCCACCAACTATAAACAGGGACCCTTGGGATTCATTACAAGATTTCTTCTTATGCTTCTAGATATATTTAATTTGAGTTGTCTACTAAGAGCCCCTTTTCTCTCTTTCTTAGTAATCAAAATGACAATCTGAGTGAGATAGGTTGTTTGTGAGAGAGCTACTTCCCTGTAATCATTTTGGAGCTCTAAATCATCCCTTTCCCAATCCCTTTCTTGAAATTCAAAGTTTCTTATAGCTTCTCCTTAGTGAAGGAGAAGGTGAAGGTTGAAGATCCTTGAGAAGAGTGGGTAATTCCTTTAAGGAAGAGGACTTGTTGTAAGAAGGGGAGCTCCTTGGTAAAGGTGTCTAGCTCCTTACAAAAGCAGGTAAGCCCTTGTAGAGGTTTAATACTCTTGCTCGAAAGATAGGTAAAACCTTGTAAGGTTTATTGGATCCTTTTTATCATTAAAAAGGAAGGCTTGGTTCCTTGCCCTTGAAAAGGAAGGTCTTATTGTATGTCTTATAATGGAGTTTAAGTATGTAATGGTAGAAAATTCCTATGGCTTGGCCTCCCTAGCTATTGGATGTACATTCTCCTAGTTTGTAGTTTGGAACCACTCTACGTAGCCAATTCTTGATCTCATTCAATCTCTCTCATTCTTTCTATATATGTTGTAATTGCACATCATATTCCATATTTGCAACATTATCTCTTGAATTAATTAAAAGTTTGAATGAATCATGTTTAAGTGCTTAAGCTCTATTAACCCCCCCCTTCTAGAGACCATTTGATCCAACAAGTTGTATCACAGCTATAGTCTTCTCCTACAATATCTCCCACAAGACGAGAAGATGGGCAAAAACCTTCTAGGTTCTCTCAACTTGGTGGATAGATTCTCCATGGGACCTCCGATCTTCGACGACATAAACTTCCTCTATTGGAAGAGGAGGATGTGGTTCTACTCACAAAGGATAATCTAAGGCATGTGTAAAGTGTTCATCCTTCCCTAAAGGGAGTCAGGAGGAGACGTGTGTAACATCCCTAAAATTTTAGTCTAAAATAAACATGCCTGACAATTCCAACATGCAACTTAATTTTCTAGTAGTGATGTAAAACCCTAGTATGACTCCTACATGTGATGATTCAACCTCATGTTACATCTTATATTAGTTATATACACAATTTAGCCCTAACTATGCAATAATGATAAGTGATGGTTTACATAGCAAATGACACCATATTCAACTATATTATGTTTTATTTGTTGACATTTGAGTAGTTCATGATATATTAGTTATTCCCTTAAATCGTGGTATTATAGATTCCTTTTTACACTCATTAATGCAGTAATCATCTAAGTACCTAATCATGTAAATTATATAATTCTCTAGCTCAAACAAAATAATTAAGTGGATTTGTAAATTCCTTGTATTTATTTAGCAAATATTCCAAGTTTCATTTCAATAGGAGGACCGTATCTAGGTCAATTCACATTATGAAGAAAAGAATGCATACATCATATCCTTTTACCTAGTGATTTCATTTTAAGGGCCAATATCACATATCTAACTAAGTCATAACATTTTATGTAACTTATGCAATGTAACACCGGTGAACTACCTGGTAAGATCTAGTTGTTTGTGAGACGACAGATTATGAATGGAAGTAGGAGACTTTGTCTCCCTCCTCACAAAATGAACATATTGGTGGGTATTGTAGCAATAGTTTTCTTCAATATCCTTCTCCACCCCTACCTCCCATAATCCTGCACATTTGGCCAATTTTCTCTCCACCACAGAATAAGTAGAGGATTCAGGGTCCATAGAACCCCCACACTACTAATGTCTCCGACCCAAGAGGAAATTCCCTATTCTAGTCTTCTACCTCCGGGTCCATAGAACCCCCACACTACTACTCTCTCTGACCTAAGAGGAAATTCCCAATTCTAGTCTTCTACCTCCTACTCGGCGCAAGTTGCAGTAGGAGTAAGAGATGGCCATAGTGGTGCAAGAGGATCCATGAAGATCTTGTGGTCTCTAAAACAATCTTCTCTTCAGTCAATTTTATCTGAGGGTTTTGATCCATCATTAGGAAACTATGTTCATTTGCTAAAGATGATGAACTCGGTCCAGCACCTCTGGACACCTTTATTAGATTGGAAATCCAAAAAGATCCCTCGAGTCTACTTCTTCCTTTACCCAATGATTTTAGTTAACAAGATCTAATCTTGAGCGGTTTAAGAACTCTTGTTTCTTTTCGGATATGGCAAGCCTTCCCAGGCCTCCATGATAGTGTCTTATTGTCTATTTTTCCT